>OZ008346.1:9515900-10115900 GCA_963931975.1 Cataclysta lemnata | reverse complement strand
CCAAGCTGCCCGAAACCCTTGCGGAGGCCGAGGCACTTGGGAGACCAGAATCTAAGAACCAAGCGCGATGATGTTTGTCTATTGCCACGTCGTGGAAGATTGGGTTATTTCTACTCTTTTTTTATTGTTTTACTCAAAATATTTTACCATTTGTAATGTAAACATGTATCAAAAATTTAAAATGTAACAATTTTTAAGAGTACTCTTTAAAATGTTGTTTTTAATGAAACTGATATTTGAAAACAAATAATTATTAACTTAAAAACTTCACTATTTTTAGTATTTTAGATGAAATGAAGCACTCATAGTAAGTTAGAGCGGAAAATTGATAACCTCCAGACAGACATATATTATACATAAATCAAGCCCATTTATCTCCGAATATGCAGAAAGATTAGGTGTATTAGCACTTACAGATTATTAATCAGTTACGATCACAAACCTTTTCATAACAAAGTTACGCATGAAATGTTACTAAAGAGCAGTTTATTCATAAAAACATTTGAACAAATACATCTTGCTTATCCATATTTACGGCCATAAATCAATTGTGAATGATTTATTACATTACAATATCAATAATCGGACAAACGAAGTCTAATTGCAATGATCGATGAATTCACAATATCATATTGTTGATTGGGGCATAGTTTATATTGGTCGCATGTTGGTTTACGCAGTATTTAATTGACGAAAGAATAAGTTGTATTTATTATTATGGCTAAATATGAAGAAGAAAATGAACCTTCCAATAAGAATACAGCGAAGTCATTTGATTTGGATAATATTTTGATGTACGAGTTGGGACAATTCGGGAAATTCCAGCTTAGAAGTGTAATTCTTATTGTTATTTGTTTGATTATGTCGGCTTTAATGAGCGAATATGTCTTCGGCGCAGCTCCTACTCGTCACAGGTACTGTTTTATGATTCTCGATTCTTCTTTTTTTAAGTGTACTTGATATTCTTGTCCGAGATTTAAGATTATTTTGAACAAATAACATTTACATACTGTTGTCTCTGCTTTCTACGCGTCGCCAGTTGTTTCTTACAAGCCTACACTGAAATATAGCGAATAAATCTTGAAGTTGTTTTATAACAAAAGAAAAACAGATTAAAAAAATAGATAAGTTATAGTATTTTAATTTTTTGTCGTATTGTTGTTACTGATAGCTACTACATTTGGCCCGCCAGGAGCCTTATGAAATACAAAATATATTGAATTACAAAGTCATTAAATGAAATGGTACTATAAGATAGTGTAGCGGCAGTGCGTTGGCCGCTGTTTGAAATTAGGTTTTTTGAGGTGCTGTTACTGGATGATATGAAATAATAGAATGCGTGTATGCTAACTTGCGTATTTAATAGAGAATGAATAAAATCAGTTACAAAAATGAACAATGAGGTAAGAAAGGGGTGAGGGGGTTTTCTTGTCCAATGGCATGGCAGTCCCCGCTAGCAGGCATGATGTGGTGGTCACCCATTGGCACGACGCTGCAGCTACGTAATTACAGGACATGACGCAATAACAGGACATGACGTAATTACAGCACATGACGCAATCACAGGACATGACGTTATAGTCGCACGATGCTGGGTTCTCTTTGTCCTCGGTAGATGGCACCAGTGTCGTCACACTATCAACGGCTTGGACATGCCCCCGGCCTTGAAAGGAATAGCTTTCAAAGGGATCATGATTAACAGGTATCCTCGTCACCTTGCAGAAGGGGACATATTTTTGAGTAGGCTCGCCTTATTACACCTGCTGCGGTTTTAATGTCTGCCACTCTTGACACGCCGTCCTTCCCTGGGATTGTTTGTAGTACTCGACCTGACTGCCATTTCAGTGGAGGCAAGTTGTCGTCTTTGACTATAACCAGGGTGTCTGGCATCAGCTCGTCCTTATTCTCCCTCCACTTTGTCCTTATCTGCAACTCAGAAATATACTCCTTGGCCCAACGGGACCAAAAATGTTGCCGAATTTGTTCCACCCTGTGATATCGTTGGAGACGATTCGAAGGAATATCGCGTAGATCATCGTAGGCGGGAGAAGTTAGTGGTCGACCAACCAGGAAGTGAGCAGGAGTGAGAGGACAAAGATCTTGAGGATCAGAGGAAATCGGGGACAATGGCCGAGAGTTTAGGACAGCCTCTATTTGAGTCAGTACCGTGCTAAACTCCTCAAAAGTTAGATGCGCGTTTCCCACTACACGACGTAGATGATACTTGCAAGATTTTACTCCTGCTTCCCACAAACCACCAAAATGCGGAGAATACGGAGGAATAAAATGAAATTTTATTTGATGACTGGTTGCGTATTCTATAATGTCTGAACTACATCTACGCAAAAATTCTGCAAATTCATTTTTTACACCTACAAAATTGCGACCGTTATCCGAAAACATTTCCGATGGCTTACCACGACGTGCGATAAATCGTTTAAATGCCAACAGATAGGCATCACTAGAAAGATCACAGACCAATTCCAAGTGCACTGCTCGCGTTACAAAGCACACAAATATACAAATATAAGCCTTCACAGTCCTAGCATTCCCCTATCCCCTACCTTTGCGGTTCAAAATCTGTACAGGGCCACAATAATCAACCCCAGATTTAAAGAATGGGTAGCATGGCGAAATGCGCTCCTTAGGGAGGCTG
Organism: Cataclysta lemnata; assembly: GCA_963931975.1. Lineage (NCBI taxonomy): Eukaryota > Metazoa > Arthropoda > Insecta > Lepidoptera > Crambidae > Cataclysta > Cataclysta lemnata. The sequence continues at coordinate 10,113,244 of OZ008346.1, read as the reverse complement.
GCCATGATAGGTGTCATTGTCTTTCCCTTAATTCGTGTACATATGACACACCTGTGTACTACATGCCTAGCCAAATTTCTCCCTCCCATAGGCCACCATTTTTCGCGCAACTGAAATAATAGTGCTTGAGGAGCTGCGTGAAGAAGTTGTATGTGCTCATGACGAAATAACAAAATACAAAAAAAATGTTTACTAGAAATTAATATCGGGTGTTTTTTATTGTAATTAAATGTTTCTGAGTAATTCAAGCGGCCACCCACTCGCATAATTTTATTTTTATCTATAAATATATTTAGTTTTAATAAGTTACTTTTTTTATTAAGTGTACCGCCATTACATAATATTTTATACTCATCGGGGTAAGATTCGATTTGCGATAATCTCACTAGTGTCTCTTCAGATCGATTCAACTCATCGACTCCCAGATCACCCGTGCATTTGTTATTTGTATTACGTGCGTTGTGTATAAAACGTAAAACAAACGCCATGCTACGCCTTATGCGACTATATTTCGAAAAACGATTAAACGGGAATAATGACGAGTCCGATGAGTCACGAGCCACGAAAGACGAACAGGTGGATTTCACCTCAGGCAACTCGTCGCAACTTTCGACCGTACACAAATTGTCTAACGAGAATTCAGGATCTTTCAGGAATTCAGGACCTTCCCACCATAATTTTGAAGAGGACAAGTCCTCCAAATAAACGCCACGCGACGCTAAATCAGCAGGATTGTGGCTGCTTTTAACATGATACCACGGAATACCCTGGGCTAATTCGTGAATTTCTGAAATCCTATTTTGAACGAATGATTTTAGACGATTAGGTTCCATACGCAACCACCCTAACACAATAGTTGAATCCGTCCAGAATACTACGTTGTTGAAATTGCAGTGTAAAGAAGTGCGTACCTTGTCATATAACTTTGCACCTAATAAGGCGCCGCATAACTCGAGCCGCGGTATAGTTACTGGTTTTAACGGTGCGACCTTTGCCTTTGCGAACAGCAAGCGTACAGATACGGTTAGGTTACGATTAACTGTGCGTACATAAATACATGCACCATAAGCCTTTTGACTAGCATCGCTAAAAATGTGGAGACTTATATAACCTGGGTGAGTACCTATAGCATGGCGCGGGATGCGTATTGTGTTTAGAGTTTGCAAGCCAGTAACAAACCGGTTCCACGCTCGGGCGATATCAGTGGGAACCTTGTCATCCCAACTTAATTTTACCAACCATAACTGTTGCAATAATACCTTTGCAACAATTATAGTAGGACAGAGCAAACCTAACGGATCGAAAATTTGTGATACATTGGATAAAATAGAACGCTTGGTAATTGGTGCATTATCATTTTGAAATTCAGTATTAAAATAGAAATTATCATTTAAATTATTCCAACCTATGCCTAAAGTTTTCGCGCTTATATTTTCATTTAATGTTAATTGTTTTGACTGGTTAGACGTATCGCTGTTGTCACCAACAGAAAAATTGTATATCCACTTACGCAATGGAAAACAGCCCGACATCAATGTTTCTTGTATCTCCTTACAAAGATGTAATAGTTGAGATTTATCATTTAAGCCCGTAATTAAATCATCAACATAAAAATCTTCGATGATAACCCTTTGAACTTCCTTATCAGACGACTCGGCAGCCAACTGCTTCAAACATCTAACGCTCAGAAACGGTGCAGAGGCAGTGCCGTATGTCACTGTGTTGAGTCGATAAACACCTAATTCTTTCGATGGGTCATCACGCCACAATATCAACTGTAAATTGCGTTGATCCTCGTCTACTAGGCACTGCCTATACATCTTCTCGACGTCGGCGCAAACAACGAATTTGTGCTGCCTAAACCGAAGCAAAATGGCTACTAAGTCGCCCTGTATCGCTGGACCAACTAATTGCAAATCGTTGAATGATGTACCGGAGCTAGATGCTGCACTTGCATCAAACACCACACGCAATTTGGTTGTGGTGCTGTGCTCGCGAAGAACACCGTGATGGGGTATAATATAGCACGGTGACTCATACGTATTTACACGAGACATGTGGCCTAATTGCTCATATTCTTGCATAAAATGTATATATAAACTTCTGTAATCAGGTGAGCGCTGTAACCGTTTTTCTAATGCAAGAAATCGGCGCTCAGCTTGCGTATAAGACTCGCCCAAGCTGTCAGGTGACCGTTTTAGTGGAATACGTTCACAGAACCTACCCTCGCTGGTGCGCCTTGTAGTGCGAGTGAAATGGTTCTCGCATGCACGTTCCTCCTCGGTGCGCGTATCCCTAATAGTAGGCAGCTCTTCTATCTCCCAAAACATTCGCAACTGTTCATCCAACGAATTACTAAAATAGAATACTGTTCGCATGCGTTTGCTGTGTATAATTGTGAATAGGACCGGAGACAACCCAGCCTAACTTTGTGTTAATCAAGTACGGACCGCTAGGTAAACTTATTTTTCCGTCAAGCAATAAATCCCAGAACAGATCCACGCCTATAAGCATGTCTATTCTACCATCCCCACTACTATTCAAAAATTGTTCATCGGACAATTGTAAGTCGTCCGGAATGCAAAGCCGCGCGCTTAATCGACACACAGTTGGCAACGGAGAAGTTATTTGTGGTAGTACATAACAGTTAACGCAAGTCTCATATGCACTATCCACGCACGACTGTATGTGAACGGTGCAAGTCTGTGAACAATTTATCACCGAATTACCTACACCTCTTATTTCGCAAGTGGACTGTAATATTTGTATGTTTAATACATCGCATAATGAACTCGTAATGAAACTCCGTTGACTGCCGCTGTCGAGCAGCACACGCGCCTTGTGAAACTGGCCATACATATCGGCAACCTGAACAATAGCAGTGGATAATAACACCGCTTCGTATGAATCATTACATTGTATTTGTAAATGGGCCTTATTAACGTGGATAGTAGGGATGGTCGCCGCGGAGGCTGAGGTCGCGGGGGCGGGCGGCCGTGTCGCCGCGCCTGCTCCTCCATTCTCAGTCACAGTCAGCGGCGATGGATGCAAAGCAACCGTACTACTAGTGTTATCATTGTGTAGCAATGTATTATGTTTGCGATTGCATCTTTTGCATGATCCAAACCTACAACTATCAGGTGCATGTCCCGACCGCAAGCAGTTCGAACATAGTTTGTGATCGCGTACAAATTTTAATTTAGACTCTAAATCGCTTTCGATAAATTTATAACACGAGTAAAGTGGGTGAGCCGCGTTACATTTTAAGCACGATTTCTTAAAGCGAGATTTATTATCGTGTGTGTTGGAAGTGGAAACATTGCAATGTGACGTAGTTTGTGATTTTGTGTATACATTGTGCCTGTGATTATCACCGTACGTAGCTTTGTTATGAGATAGTTGCAATGTTTCCAACATATCCGCCCTGTTTTTCAAAAACTTAAGCAAGTCACTCACACTTATAGACTGTTTCGAACCGCCCTCACCCGAGAATAATGTACATTTATAGGTTTCCCATTCACGCTCGGTAATCTTGTCTAATTTTGATACAATTAGATAATTTATCAGTGTACACCACGAATCGGTAGGTTCACCGAGCATTTTTAACGCACGCAAATTCTTCAAAATTGTGTCGATCAGTAGGCGCATGTGATTCGGAGATTCTTTAGTTATGGGACTTATAGTAAATAATGCTTTTACGTGACTTTGTACTAGAAGTCTTGAGTTATCGTACCTATTTAATAATAATTCCCATGCCACAAGATAATTATCGGATGAGAATTCAATCGCATCGATAACTAATATAGCATTACCCTTCAATGACGATTTTAAATAGTGGAATTTTTCTATATTAGTTATTTGTGTAGAATTGTGCACTAAAGCTATAAATTTGTCTCTGAATTCCAACCAAGACTCCAGAGAACCATCGAAGGTAGGCAAAGAAATAATTGGAAGCTTAACTGATGATGAATAATGACTATTGTGACACGAATTAGATAAGTCTGTGATCTTTCTGTTGCTTAACATAGATTCAGCGCGAGCTAATGCACTATAATATGAGGATTCGAACACCTCGCGCTGGTCGAGCTGCTCTGCAATTTGGCCATCAGAAACGCTTTCTTCAATTTGAGTTTGTATTTCGTTAAATTCTTTATACAAACAAGTACCTCCCTGTATTCTTAGCTTTAAGTCTATGCGATTCTGTTCATAATTAAAAGAATTTAGATCATTTTCTAGCGACTGGAGGTGATTCGTGAATTTAGTTAGTCTACCTTTAATGATAGCGCGTTTCCTAACTAGATCACGAACCAAACTATCTGTTTCCCCGCGTAGATTGGGAGACTTATCGCGAGACCTATCCGTGGACATTTTGGTGGTTTAAGAAAGCAAGAGTACTCACAATTTAGGTGAACGGCAGTATCCAACAGTTATTGCAATGTAACCAGTTGTAAGTAGATGCGACTGCGCTGGGTAATCCAGTACTTAAAATAATGTTCTCACTGAAACAGTTAGCACGGTATGACACAAGAGAATAGGAGGTGATAGGAAATTGTGGATGGTTGGTCCCACCTGATGCGTAAAAGATGATGAAAGCCACTCCAACGATAATGCCTTTTAGCGCTTAGTCTCCTCGTCGCTATATGAGTCGTCCAAACTGGTCTTCTAGCGCGTAGATTTCAAACATCAACGGTTTCGCGTAGATCCAGAAAGGGCTGCGTCCTCTGTAGAAATCACTGATTTCGCCTATAATTTGGCTACGAAGGTCCAAAATGTAGCGGCAGTGCGTTGGCCGCTGTTTGAAATTAGGTTTTTTGAGGTGCTGTTACTGGATGATATGAAATAATAGAATGCGTGTATGCTAACTTGCGTATTTAATAGAGAATGAATAAAATCAGTTACAAAAATGAACAATGAGGTAAGAAAGGGGTGAGGGGGTTTTCTTGTCCAATGGCATGGCAGTCCCCGCTAGCAGGCATGATGTGGTGGTCACCCATTGGCACGACGCTGCAGCTACGTAATTACAGGACATGACGCAATAACAGGACATGACGTAATTACAGCACATGACGCAATCACAGGACATGACGTTATAGTCGCACGATGCTGGGTTCTCTTTGTCCTCGGTAGATGGCACCAGTGTCGTCACACTATCAACGGCTTGGACAGATAGTATATAGTACCCATACTTTAAGATAGTATGATTTCATTTAAACTTTGTAATTGTTCTTTTTAGATGATTATATTAAATTATAGGTTCTTTTATTAGGTGTCATATTATGTAAAATAAAAGTAATGACTTATAACAATTTGGTTTTGTTACTTTATTAGTGTATTGATAAATAATATTGGATGATAAACTTCTATCATATATTTATACAAGCGAGACAAAATCTCTTCCTATGTTTTTCGAGCGCGGGCAGTGTTCAGGGGTATAAGGAAGTGCAGTATTCCTTTTTGAATGAAAATTTACAGCTTCACAATGCTCTCAAGGCGCATAGTTTTCGAGTATGAGGTATTTAGACATATTTAAAAAGATTTCCCGAGAGTAACTTTAAGAACTTTGCAATGCAACTATGAGCGAGATATCTCTTTTGTTGTTGACTTAAGACCTTAAAGTGATCCAATTCAGTTAATATAGTAGGTATCTACTTCGATTACCATTAGTGAAACAGAATAATTGTTTTTAAAGATGCATGGTACCGGAATGTGGCGAAAAAAATAAAGGTCTGACATATGAGCAGTCCTGGGTTAGTAGAGCTGTACCCATAGTCGATGGCGTTCCAGTGAGCTGTGAGAGGTTCGCGCCCACTGCACATAATAGTTCTATGGATGTCTGCCCGGCAACTTTGTTCAACAAACAAAGAAGAATTACATGCGAGGGCTACGTGTATGCTCGAAATAACACCGTGGTTTATGAGGTGCGTTATGGAAATGAGATTCAATTATAGTACCTAAATAAATGTACGGAAACAATTTTATCGTCATCATCATCGCCAGCCCTTTTAATGTCTCCACTGCTGGGGCACGGGCCTTTCCTATGGATGGAAGAATAGGTATAGAGAGATTGGGCCATAACCCACCACGCTGGCCTAATACGGGTTGGTGGGTATTAACGACTGCATATGCATCCGGGACTAACGTCTTAACGTACCTTCCGAAGCACGGAGGAACTCTTGCGTAAAGCTAAGCTAAGCTGCTAGCGCAGTGGCATAGCTCGCCAAGCGAGCTATGCCACTGCGCTAGCGAGCTCCTCTTTAACAATTTTAAGGACAACCAAAAATGGCATGTTGAGTTTTTACTCTAATTTGTTAGTTTTCTTCTAATCTAACTGGGATCAGTGGCGGCTTGTGGGTCATTGAACTGGTGGTGTACATTACTTGCTCATTAAGTATTAAGATTAGAAATTGTAATAAAACAACAATTTACATAAAATATATTGATGGCGCGGTATTATCACATTTATTATTTTTTATACACTAAATCAATGCGGCGGCATTTTTCCGACGCGAAATGTCAATAACCTTTTTATTAAATTCGGGTATTTTTTGTATAAATTGTTTTTCAATACTGAGTACAGAAAGTGCATTTAGTCGATCTTGAGACATGGTGTTTCGCAAAAAAGTTTTAATTCTCTTCAGCGTCGAAAAACACCGCTCACTCTCTACCGAAGTCATCGGTATAGTGCACAGAATTCGCAGTAATTTGATTGTTTCCGAAAATGATTCAGTGAGGTGATTATATAAAACAATTGTAAAATTGCAATTGCACTATTTGCGTTGACGAAATCTTCGCGATTGTATACTGCGGGGAGTTCGTTTTTTAATTTAGATTTGTCTAAAGCGGCGTAAGTAGAAACTGTGATGGTAAAATCTTTATCGGGAAAAGTGGTGGTATGTACGTGGTAAAGTTCTCACAGTAAAATAATTTGGCTGCTATCGAATGATTACAAAAATTGAATCTGTCTTTCACTTGAATTGTAGTTGCGTAGTTGTTTTAAATTCTCCCTATATTTTAGGGAAGGCAAAGGGTCTAGCCCATACAGCCAAGTCTTTAGTGTATATTTTATCTGTAGTCTTATGGAATAATGAGTGGGTGAAATGTATGAATGAAATGAATTTTACGTTAAAATATGGGTGTCACACATTTTAACGCATCTAGGGAGTGCTTGGCGCGAATTGAATGGTAACAGAGTTCATGATGGTGACTGATGAAATGAATAAAACCACTTTTTATAGTGATCTTCACCACATCATCAAACACATCATAAGACTGGTTTTCAATGATTCTGCATAATTGCACATCAACACGGATGCTTGTGCATCAAAATAACACCACTTTCACTGCACAAAATCCACTCTGTAACAATTTTTGAATTAGTGAAAATAAATCTGCCTGACACCACGAAACGCGCCAAACACTCCTCTTTCACTTGAGTAATAATTATATCGCACACTTCTTTTGCTATGACAGAGCTAGATGATTTAATAGTAGATTTTCCATCAAGTGCACAAAACGAATCATTTTTGTCCGAGACTTTTAGCAGCCCGAGCCGAAGGCGAGGGCTGATAGTAATGTCGAGGATAAAAATGGTTTTGTGGACGAGTTAGAAACTCTGCTTTTCACTTCGATTGCGAGAAAATAAAACAGTAATTTATCTTAAAAAATTAAAACTAAAATGAGTACAGTTTTGAATACTAAAGGAAATTGTTTTTCCCATTGTTATTAGGCTTGGGCTGCAGACCTATACAGCCAAGTATTAAATTAATTTTGAAATAATAATTTTCTTAAATTAATTTAATACTTACCGTACCTACTTGAATTAAAATTTTAATATATTTTATGTCTTAAACAACACATTAGGCAAATAAATTTGGGTAAATATAAAAAAATAACAAATTCTATCTCTGAATTTCTTATTGTGTTTGGCTGCATGGCTCATTTTCTTTGCCTTATTATTGACACATTTATGAGTAGATACGTTAATGCTCTAGAGCACAAAAATCGATTTTGTGCAGCCTATATCCTGCACAAATAAACACTTTCAGAGCATGAGAAGTGAAAACCTCTTTTTGAGGCGGTTCTTCAAGTTGATCTATGGTATTACGTGCATTCTGTTTACTCATTACAAAATCATTAGTACAGTTTTTTATATGAACCATATCGATATTCCTTTTTTGCAATTGTTTGAATAAAATTTCATTATGTGGCAGAATAGATTGAAAAAATTCGAGCCAATATAAAAAAGTACTGTCGTTCAAATATCTTTGAAGCATATCAGACAAATAGTTATTTGTTGTACGTGAGTGCAAAGTTGTTTTTTAACCGCGTGCTCAATTTTGATGACCGAGCTAGCGAAGGATTCAAAAGTTAGAATCCTGAGCGATAGCGAGGGAATCAAAAGAGCACAAGGTGAAAAATCTTTGCACTCGAGTGCAACACGTAACTTTTCATCCCCCCCAACGAGGAAATTGCAAAATACAATCACAATAGTTTCTGTTTTCACCCAAAAACTTCCACAACACCCTCCCATTAACCCAAACACACTCTCAACACCCACCCAGAAACACCCACAACATTCACACCCGCAATACACACCCATCCACTCAGACACACCCAAAAAACACCCATTCACCCAGAAACACCCACAAAACACCCATTCACCCAGAAAAACCCACAAAACACCCATTCACCCAGAAACACCCACAAAACACCCATTTACCCAGAAACACCCAAAAAACACCCATTCACCCAGAAACACACACAAAACACTCATTCACCCAGAAACACCCACAAAACACCCATTCACCCAGAAACACCCACAAAACACCCATTTACCCAGAAACACCCATAAAACACCCATTCACCCAGAAATACCCACAAAACACCCATTCACCCAGAAACACCCACAAAACACCGATTAACCCAGAAACACCCACAAAACACCCATTCACCCAGAAACACATACAAAACACCCAATCTCACCCAAAAAACACTCAATCACCCAGAAACAACCACAAAACACCTAATCACACCCAAAAAAACACCCAATCACCCAGAAACACCCACAATACTCACCCATCCATTCAGACACACCCACAAAAACCCATTCACCCAGACACACCCACAAAACACCCATTCATCTAGACACACCCTCAAAACACCCATTCACCCAGACACACCTCCAACACCTACCCATCCACCCAGCCACACCCGCAACATTCATCCAGACACACCTGTAGGTACCTAATAAAAATTACCGTCCCTAATTGAGTTCCGAGACGGTCAATCAGCTTGAGTCAAGCACGTTGATTTTCTGTATGTTTTTGTTCCGTTGCTAGCGTAAACAAATCAAACAAACCTAATAAATGCTCGACTCAAGCATCAAGCAAGCATTGTAGACGATCAAAATGTTTAAAGCAAGATTGACGCCAAGCTGATTGACCGTCACGGAACTCCAAGGTTTTAATAAATTTATGACGTGAAAAGAAAATGGCGCGCGCAAAGCAAATTACAAAAAAGTACACCAAGAAGGTTCCGAGTCTGAGTTTTTAAAAAAATAAAATAGGTTGCATGATAATTTCGGCACCATGGAGGTAGAAATAAATAGGTATAATGATGTTTTGAATTCACAAACTTATTGCACATGATGTTCTAAATTCAAATTTACTTTAACCTCTAGAGGATAAAAACGGCTTTTGCACTCTGATATCGAAGAGCAAAAACGCTTTTTCCGAGATGGTGGGATGAAAAAATATTTTGTCTCACGCGCCAGGCGTCTCGTTACCCATACAAGTTATATTAGCAGAATATTTATTTACAAGGAAATTAAGTCTTATTACCTTAGCAAATAGCTTAAATTGTATCGTCATACTTGGAAATTTTGTTTGTTATGATTTTGTTTGTTTAGAATAATGCTGGTTTTATCGTTGTGATTTTTAAAGCTTTTGAATTGGTGGTTCAGCCCACGAGCGCACTTAAGGTACAGCCGCCACTGACTGGGACCTATATTTGTAAATTGGCCAAGATTTCCGTACCCGTACGCGTACCCACACGAGTATCTACCCCTCCTATATCAGTCTATATTTTGAGTTACGAATTAAGAAAAAAATATTCATTGATTTTTTGAACAGCAATGAGTAATGGGCAGTAGCATTCCTCTTGTACCATCTAGCAGAATATTGCGATTTATGTGCTTAGCTTAATTGGCGAAAAGTGGGTGTTAATTCACCTCTGCCTACTCCTTCGGGAATATAAGCGTGATTTATGTATGTATGCTATTTTTTTGAAATAATGTAATGTCGGTGTGACGTGTCTCCGAGTTAAGATTTTAACCCTTGAATGACAATAGCACGTGTGACTTTTAGTTCAACCTTGGCTGCAATGAGTGGCTGCGAGCACTGGCTGGCACCCTATGCCACACTGGCGTGTTTCTGGGTCTTCCTTTCACTGGCTACATTTCAGATAAATACGGCAGGCGAGTGACTTTGCTCCTCACTATTTTCAACATGAGTGTCTTTGGCCTAATCAGAGGATTATCAGTTAACTACACCATGTATTTAGTGTTACAAATTATGCAATCCTTATTTGGAGCTGGAATTTATACTACTGGTTACATATTAGGTAATTATTATAATTAAATAAGCTCAGATGTTTTTTTTTTTTTTTTATTAACCTTTAAGATCCCACTGCTGGGCAAAGGCCTCCCCCGCAGATATTTTAATAGATTGAAATTGAAACTGCTATCGGTAATTATATTATTTTATTTCTGATAGTTTCTACTGATAAATCAGTGATGAGGAATGGGCAGCAGCGTTCCTCTTATACTACCGTCCTGACAATGTACTGCGACTTGCCCGATATAATGGCAATAGGCTCGCCACCTATTACATGGGACTTAACATAATTGGCGAAACGCGGGTGAGAATTCACCTCTGCCTACCCCTTCGGGGATATGGGCGTGATTTATGTATGTATTCTACTGATAAAGCCAATACAAAAAAACTTTTTGTAAATTTTCAGTTGCAGAACTGGTTGGACCTAAATACCGGGTGAAAACAGGTGCCATATGTGCCGCTGGATATTCCACGGGTGAAGTTTTACTGGCTGGAATTGCTTGGCTCGTCCAGCCCTGGAGGTACTTGATTATGGCACTATACATGCCATGCTTCCTCCTTCTTGGCTTCTACTGGTTCATACCCGAGAGCCCACGATGGCTTCTGTCAAAAGGAAAGTACGAGGAAGCCATAAACGTCTTGAAAAAAGTAACAAGAGCAAACAAAACTAATATTAGTGAAAGCTCTTTGAACAAGTTGACGTATGTCCCACCAACAATGGCCGGGAAAAATGAACAGGTAATATTCAATGCCACTGGTGCTTTGCTATTTATATGATTAGATGCTTTGTTACTGTGTCTTAACGTTTAATTTCAGCACGTTCCAGGAGTCTTCAAAACTGTCGTCAAATCCCGTATTCTTTTACGGCGTGTATTGACCACGCCCATCTGGTGGATCACTGGTACCTTCATCTACTACGGACTCTCGATTAACTCGGTTGGCCTTTCCGAAACCATGTACCTTAACTACATGCTGACTTGCGGCGTTGATATACCAAGCCCCTTTATAGCTGTTCTCATTCTAGATAAAATAGGCAGAAAGAAATCCTTGTGTGGTTCCTATTTCTTGAGTGCATTATCCAATATTGCCTTTATATTTATTCCTCGTGGTAAGTATCCGATTGGATTAGTACTAATAGTAAGTTAATTATGCTGACTAAATGGACTTGATTTGAAGGCGTTTTGCCATTTAGTGACAGCACAGTACAATACAATTATTGTTACATCTCTAATATTTCCTGCAGGTGTAGTATAATGTAACTACAACAGTGGTGAGGAATGGGCAGCAGCGTTCTATAATGTACAGTACAAGATAAAGAATGGGCATCGGAAAACATCGGCATATATCGGAAACAATGGTCTAATGACAATTGCAAAAAGTAGTTTGGTCCTAAAAACAAAGTACAATTTCAACTTTATCGCAATGAAATAAGCATAAACGTCATTTCTAAGAACAGCAAATTAGCACAAAAGACTTGCACTCGAACATTGTAGAAATATACAGAGCTGTTTATGCCTATAAAGATTGCAATTTAACATGTCACTAACACTTTTGTGATAAAGGAGATAGACCATTTTTGTATGGACGTTGGACCAAGTGTCGCCCAACATTGAATCATGGTGCATACTATTCCTTAGACTTATACTTGTCTTTAACTCAAAGCGCTTTAGGATCTATCCGAGCAGTATGGCGAAAATAACAATCTATTTTATAGATTTTACACTGACGAAAATTATAACCAACAGCTTGTTTTCAAATAAAAGACGGTATATTATAGATACTGGAATAATTATTCAATCAATCATTAAATGTGTGGGTTAAAAGGGTGTGTTAATTCACCTCTGCCTACCGCTTCGGGGTTAAAGGCGTGATTTATTTATGTATGAAATCATAAATTGTTCGTTATTTTATGTAGGCCTCATGATACGTAAGGCACTAATGTAAATCATTATTATGAGGATTTCGACCGACTTTAATTATCATTAAACGTCATCCTCATCGTCATCCCAGCATGTTGCTGCCTCGCCCACCCCAAAAACCAAACTAGACAAACAACGTGGGCACAACTGCCGATAGTTCTTCGCGCAGTAAAACATGAACAGCAATAATATTGCACGGATTCGAGCCCATTATTGTTATCGTCAATGAAAATATAGCAGTGTTACAATTGGATTCAGTTGATGTGAACGATAAATTTTCTCTAAAAACATAGGGCCTTAGAAAGTAAAAAACATTATGATATCTTACATTTATTTTACTCTCGAATCAAATCAAATCCTAAATTTTTTTATTGTTGCTCGCGATTCTTGTTGGTAATTGGAATTGAAAAAAGAAAGTTTGAAAATGGAACGTTTAATTTGTTGTATAACGAAGGAGCATTTTAAGGTTATTTGGAATTTCGAACGAACATCTTGGTAATTATTATGATTTTGTTTTGCCACCATTTCGTAATAAGTATTTCGTATTATTTATTATAAAAATACTGGCGTATCGAGAGCAATTACATTTAATAGAAGCATATATTTCAATCTACAATGATTACAATTTAGCTATTCAGTGATATGGTGAAAGGTATCCGAATAGACAAAACCGTCACGAAAAGTAATGGCGCGAATGGTGAAAAATTTAGTTAATGTCGGAGGTTTAAAAAAAACATTTAGTACAAAGGTCACATCGTAATCTGCACATTTTCGATATGGAATTTATTAGTTAAACTATTAGCCTCTTGCTAGATGATATTTTTCTTCCATATTACTTTATGGATCTCTCAATTCTAACTGATTATTGCCGTGTGGTGCCGGTAGAGTAGAATACAATTGTCACCACCCCAAATATCTCCCGTGGGTGTCGTACAAGGCGACTAAGGATAAATCAGTGATAAGAAATGGGCAGCAGCGTTCCTCTTATACCACTTAGCAATGTACCTACTGCGACTTTTGTGCCAGGTAAATGGCAATAGGCTCGCACATGGGACCTAACGTAATGGGCGAAACGCGGGTGCTTATTCACCTCTGCCTACCCCTTCGGGGATATAGGCGTGATTTATGTATGTATGTATGTCAATTCTAATAAAATAAGATCTTCGTAAATATTGAGAGTATTCCAGAGTAAAAGTAAAATAAACTTCAGATTTCATGATTTTATTTATTTATAAGACCATAATATTATTTTTCTCAGAAAAAAGATATCGTTAGATAACATCGACTGCATCAATTAGTAAAATAAAATGACTTGGGTATTTATTTTAAAATTATTAGTTAGTTCGATTCCCGGTTCAGGTAAGCTTTTTGAGGTATCTGTGAATGCAGTTACGTTTCTTTTTAAAAATAAGGGAATGTTTTCTTTCAGCAAATTGAGCTATTTTAAAGATTAAGGCACTTGCCCTCTAGGGCCCATGATTTCTTTCCACACTGTATATCAGAAGTGGAAGCACCAAAAGAAAAAGTTAAGATTAAGTAACTCGCGGATGTTTTTTTTTATATTTTTTTTAATATCTCTTCATATAAGAAACAAAATAAAAGTATTTCCATATCCTTTGGATTTCACCAGTGAGGTAAGTGAAAATAAACGTTCCGACTCTTAAAAGTCAGAAATAGACATGATCCCAGAATGATCCACAGTATTCTCTGGTTTATTTATATTATTAATAATAAATTATTCTAAATTCAATCACGATCATACCTCGTATACCATCAGAAAGAGAGTAACAGACTTATTTATCTGTCAGTAAAACATCAACCCGCAAATTTAAGTTCATCCGTGACCATGCCGCGTACAACTGCGCCGAAACATCGAAAATATAATAAAACTGAGGTAGTATGAATCCCATTTTCTCACATTGTAGTATAGTAATGTAAGTAAACGATCAAACGCAAAAGCCAACGACAATCTAGACAAGTATAAGTAATTTATGAACCTACATAAAACTGAGAAAACACCATGGCGACCGTCGTATCAAATGTTCGACTTGGCGACGACAGCCCTGCTCTAAAAACGATTGGTATCGTTTTTGGTTAGACTCGCACTAGCCCGGTTTTTTTTGGTTTGGTGCCCCTTTTTGTGTAAGCGACAGGCTAGCAACTTGTCAATTTTGTGGGGTACTGTTTAACCAATACTGCTAGGTGTGCCTTTAGGTGTAACCAATTTTTACCTGAAGCTCTGCTCAACCCCTTTTGGGATGAGGAGCGTGATTATATTATTATGTTGTAGGTATGTAATATCGTAATATCTCGTACAAAACTAAGTGGTTAGGGCTAATTGGTAAGAGCAGCTCTATATCATCATACGGCCTAGATTTATCGGTCATCTACGAAAAAAAGAAGTTAGACAACGCCCATTCTTATTCTTGAAGTACTGTACTGCGATCTAACTGCCCGATAAATGGCAATAGACTCGCTGCCTATTGCAGGGATCTAATATAGCTGACGAAATGTGGGTGTTAATCTGCCTTTGCCTACCTCTACGGGGATAAATATGCGTAATTGATGTAATATAAAGGATAGATAAAGGCGGGCGTCACTCGTGCTACGATTTATTAAGTTTAACTAATCTTTACCATAGTTGGCGGGTGAAAAAGTATTCTAAGTAGAGTTCCTTTGTGTTTTGGGAGCGCACTATAAGCCGTTGGTCACAGCTAAACCTGCTGTAGTTTTAACGATCTGTTTTAAATCATATCACTTACAACTCACAATGTTGTTGATGAAAGAATGAAGTTGATCCATTTTTAAACCAAATTGTGGTGCAGAATAGTTATTAAAAAAAATCTTTTGTCTGTACCTAATACATCTTTTTCTGAAAACAGCTTCCGAAATTCCCCGGTTAATAATTTACTTGTTGGGCAAGTTTGGAATCTCGCTGGTATTCATGTGCCTGTATCTATATACATCGGAGCTGTATCCCACGGAATATCGTCACAGTCTGGTCGCCTTCTCATCTATGATTGGACGGATCGGCTCCATCATGGCACCCTTAACACCAGCAATGGTAAGAGCGATAAGCAATAAGGTTTGTCACAGACTTACTGTGTTTTAGTTAATCTGTGGTACCAACAAACGATAATGTTATGACGAGGAGAAAGGCGAAATGCTGTAGACATGATTACTTACTAGAATATCATCAATGCGTAGTAAAGTAGGTACTTCTAGCATTGTCATAGCAAAACACAATATTCCGATTATGCAAATTCAAAACTTCAGTCAATACTCATACAGTCCAATATTCGTCTGGCCTTCAAAGACTTTTTTTTCAGTTATTATCATCTTCCTGCCCTGTTCCTAAGTTAACTGAAGTCTGTCCAGTATGTTTATAGTTTTCTATTATTAACATTAACTTCTGTTAAGTAGTTATGAAATAAACAATCTAATTAAGTGGAACGTTTACGACATATGCTTGCTTTTACGGAAACTTATTATTTTAATGTATAGGAAAAATCCTGTTTGCCATTTCATATTTAACACTTCACAATCAAATACATGATTTTATTGTAGTGGAAGTAATGTAAAAAACAGTTTCAATGTTGTTTTAGGCCGAGTACTGGTATGGTATTCCACAAGTGATGTTTGGTGTCATGGGGCTGATCTCCGGACTACTGGTTCTGACGCAGCCGGAGACTTTAGGCACCAAGCTACCCGAAACCCTTGCAGAGGCTGAGGCACTTGGGAGACCAGAATCTAAGATCCTAGCGCGATGATATTTGTCTATATTGCCACCACAGATATTATATATCTGTGATTGCCACGTCGTAGAAGATCACACGAAAGTGTGGGAATTACTTTTTTCGTGTTATTTTTATTTTATGTTTAAATTGTTTTTAAGAAAACTGATATGTACAAATTTTTTACGATAACCATTTGTCAAAGTTTTCGACTCAAGACATTATTTATTAAATCAATTTTAAAGAAAGGTGCAAGTGAACTTTTGTTGTCAAGAAATATAAAAGTGACCGGAATCACGAAAACGTGTAGGTACCAAATACGAAACGCATCAATGTTCCGTTAAGAAGATCAAAGTGGAGTGAAACTTCAAACGAAGTGAGAAGACTGACACAGGAGACGTGCCAAAACCAATTAGTTCGTTGTCCTTTCAGGTGGAAGACAATTTGTCAATAAAGGAGGCCCTTTCAGGACTATGTCACCCATTAACGTGTAAGTGCCACTTGCACTCAATCAGTCTAATCTAATGGAATGGAATGGGACCGGAAACGTTTATGGCATATACGCCTATTTAAAAACTGGACAATGTCCAATACATGGTGCTTTGACATATATTTTGTTAATTAACCTCCTTGTGGGCTTAACGGTTTAGATATTGCTGCCCGGGTTGCGGATGACGCGGGTTCGAGTCCTACACCATGAAACTAATTATTTGAAATTCGAACTCAAATCACCTAAACATTTAGTACATAAGGACTGTTTACATCAACGGCTCTTAATTATCTCTTAATTCAAATAACTTTTGCCTTAACACAAAGTAGGTACCTACTGAGTTTATTTTAATTTAACTTATATAGAAATGCCTTAGGGTTCGTTTTAAGTATTGTTGTTGAAAACGGGCATTAGTCTTTATACCCTTCGAAAAATAGTCTACACTCGTTTGACGATATCCGATTAGTGCACACCTGTGTGTATGTAAGAAAGCACGCGCTCATATTGGTTGGAGATTTCAAAGTTCCGGTTCATCCTTTTACTTTTTAGTTCAAAATATGGATCTATTTAAGGGTAATCCTAATATTGAAATAAAAAGTAGATGTTTTACATCCATTGGAAAATTTAACACAGGGGGAAAGAAAAGATAGATGTTAAAAGTTTTCACAGATAAAGACACTTTTGAATTAAGAAGTATATACGTACCTACTCCAATTCCATTTCCGATTTAGGCGAAGAGAGTTTCGCTCAGACGAATTCACTTGTAAATGTCAGTCGGCAGGCAAAAAATACGGGGTTAAGTTTTTGGTGTAATAGAAGATAAATAACATTGACGGCTGATAAACCGTCGTCCGGGCGTCAAAGTATGTGAAATATATCAGTAGCATTTCTCCTGGCTTGAGTTTGGTATAAGTAATACAGAAAAATATATAAATATTAGAAAAAATGCCACTACTACTAGGCAATTGTTTTACGGTTTCTGTATACCGAATGACGCCAATTTGCAATCTATAAATACATTGACAACTGTCAATATTGGATTCAAATTTTCACTTCATTACATACATTTATACATACATATACATACATAAATCACGCCTATATTCCCGAAGGGGTAGGCAGAGGTGAACTAGCACCCACGTTTCGCCAATTATGTTAGGTCCCATGTAATAGGTGGCGAGCCTATTGCCATTTATCGGGCACAAAAGTCGCAGTACTATTGCTAGGTGATATAAGAGGAACGCTGCTGCCCATTTCTCAACGCTGATTTATTCTTAGTCGCCTTGTACCCACGGGAGAGATTTGGGGCGGTGACAATTGTATTCTACTCTGCCGTCACCACACGGCAACCTTCACTTCATTAATATCTCGTAATATCGTTAGTGAGATATTTTTTGACTTCGAAGCCCCATCTTCAAAGCCCTAACCAGTCTCAAAGCTATTTTAAAATTTGAATGGCAACTAATGACACAATTATTTGTCTTTGGTGATAAATCACCCTAATCAAATTGGTCCAGAGGAGCTCGATGGTTTAGTGCTCTTGATTTGCGATTGAGTAATCTAAGCAATGTTCGCTATTGGATGGGTGACCGGAAAATTTATTATCTTGATTTCCCCCGTGCTTTGGAAGGTCACGAAGGTCCCGGCTGCATCTGCAGTCGTAAATGCCCACCAACTGTAGTTACCCGTAACTTTTTCACTACCAAAATCCACATCTTACGTAATTACGTAGACAGAGTAAAAATGTCACGTGTCTCTAATTAAATGTCGCTTGATTTTAGATATTTCATAAACATATAACATTGTTTTTATACAGCAATTTTTTGCTGAAATGTTTGTTAGGTTGACTGTCTTTCTGTAATGTTTCTCAAAACAATTGAGATTGAGAACGATATAAATAGGGACCAGGTTCCGTAATTATTTACATATTTACACACGCAATGTATATAATAAACATTTCAGCCGATACCGCTAATATTGACTAATACACTAGCTTAATTTGTTTTGTGTTTACGTTATAGCGGGAACCATTTGATATCGTCAGGAAAAGCGTATGACATAGTCTGTGAATGAGAATACAAAGAAGAAAAATGTTACGTAATCTTTAGTTTATTTAAAATATTCAAAACAAATTAAGGCTGTCCGTTTAAAGCCTCACTTAAACAGCAGCGGTCAGCGGTGGCGGGCAGTTGTAAAACATAAGGACATTATTCAAACCAGCGCGGTCAACGTTTGTTCTGGTTCGCCACCGCCACCGTCCCGCAACCGCTGCTGTTTGAGTGAGGGTTTTATTGTTCTTTATCTTCTATTATTATTCGATTTTCGATCATAAAGAATTCGCTGTGCACATAAAATAAATTCTGAGCATGCCATATTTTAAAGATTATTATTATTAGGAGCAATCAAATTGGGCGTAGTACCGCTGTAGTCTAGCGATTGGCGAGTGGTTTGCTTGTCGCATCGTTATAGTGTAAATATATATATGTCAATGGAAAACTTGATCCTTGAATTCACCTCTCGGAGTAAAAAATCACCCGGTTTATTTATACTTACAGTTTCTCTACCTAGGCATTATCTGTATAGGTAAATTAAAGTTCATTACATAAAATATCTGTGCCGAGGTTTCGACAAAAATGAACGTAGCATAAAAATAAGATATTTTTATTAAATAATCTAATTTTAAGCGTAAGCTTTTAAATATCAACCATTTTAAAACAGTCGGTTCATCGCATTTCATTTAAATTTATCAGGATTTCCGTTCCAAATTTAAAATGAGCATGAATGTCAACGACCCTGTTTTGTTTGAAAGAGGGTTTAATTGCTAAAATCTGTGTATATTTTACGGCAGTTTAAAGGACGCTTTGTTGTTTATATAGCATTGTACAAAGGGGCACTGTTACGCATTAATTATTGGGATTTTTAATTTGTAACTGTTTCGACGACTATTTTTTATGCTATTAAAATACTGAAGGATCTTTTTATATAAATAAAATTTCAAAGACCATCAAATTTTTCTCGCAATATTTGGCATGTTTTTGACGACAACATTTAAATCTTAGGTCATCATCATCTTCCTGCCCTGTTCCTAGTTTGTTTCCCCCGTTCATATTGGAAAGACGTCTTAAAGTTTTATTATGTCTCTATCACTCCCTATTTATTCTTTTCACCCCAACATCGGAAAGGTGCTAGTAAAAAATTAATATAAAGAAAAGTATTGGAAAAAAACATGTCGAGAGACAGATTATTCTGATTAACGTAAAGAGATGACAGTATGATAATGCACACTGCTCAAGGTTTCGGTTTAGGTATTTTAAACAGTCGTCTTGTTGTCCAACCCGAACAGAGGACAAACTCTGGTGCTTCAGGGCATTCTTCCTTAGTTGACTTTTACGACGCTCCTGAGCTGGCACATTTTACCTTATTTTTTCGATTCCAGACCAGCATGGAAGGAATACGTATAATCTATCAAGTGCAATTCTAGAGTTCACATCTATCAAGAACATTTTTAGATATTCATAATAAAACTGTACTTTTATAAATGTCAGAACTAGCTTCAAATCTCAGCTCAGATACAGTCTATTTAATCTTAAGCTTTCCTTTGACTACAAAACACAATTTATTATTAATAATATTCTCCTAGTTACTTACAAAGAAAAATAATTATTATCCTGATGCGATTCCGCATCAAGACAAAAAATTTTCAAAATGTTTTCGGACCTCTTTTTTTTAACATTTTTCTAATATTTCTTTAGTGTACAAATACAAGTGGGTGAAATGGGAAGGGGAAGGCCTAGGCGGATCTTTAAAAAAGGACATAAAAAATTAAGGGCCACGCCAAGCGCACCTGAAACCGACGGGCATGCATGAGGACATTAATGAGATTGGATGAAACGAAAGAAGTATCTAGGATGGAATAAGAAGAAAATAAATGGAAAGGGGTGATCTCTATCTACGCCTGTGGGAGACAGGCGTGATGTATATCAAATACTTTTTCTCTAGGTCAGAGTGCTTCAATATGCATCAGTACAAAACTGAGCCCCAAGCCTCTACATTTTCACATGAAAGTTCAGCTCCCTCTGAGTTTGTATTTTGCAAAGCGGTCAGAAGCCATTAACAGCCCCAAGATCGATGGCCAGGAACAAATAATGAAGTGGAGTCCCAGCGAAGTGTTGGCCATTCGCGGCAGCCGGCGCGTTGTTGCCGCCGTTTTTCTTGCCGCTTTCTTCAATAAATGTTCCCTGCGAGTGCCCTTGGCGCCGTGTTACCTCGTTATTATAAGCCCCAGATGTGTTGCAACCGGGCGTAGGCAGTGCCGATTTCTCATTGATTTCACAAGTGTCGATTGCATTAATAGAGCGGGCTGCGCAAATGTTGATAAAACGCTCCCTGGGCCGTACTCAGATTGTGTTTTCAGTTTAGTTTGTTTCGGTTGTGTAAGTAAACTGCATCGACTTCTATTGCCGAAATGTAGACGCAGGAGACGGTCGTGTTTTATTTTGGGCAGTCATTTAGGTACTTAAATCATAAGTTATGTCAGTTGCTGACGCACTCAAAGACGTCAATCAACTTTAATCAGTACTTAATGCCAAAAAAGTTTAATTGAAATATAGACCACAGACCTGACAAGCGACTAGTTTTGAATTGTAATTTTTTTGTATTAAATACTCCTTCCCGTTAATGGACGTCTCTGAGTGCGGCGGGAAGTCTCAAAACTAATTCGGTATTTTCGAATAACCAAATTTAAAAGGTAAAGGTGTTTTCCTTAAGTAACAATTACCAACACGGCAACAGTCATAGGTACCGGAAGATGGCTGTTAATTGGTAATCGAACATACGGCATATGGGCGAAAGTACTACCTTTGCGTGCGCCATCGCGTATGATGGGCGTTACTAACTTAATGTGTATAGTTATAGTTACTTCCGTTCTGGCCTGGGAGCAAAAAAATTACGTAGAATGTACTAGTCCCGACTCATCCCAAAGGTAAAAGTTGACTAAGGGAGATTGCCCGATGTAGACCAATAATCGCCTTGGGCCACCAAAATGGAAAAGGGCAAAGCACCAAAAACAGCATACATAAAGAGGGTTGGTGTCACGCGGGCGACTGACTGTAAAACTGAAGTCAAAACTTTGAGCAGTATGGATTGGAACATTGTCACTCCAATCACTTTCATTTCTCACACACTTGTTCATCGGTCTCTCAAACATCGCCTTTTCCATGAGGTAAATTGTAGTTGGGATTTTCGCCGCCTGCCTAGATAAATTGGTGGCACTATAGGCATGTACCTATGTAAGTTAAATTTTTGGGATCATGACATCCAATCAACGTGACAATTTCCATTAGAGTAGTGGGCAGAATTCACTCGTGCTCCTCACAAAACAGCATTACGCCGAGGGATGAATCTGTCCCAAATTCTGTTGTAAGAATGTCGCGCATTCAGTTACACGGGTTATCGCGAGGGAATGTTGTACCCGGCGCGCTCCCGAGCGAATTAAAACCCACAACAGCCACAGGCAGGTGTTTTACGTGTGTTATGTTTCACGGCCATTATCCGCGGATGTTGATCCACACCTACTTTGGGGCCGTTTCATCTTGCACCAAGGCGGGTCAGCGTAATTTATTACCTATTGTGCGGATATTTCATTTATCACGGTGAATTCAATTTACAGAACAATTAATCATTCCACAATACTTACTTGCCGACAGCGGGCCGGTTACCCGCGCTTGAGTTGAGACGCCCCGATAAAAAAGTTTTCATGTACTCAGTTACAATAAAAAACTTAATTTTGTACATAATAATTCCGATCCTCCTGGCTGTTCCTGTGTTGTGTATTCTTAAAGTCTCGCCTCAAGCTCGGCTACGGAATTCACAAGAATTTCACAAATGTAAATAAACTCGCGGAATAATTTGTCCCGTTTTTTAGATCAAAGCTTGTGTCTATTAAATTTCGTTTGTAGATTAATATAGAAGGTAGAGAGGGGGCGGGGAGTGTCTAAACAAATGTGAAGATATTCTCACTTAAGTAAATTGAAGGCGCTGTAATTGTATTATTTTTGTTATTGCCCCGTTTTCTGATTAATTTACGTTGCTCGAGTGTTTCTCGGTATGCGATTAATTCTATTGTCATTATAGGAGCGGTAGTTCGTTGATCAACACCCATAAACCAAACTACTTTGGCGCAGAATGTCCTCCTCCAATCAGAGTCGGATTAAACGTTGAGAGCGCCGTAGGCAAGCATCTCATCGGCGCCCCTATATTAGCAATAAGTCTTACTACATACATACATAAATCACGCCTATATCCCCGAAGGGGTAGGCAGAGGTGAATGTTACTATAGTAAAAAATTGCAGACAAATTGAAGTTGTAAGCAAATATAATAGTTTTTATTGTGTAAGTAGGTTGCTATGTACCCTCGCGCCCCTAGGCACATGCCTATGTTGCCTTAAGGATAATCCGCCTCTGCCTCCAATCCACTTTTTTCTCTTTCTCGCCATCTCTTTATCCATACCCATCACCTTCATATTATCGTGCTTCATACAAATCGTCCATTTCTTATTTGATCTTTTTCTACTTTGACATTCATTAACATTCAACAAATCAACTTTATTTGTTAGCCACATTGGCCGATGTGGCCGTGTGGTGACGGCAGAGTAGAATACAATTGTCACCACCCCAAATCTCTCCCGTGGGTGTCGTACAAGGCGACTAAGGATAGATCAGTGATGAGGAATGGGCAGCAGCGTTCCTCTTATACCTACCACCTAGCAAAGTACTGCGACTTTTGTGCCCGATAAATGGCAATAGGCTCGCCACCTATTACATGGGACCTAGCATAATTGGCGAAACGCGGGTGCTTGTTCACCTCTGCCTACCCCTTCGGGGATATAGGCGTGATTTATGTATGTATGTATGTATGCACATTGGCCGATTTGTTCGCCATCTAGTATCCATAACACAATTAGTGCATAAGCATGCTACATTTACTTTGGGATAGAAAGGTGTGAGTGTATGATACTATTATTATTTATTTATGTTACATACATTGTTTAAACATAAAAAATAACTTTAAAACAGAAGTCCGTGTTTATCATAGCAAAATGTGCCGCGAACAGAATTTGAACGTATCACCTTTTGATCGATGTCAATTTTAACTCCACTTTTCATCGATAATCACTATCGTGTAGTTGAGGGTTTACCGGCCTAGCTCGCATACTAATTATAATAGTCATGTTTCAGAAAAGGCTAAACACACCAGGGGTTTCGGAGAGGGTAAGCTTACATGAATTTAATTAACAAGTTAATAAGCATATTGACTGTCTCGTATGAGATGAATAATCTTATGTGATCCTTCTAATAAATTTAAATAAATAAATATTTCTTACAATCATCCAGCCCAAAGATTAGATGTGCAAAAGAACCAGAAATATATTTTTCACTGCCATCAGCATCATAATAATATAATATAAATACATATATCACGAATATTTGAAATTTGCCGTGTGGTGACGGCAGAGTAGAATACTATTGTCACCACCCCAAATCTCTCCCGTGGGTGTCGTACAAGGCGACTAAGGATAAATCAGTGATGAGGAATGGGCAGCAGCGTTCCTCTTATACCACCTAGCAATGTATCTACTGCGATTTTGTGCCCGATAAATGGCAATAGGCTCGCCACCTATTACATGGGTAATAGGTGGCGAGCCTATTGCCATTTATCGGTAACGTGACAGTATTGGCGAAACGTGGGTGCTAGTTCACCTCTGCCTACCCCTTCGGGGATACAGGCGTGATTTATGTATGTATGTATCACGAATATTGTGCATAGGGCAGACAGAAGATAATTAACACCCACGTTTCGCTATTTTTGTTAGGCCCCATACAATAAGGGGCGAACCTATTGCCATCTATCGGGCACGTAATACGTCAATATCATCACGAGCCCTTTAATGTCCACTCTGCTGCGGCACGGGCCTTCCTTATGGATGGAAGAATATAGGGAGACGTAATACGCATCGCAGCATATTACTAGATAGATGGTGTAACAGATACGCTGCTGCCCATTCCTCATTACCGTCTTAACCCTTAGTCGTAAAGTGTGACATTCCAGGGGGAGAGACGTGGTAGTGACAATTTCATTCTGCTTTGCCATCTTTGCTAAAATACTACACAGAACACTTTATTCCTATTACACGCAATAATATAGCTCTTTTAATACTACTGAACGACTCCGAACTAGCAAAAGCTTTAATCTCACTTCGTAAAGTATGGTTTTAATTTATTTTAACGCCAGTGCAATGAAAAGCTGGGCGCTGCGGTTGTGGGATGATTGACAGCGTTTTATTACTTTTTTATCGAGCTTTGTGAAACTGAATTACTTTTCACAAATCTTACGCAAAACGGGTAGAACGTATTGATTACCAACGACGGTAAGGGAAGGACTCGAATGATTATGTTTACACAGTCAACATGTGACGTAAAGCTCTCATATAGCGTCATG
Organism: Cataclysta lemnata; assembly: GCA_963931975.1. NCBI lineage: Eukaryota > Metazoa > Arthropoda > Insecta > Lepidoptera > Crambidae > Cataclysta > Cataclysta lemnata. The sequence goes on along the minus strand of OZ008346.1, from coordinate 10,087,991 downwards.
TACCCAATAAATTTGTTGATTTACGTCAAATTCGTTACGATTGAAAATCAATTGGATAAATTTTGTATACTCGAAGGTGCTGTTAATTATATATTAATGTAGGTACAGTTCACAGCACGACATACTATAAAACTGTCTTACATATTATTATCCAATCGATAATTAAAATAGACCATTATTTTTTGACGTAAGCACAAATTCGATTGAGAAAATTAGACATATGGCGGCAACCTGACATGCTGTTGACTATAAAAAAACGGCTTTAATTAATAATATATAATGATAAAAAGAGAGAGATTATTGAGAGGTGTCTGTTCTGGCATGGGACGACATAAGACAAGCGATTTTATCACTATTTACCGTGATGTAAAGCTAAAATACTAAATACGCCGATCAGATAAACTTTTAGGAACATTATAAATTTTAACTTTGAGGAACAAGGCAGGCATGACTTAAATAAACACGTATAAAATTACTACAGTAAAAAGGTATCTTTTACAATGTTTATAGGACTTCTGAGGATACAGGATCATCCGATTTAGCAAGTAGGTAGTGGTGATTCTACATTTTTATCAAACATAATATATAATTAAATATTTTGCCATCTTTTTTATTAATTTGACGGCAGTTCTCCCAGGTTGCTCAATATGTTGTTTCCGAAACGAAATCCTTAATGGGCCCGATCGATTTTGTTTCACAAGTCGTTTTTCTAAATGCGATTTTGTTTGATGAAAGGGAATGGCTAAAATATGTCGGCGTAATCAAATCTGAGTTCTGACGCGCCGAAAGCATTTTTTGGATTGAACACATTTTTCGTCAATTCTGCCACTTTGAAGCTTAACTCTTTGTATTGCAAAGTTAGATGGGACACTTTAACGTTGACGAATAGCACGAGGTAACGAATGTGTATAATCAAAACTTTGAAAAGATTCATTGCCACAAATTTTGCAACGCAAAAATATGATCCGAGTTGAGCAAAAGAGTTTTGGGAGTTCACGCTCGCGGCTCTCAAAGTAACTTGCTCATTTTAGATTTTATAGCACTGATTTCAAAAATAATACTTTTACTGAATTTTTGTGAATTTATTTAAAGTCGGGATGTAACGAGGAAATTATGTCAAAGTCCAAGTTTAACTAACTCTCCTATGTGATGACGGCAGTGCAAAATATATTTGTTATCATCACTCCATTGCGAGTGCATTACAAGGCGAAAGGGTAAGTATAGCGATTAATAATAGCCAGCAGCGTTCCTCTCCATTCATACAGCCAGTACGTAGTATTATGGGGAAACCAGCGAGCAATAGTGACAAAAATACGGTTCATTGTGCTCGATGCGAATGTTACATTGCACCTTGTAAGTTGGTCAGGACCCACTTTTATACCACCTAGCAATATACTGCGATTACGTGTCTGATAGATGGCAATAGGCGCTCGCCCTATTAGATGGAACCTAACATCATTGACGAAACGTGGGAGCTTATTCACCTATGCCTTTGGGTATAAATGAGCGTAGTGCCGTGTGGTGACGGTAGAGTAGAATACAATTGTCACCACCCACATCTGTCACGCAGGTGCCGTACAAGGCGGCTAAGGGTTTAGACAGCAATGAGTAATGGGCAGCAGCGTTCCTATTATGCCACCTAGCAATTAATGCACTGCGATTTGCGTGCCTGATAAATGGCAATAGGCTCGCTACCTAACTAATTGGCTAAACGTGTGTGTTCATTCAACTCTGCTTTAACTTCGGGGATATAGGCGTGATTTATGTATGTATGTATGGTTTATACAATTTGTATCATGTGCTTATAAATAATATTGCAAACTCAATAGCATTCTTGTTGTTTATCAATTCTAATCTGTAATTCAGGTGTTAACTAAAGATATTAAGCATGTGATAAATAAGGGATTCCGTGTTCATAAATTAACGCGCGAAGATGAACCGAAATTTAAGAGTGAAAATTAGGTGACTAAGTAATTAATTAAGCCACCCCTTTTGATAATAATTTCAGCTCGTTTACATTGAAATATCTACTGAGAGGGAAGGGGTTGAAGTTGATTTTACACCACACCTCGACTTTTCCAAACAAATTTACACAGCGAATGTTGTATTATACGTTGTTGATTATTAATAAAGGCTACCGTTCAACTGCATGGCACGTTCGGAAGGTAAAATTGGAGCAGGTGAACCCGACACTTTGAAAATTGCTCCGTTTCAATTGGGTAATGAACTCCCCTCCAATTTATTGCGAGCTTCAATGCAGTGCGAGCTTTACAGTTTATTATCTTCTTTACCTCCTTCATTAAGATCAATTTAACAAGATTAACAAAGTAATTAAAGTCTGAATCCGGTCCACCAATATTATCTGATCAGAATAGATTATCAGTTATTTGCGAGGTTATTCCACTTGATACTTATAAAGTTTAATACTTCGTTAACATGACGGCAATTATAAGTGAATTAAGCGGAACTCTTTATTGAATTTGCAATTTCTGTGGTGGTTTCGATTTTCCGCTTGTCGAGAATGTTCTTATAAATTTTCTTTATGTTGATCCGAGCGTTTTTTTTTTTTATTTGGCCCTTTTTGTATTCAATTAACACAATCTAGAAAGATTTATTCTCAACTGGTTCGCCCTCAAACCATTTGAGTGCCCCAAGGTGCTTATTAGTTATTGGTGATTACCGGGTAATCTCTCATAGTCGCCTTGTACGATAACCTTGGGGTGAGTCAAGGCTGCGTTTTTTTCTCAGGGTCCTGCAAGGAATCGCATAGCCAAATATAGATGTTTAAAAACCATGTAGGCATTAACACTCAAATGAACCCCGCCGGTCGCTTTTCACGAAGCAGAAAAAAGTCATCTGCCTTTATTATTATAAAAAATACAAATCCCTTACTTGTACCACGAAAAGTATGTTCAATCTCATCGTAGTGTCCGCACCACGTCCTCCTAATTGCTGTTATTATTTTTTGTTGTGTTCGCATTCGTGCGAAGACGTGCGTGACGTATCGTGAGCTCCATCTGCCAGCCGACACCGAAACAGTCTAGTCCGGAAAATCCTGCAGATATAATATCTTGTCAGTCATGATATTATCACAAACATTTTCCACTGCTTGACTTTTTTAACGTTTCATTACTTCCGAACATAGACATATAATTTATAGGAACACAATTATCATTTCCACAATTAAAAGACTTGTTTTTGGTGAATGAATGATTTGTTCTTGTTATCATCATCACCACTAAATTTTCCCACTACTAGGGCACAGCCTGCCTACACTGCCTGCCTACAGGTTGAACAATATTGGGCCTTATTTTAAGAAGATCGGGCAAGTAGCTGCTGATATTTTATTAGTTTTCTACAAAAAAAAAATTATGATTCTTAACATTTATGCTTATTTTCAATGTTCATATTAAAAGTAAAAAATACATACGCATTGGCAGTTCAATTAGCTTACCTAAAATTAAATGTAACTAAACAAGATCATTATTGAATATGAAACATCACTTTAAATGAAGAGACATTCCAAACAGAGAAATAAAAATGTAACCGTGAAAAAATAATTTCATTGCCCATTCGATGGATGCAGTTGTTTATTATTGAAATTATTCATATAAATATTAAATGTATGAGCCCGACTTCCTACCCATCATGTTTGTCTATCATATTTGACATAGGGTTATCGATTCTGATGCTGTCGATGTCAGTTATTGTTTCGAGGTTAAAATAAATGTATTGTATCTATAATTTGATTGATAAGAAAATTCAGCTCTACGGTTTATTTGGTTTATTCAGTTCATAAACAATAATAATAAAGCATACTGAGAGGAGCTCGAGATAGAGCAGTGGCTTGCGATTGCGTATATTAAGCAATGTCTTCCAAGACTGCATATTGGATGGGTGACCAAGAATAATTATCTCAAGTTCATTCATGCAAAGAAAACCACGTTAAGCCGTTGATCCCGGCAGCATCTGCAGTCGTCAATACCATCTAATCCGCAATAGGCATATATTCCGCCCATAGCTAAGGTCTGTGACTTAGCAGTAGGGACATTAAAAGGACTGGTGATGATGTCTATATCGAAATCTCTTTGTACACTTTTAAAACCTTAGCGTTTCTAGAACTTCAATAGTTCTTTAATTCTCTAATGTACGCTCTAGCATCTAAAGCGATTTACGCGAAACCTTATCAAATTCAGTTAGCAGTATGAGGAGTCAGGTCTATGAAAGCGATTGCTAATGTATCAAAAGGTAGCCTGTTAAGCAAAATTTGGGTCACAAGATCCAAGCACTGCTCACGGTCCTTCCTTCTCTGAAATACCATGGAGCCGATTGTATAATATTATAAACATTATACAATCAGCTCATATTAAAAGCTTTCGTTCCACTACATAAGTTTACGAAAAACGAAACCTTTTAGTTTTGGTTGGCACAGGTGGCTGTTTCTGGATTTGGTACATTTCATATACGCGGAACGTAATTTAAGCGAGAAAGGACATTTTCATGTATATCTATTATTACCGACTCACCGTGTTTATCTTTTGGGTAGTGCTTTCCCGCAAGTGTATCATATCCTGGACTCAGAAATCGTAGGGTCAACATGTGCAATTCTCAAACTTTACTTCTCACTACAAATAAAATTAACCACTATGTCAAATAAGGATAATATTAAAAGTAAGTTACAACTAACATTGCAAACATTCTTAAAGCTCAGTAGCTTCAAGAATGTTTTCTTAACAATTAAGAATGCCTGCTTGTAGCCTGTTGTAGCGAGTATTAAATCACAATAGTTGGCACAACTACGGTCTACTTTAAAGGTGAACATTGGCCCGGAACAATAGTAATATTTCTTGTGTTAAAGCAATGTTCCAAGTTGTATGCACTCTGTAATTGCAGTATAACATTGTTTATTTGTTTCGGTTTTTGTATAGAGTTTGAACAAAAAGTTATTGTCGATGAACGGATTAAAAAAGTGAATAAAATACATAATAATAAAATATTTATGATCATTTAGATAGTCTACTGATTAGAACAGCGGTAAGTGCGAAATCTGAGAACGCCATTTATTGTTTCTATTTATTTCGTATTGGTTGGCGGACGTATGTATTTGCAGTCGAAGCGACGGGAGTAGGTATCATAATACAATATATACGTATCACTATTACTTATATGTATTAAGCATTTAGCCTTTTTTAATCGGTTTTTTGTCGTCTACAACGAGTATAGATATACATACATACATAGGCATAAGTACAATCACATTTCGCCAAGAATGCATGGTCCATGTAAACATTTGAACATCCCAAACATTTGCACCTACCAGCATTCGAATCTGGTAGCCAGCGGTCAGACTATTCCACCAACCCGACTGTCTTACCGATAGTGTCATTACTGAATCTATGCATAGTTTAAATTATATCTATAATCAGTATAGAAAACGTTTCGTATCACCTTTAATCCGTACAGGCACTGAAATTATTTGCGGAAGCCTGCCACCGATAGTCGGACAGAAAACGGTCCTTTGGACCCTTTAGATATACGCTGACTAAAAAGGTGATTAATCTTCCCTGGCCAATGTATTGGATAATAGCTCCATCTTACTAACTCATTAACAGTGGTGATAAATAGAGGGATCCCGGCGGTACATTCATCTTGTCCTCGTAATGGGAAATTATTGTCGTGCGATACAATGCTGGCGTATGTCACGTTGAGGTGGCAAAGTTATTTCCGAGTGGCTCGATTACCTGAGCTTTTATTTTGCGTCATAACGCTTGAGCGTCGGAGCGGTGGCTTAATGGAGTCCCTTTATAATAGCGGAAACTCTCAATTATGTTATAAGCGCGCCGTCCGGCGAGAACTCGCGGTTTGATGCCGAGCGCGCTCCTCGACCAACTCAAAGCCGCCACTGCTGCGCTAGGAATTATGTGGCCAACTTAACCCTTGAGTTAGTACTCCATTATGCTCTATTAAGGTGCTATTTTACTTCGAGAAAGAATGCGAAAATACATATTTTTACTTCGAGAAAGAATGTGAAAATCTATAGTGCGCAGGCCACTATGACGGACAGAATACAAACCTCCCTATCTGTCAATACGGTTTTCAAATGTATTTATAGATGCAATTAACTGGCACTACGGCAGAATACAAGCATCCCTGTCCCCTAAGATGGCTTTCAAATTTATTTACGTACATACATACACATACATCACGCCTATTTATCACCGGAGGGGTAGGCAAAGGTGTATTAAAACGTTTCACCAATTATGTTAGATCCCATGTAGAGCCTATTGCCATTCATCAGGTACATAAATCGCAGTATGCTGCTGCCCATTACTCATCGCTGTCTTAATTAACGCTTAGTCACCTTTGACGACACCTGCAGGAGATATTGGGGGTGGTGACAATTGTATTCTACTTTGCTGTCACCACACGACAAATTATCTGTAAATGCAATCAACCTATAAAGCAGTCGTAATTGTAGCAATAATTACGAATAGCATCTCTATTGCGTCACTGGCAGCTTTAACAGCGCCTGCGCTTTGAAATTATGTTTACTTATTCACTAAAATAAAGTCCAGAGAAAATAAAATTTTGAATAGAAAGAGGTGCATTAGCCGCGTACCGTTTCCAGGCGTGAAATACGATTCAAAAGTTTTAAAACCCAGTTGTGCCGTTTTAGGGGTGGAGCCGCGCTGGTTGCCAAATTAAACTGACCGAAAAAATAAACAAATTAACGGGATTGCTCGGTTTATGCACTGGGCGACTACAGCGCCGTCGAGCTACATCGGTACATAAAGCTGTTTTAAGGAAAGGGACTTGTAGTAATTATATTTTTATAGATACTTTAGTTATAACACACTTTTATGACTTGTTGACAAAAATGATTGTGTGCTGTGTAAAATCCATGTGGTCTTAACCATAGATTTTATATTAAATCTATGGTCTTCACTATCATTCGCCAGGTTTGTTGTCAGGTTATCTGTGACTGGAGCGTTAGTTTAATCCTTCGTTATAATATCATATAACACAAAAGACTACCGTGTCATTTATATCGTCTTTCACATACTCCATCCATTTTTAGATGTCGTTCTCCTCCTATCCTCCCACTAATATTCATTCTCGTTACTCTTAACTGAAGTATTAATATAAAATCAATTAAAAAACAACGTCGGTAGGTAATTATAAAAGAACCGCCATTTAACTAAGACAACAAAAACAAAAAAACCAATAGGTTATTAAATGCAAACGAATCAAAAGTTCGCGTGCTTTATCTCTGTCACGGGAATGGTACAAATTATTTTGCTTTCAAAAAATACTCGTAGCCCCAGAAAAGAATTGGGCACAGCGACCGAACAACTGCGGTGTGTGCATTGAGCGATTGAAGGGCACATAGCTCGTAACGATTTGTTACATATTGTGTTGGTATTTCATTTATCACGGCGATTCAATTTTCCTGGCAATTAATCATTGAACAATACTGGAGCGAGTTTGGACGCGTAGGAGGTCCAGCAGGAACCTTTATTCAACGTCCTTCAGAGACCCGTGATATATCAAACACCTTTATTAGCGTCCGTTTTGGATTTATGAAAAAAATACAAGCAGTGTAGTGGGAAGCCCTTTTGAATTAAAATTTCATTGTTATTACGTAATTTTAGGGCCATTTATACGACCTAGGTATTCACCTAGTCCTTGACATTATATCATGAAATATATCATAAGTTGTCCCAGCCTGGTTTTTATGTCTGTCGATATTTACATAATTATTAAATTTTATACCAAAAATTTACATATCTTGTAAAACAAAAGAAGTTTATTAGTATTAATATGTTGGTTTGATAGTAAGCATGTCGCCGTAAATGTAGTATTCTTTTGTTATACTTTAACAAAGGAGTGCCTTTGCAAAGTACATTAAGTTTACAGTACAGGCATCCATGTCTATAATCTCCAGGCCACAGTGTCTACGACCATCAGTCTCTTTGAATTTAAGTAATATTAAAAACCCGTGTGGTGACGGCAGAGCAGAATACAATTTTCACCACCCACAATGTCTCCGGCGAGCGTCGTTCAAAGCGATTTAGGGTTAAATAGTGACGAAGTATGAGCAGCAGCGTCCTTGCTCTATATTGCTCATTGTACTGCGATTTACGTGCTAGATAGCTAGTAATTAGTCTGCCGCCTATTACATGCGACCTAATCTTTGGTGATATTTGGGTGTTAATACACATCTGACTACCCCTTCGGGAATTAATAGGCGTGATTTATATACGCACGTATGTATGGAAACCTACAATCAGACGGATAAATTTATCTGACACTTCACAACTGAAGTGATAAATGTAAACTAAATCAAACCCCGTAATATTCACAGCCGTGCCATTAAATTTTATTGCTGCGAATGCGATGCGAAGCGTTGTTAAATACAATGTCGGTATACCAAACAAACAATGTTCCAGTTCACAGTTACACCATTAATAAAACACCAGGGTATCGTAATAATATCGATAAACAAGCGATGTCGGCGGAGACATTTGACGGCCTTAATTGGTGTCAGATATGTCCAATAAAGAAGTCGTCAAACTAACAGCGGGGTGTTATTGGCGAGCCGTAACATCTGCAGCCGACAGCCCCGCGTTGGCTACCAACTATTCACCAAACTTTCATTACTGAATGTTTTGATCAAATGTTTGCATTTAATATACGGGCGCCTCTGAAATTGTACTAGCAAACTTGGAGCTCGAACACTTGTTATATCTTACTTAGCATTGCTTAGTTCACTTTAGTTGGATAGAATTTGGATATTAGGAAAGTTTTATATACAAATCAGTTTCTTGTGAGTCAAATAAGCTGCTCTCCATTAAATAAAGTTGTTAGGAAGTCAATTATGGGAGTTAGTTGTTTATTTTGGGGAAGAATTTATAGCTAAATAGAAACAATGTAAGTTACAGTTGAAGTCCAACGCTTGGAAACTCTTTTAGAAATAGGTAATTGCGGTAAACTTACCAAAATAGATGTAAGTGGGAGCTAGCAAAATATTTAATTGGGGCATAAGCGTCTCATGCATATACTTGATGTAGATCGGAGTCCACCGCTCTGAATCGTAGCGCCCTGCGAGGTTCGCTATGGTAGCGTGACTAGCGGAACTTCCCCTAAAGATGTCTGCCGTGGAGAAACCCTTTCAGGGAGCGGTCGAATGCAAGGCTCGGGGAACATTGTAGATTTTTACCGTCCTCAAAAAAAACACGCTAGATGCTGTAAAGACATCTTAAAAAACTACCTAGGCCCTTAAAAAAATAAAGAGACCATGACTTAACAAATGACTTACCAATAACCCGAGTTCCAGACATTATTTTTTGGGAACCCACCCGTTGGCCGGCCTGTGTGGGCGTTGATTGATATCGTCAATATCAAATTGGCTTTTCATTTTGATATTCTAGGTCCTACTATTGTTTTAGTTTCAAACACAAGATTAATATAATAAGTCAAGAATAACTCATGAACGTCTCACTATTATTCATAACATATTTATTACATTTAGCCCTAAGCGAATAGCTACTCAAAAATTTTATTACGTACTGGCCTGTAATGAGAACGGGTCTCAAACAAATAAAACCCCAATATCTTCATGCGTAAGAAAACTTAAACTAAATTAAAAAGTATAATTAATTGAAAAAAATGAAGTCGTTAAGCTTTGTAATTGAAGTTTATTTTTTTTTTAATTTAAAAATATAATGATTTTTTAAATTTGCAACTAACCCATTTTATTGCAGCTGATCATCTGACGACACATAACAGGATTATACCTATTTAAGTCCTTTTCGTTCTCACTCTCGAAAGATTAACTCTATTGTTATTATAGGGGGTCGTGGCGATATAAAACAGCTATGACCGTTCAATTCTATGACACACATAAAATTGCGGCATTGCCTATTCGCGCTTTTATGTCCCACTACCAATTTATATGCCTAAGAAGTTTTTATTTTACTACAAATGAAACAAAGTAATGTCCACATTCCTCATTTTGTATTCGCGCGTCGTTTTAGGGATTTATGTTACTTGAAGATTGCTGGGGAAAATACGACTGCATGTAGTACCTTCGTCTCAGATACGATTGTAATTTTTATAGTTTATGCCACAAATTATTTATAATGGCTTGTTTCAGATTCTGGCCGCAGCTCGTATCATATTGTTTTCAGCGCAAGTTATTCTAGTCAGATAATGATATGTTTAAGTTGAGCCAACACTTTTGCGAGTAATATTTGGGATTCGTGAGATTAATATTAGATTATTTGGTATTTCTCTCACGGTGTGCTAAAGTCATAAAGTGTCACGAGGGAATTAAATGTAAGATTAGCTAAGGAGGATTTCATTTTACCGCTAGTCAGAATTTATTGTGCCTACATTTACTTCACGTCTCCAAATGGAATATGAAAATCGTGATAAAATTATATAGGTGATGCTATATGGTACAACGTTAGGATCGCTTCACACATTAGCATATTAATTAACAAATGTCTGCGAGCAACAAGTGAAAAGATAATTATTGTAAATATAAAGCGGCGCGTTATAATGGAATACAGCTTAAATGGAAGCTGACAAGGGTCGGAAAGTACTGGATTAATAATAAATTGAGCAACTATGGTAAGAAAATCACATTTGGGCACCAGTTTTATGGCGGTGTGGAGCGATCAATCACTGATGGTGAATTTTTACTAGGAGCTTTAATATTTTTAGGTTAGCTGAAGTAAGTATTCGTTGACGGCTGGAAGCGATTGGCTTGGCTAGGAACAAAAGGAACAAAGGTGGAAAACTACTCGGCTCGAAGTCCTCAAGTCCTCAATTACGGTAACTTACCTTCTTGGTCTACAATATTGTTCATATAAGACTGGGATCGAGCAACTCAGCAAAAAACACTGGAGACTTATATCGTTAAGAATGGGACCATGGGCCCTAACATGGCTGGAGACATGTCATGTCTACAGTCTACATGTCTGGCTACCTCTACTGGGTTAAATAGGCGTGATTTATATAGGTATGTATTCGACTCTAGGTTTTGCCTATGTTTTATAGACACCAACGCTCACACCCACATTCTGCCTTATGCATATTAACTTTACATTGACTTATTTGCACTACACGGCATTAAATTATTCTAAACTATCTATCTATATTTATTAATCGCCTTGTATGTATGTCATCCGGTGGGTGACAAATGTATTTTGCTATGCCATCACCACACGGCTGAACAATATATTTTTTTAATTAGCCTGTAGATCCCACAGAAGGGTTAAGGCCTCCTCCGCAGCTCTCCGCGATCCCGAGCCAATTCCCTCCATGTCTAGCAGTATACCTCAGGATCGTCTCTCCACCTTTTTCTAGGTTGACCTCGAAGCCTTTGACCGTTCTGAGGTCTCCACTAATATTAGTACTAGTAAGTGATAATAAATCTAATCCATAGTAAATATTCATAATATAAAATTACAGTGGCGTGGCGTGAAAAAACAAGTTAGGCAAGCCACAACTATATGAAGCCTCTTATGGTTTAAGCATTAACTTTTAACACCGCCTGCTAGGACACGGCTACAACTGTTCAACGCCATCTAGTGACGAAGCGGAGAACTACGTTGCCACTTTTGCGTGCTTGTGCTTTGTTTTATACAGCCAGAAAGAGAGATCATTATACAAACAAAAGCCGTGTTAATAAGGGAAGGATAATTCAACCCGGTCCGGAGCGGCTTGCAGGAGCGGCGCACGACCGCGATATTAAGTGCAGTTCACAAAAGAAATTCCGCTTTTATGGCTATTGCAATAAGATCTAAAATATTTACTTTTGACGGAACTTGTTTTCGTGGGAGTTTATTACTAATGTGTGCGTGTGTCGTAGTGTATCGATGCATAAGCGCGTAGGCTGCCGAAATGCCGGCCTGATGCCGGCTTGTAGGCAAACTTTAGGTACTATTTCGCGTTGCGTGCGCCTGACAAGACTACGCTTGTCTGTGTGCGTGCAGGCGCTGTATAGCAGGCGTCCATAACTCGATATTTAGCGAGTTAGTTGAAGGAATCTAGAGAGCGGGAGCGAATTGTATGTACCTGTGTTGCATATTGTTTCGCGCGCGTTTAATACTGTTATGATAAGATTATATTGATGGATTTTTTTTATTTGCTTATAAAATGGTATTGTACTTGAATTATGGTAATGTTTTTTTATGCTCGCTCGTTTGGTACGGCTGTTGGGAATCGGGTTATATGGACGCTCCGCCACTGTAAAATTACTAGGTAAACTCATTTTGACGTAATCAGTAGTTATAATTTATTTAATTCAGTTATTTTCAATTATTATTGTGCCGACATAATACATAATAAACAAAATATATTCAATCTACCATTGCCTTAGCATTTCTCGGTAAACCGTCACTACCTTTGTATGTATCAGTAACTGTGTTCGTATAATAGAAAAAACGTCTATGTCATCCCTTTTTGAGAGGTTTACACTGACTGAGGTTGAGAAACGGAATGACTTCACGTTCTATTGTAGCTGAACATGGAAAAGATACGTGTTTTATCGCTATTGTCATTATTTTGACACAAAACCCCCTTTATTGATAATAACAATACCATAATAATGAATTATGAATTTATTGTTATGGTTTTTCCATCAGTTCATATCATCTAATAAATAAAAATATCGTGTCACAGTGTTTGCTGTCGAACTCCTCCAAAACGGACCAACTGATTTTTATGATTTTATTGTGTATATTTGTTAGTCCTGAGAATAGGCACACACACATAAATCACGCCTATATCCCCGAAGGGGTGGGGGCAGAGGTGAACTAGCACCCACGTTTCGCCAATTATGTTAGGTCCTATGTAATAGGTGGCGAGCCTATTGCCATTTATCGGGATCAAAAGTCGAAGTATATTGCTAGGTTGATAAGTGGCGGTATAAGAGGAACGCTGCTGCCCATTTCTCATCACTGATTTATCCTTAGTAGTCCTGAGAATAGGTCATAAGCTATTTTTATACTCCTTAGTGACAAGGGCAAAATCACTTTATTTAATGTAATCAATTAAATTATAGGGTAATATAATTACCTATATTATATATCATTAATTTCTAGTTTAAAAAATTTAAGGAAAAATAATATTTTTCTGCAGAAGTATTTAAACCCGCGAATTCGTATCGAACGAAGCCAATCGATGTTAAATGTACAGATTCAAATAAGCGAAGAAGCACTTGGAATTTCTAAGTCAGAAGTTCCAAGTTTAACTTTTCATGTTGTTAAAAGTAAGTCTTAATGGCTTTGACCATTTCAAGCGCACCGTTGACTGAGCGGAATTCCAAGTTGTTTTTATATTTTGATGCAAGGAAAATATCAGAGAAAAATTATGTCAAGATGCAGTGATGATGAATAAATGATAATACATCAGTATTGCCGTGTGGTGACGGCAGAGTAGAATACAATTATTATTATCACCACCCCAAATCTCTCCCGTGGGTGTCGTACAAGGCATACATACATAAATCACGCCTATATCCCCGAAGGGGTAGGCAGAGGTGAACTAGCACCCACGTTTCGCCAAATATGTCAAGTCCCATTAAAGAGGTGGCGAGCCTATTGCCATTTATCGGGCACAAAAGTCATAGTACATTGCTAGCCTAGGTGGTATAAGAGGAACGCTGCTGCCCATTCCTAATCATATTCAGGTTTATCCTTAGTCGCCTTGTACCACACCCACGGGAAAGATTTGGGGTGGTGACAATTGTATTGTAGTCGTACAAGGCGACTAAGGATAAATCTGAATATGATTATGAATGGGCAGCAGCGTTCCTCTTATACCACCTAGGCTGAAATTGCGTTAACTAAGTATACGTAGGATTTCCGAATTGCTATCTCTGTTGCAGTTAGGCAGAAAGAAAATTGTGCAGTAAATTTTATAGCTCTCAGTTTTATAGTCCGTTCTATTGCTTGCTCATTTCAGCAGAAAAGGAAAATGGTCGTACCATTAACCGCGGCCGCTGTCCAAAACGTAAGTAATTAATTAAATTTACATTTAAACGCAAACAATGGAATGGCTGCCTCTCTAAATGTTCCCTCTCAAAGTCTCAACCTATCGAGTCCTTTGTTTCTCACAACAAAATTAACTTTCATTAACTACAACTTGATAACATCCCATGTTCCATTGACTGTAACTTTCTTAGCTTATTTAAAGCAATCTAAGTATGTAAGTGAACGCCGCCGCTTTTTTGGTTTGGTGATTGTACACTTTGGTATTGAAATTTGATATTATTGTCTTTAATGTTCGATCTCTTATTGCACAACTACTGTATGTTTGAAATAAAACAACTATTACGAATTAAATTCGCGTATATTTAGGTGTTAGATATACACTATAAATATTATGAAATATGTTGATTTATTAATTCTTTTTTTAATACTTTGGAATCAAATGAGTATATTTGGTTAAAGTTTATGTAGTAACATTTTAGACAAAGAAAGTAATCAATCATTTTAATAATTAATACCTAATAAACAAAAAAACTCATACATACATACATACAGAAATCACGCCTATATCCCCGAAGGGGTAGGCAGAGGTGAACTAGCACCCGCGTTTCGCCAATTACAAAAACTCTTTATCGTTATATTCTCTCTCTCTGATATTACTGCAATATAAAAGCAACGAATTCTACTAGTCAATGCGGGATGCGTTGTCCCATTGACTCACAACGTGAAGAGGAAAGGTTGGAGAAATTTTTGAAGCGCTACTAACATTTGAAACATCGAACTACCAACTAGTTAAAATATGATAAAATATACAAATTGTACCCATCAACTGGGCCAGGGTTCTTTACCCTATAAGGAAAGCCTGTACCCCTGTAGTGGTGAAATCAAAGGGTTGGTGACGATCCAAAATTTGTTTACTGCTGTAATCAGTTCTCGCCTGGATGCTTGTCTTTAAATAATGTCTTTCTATAAAACGTGCTAGGTACGCGAGAGATGCGTTCCGTGATTAATCAGAAACAATGCGATGGTATCGGGGGCCAATGATCGGCCCATTGTGGATGGGCAGCGGCCTGTGGCGGGCAGCGGAGCACGAAATCGCTCCCCGCGCCACGCGCCTCCAATCTGTTCTCTCGCTCGATATTGCTGAATGGATCATTTTGGAAAAGATTTACGCGTTAGTTGTACGTAAAACAGACGTACTGGTGATTAATATATTGTGCTGTGGTGTGAATGGGTTGCGAGAGTTGAATTATTGGTTTTCTTAAATATAAATCATCACTTCACACTCATGAAAAGCATGATATAAGTATCATAACTCTCAAATAATTGGAAGACGTTACTGACACGAGAGTTCAAACACATTAGCTGTTTACTTAGAGATAAGCAAATTCTAGAAACGAGGAGAAACATTAAACAGATTTCTATTCTAAATTTGACTCTTATACATTATTTATTTATAACCACATTTACCACACAATACATGATTACTGTTCATTATCTTCTTGCCCTGTTCCCAGTTTATCTCGGGCCAGCGCTGAATGTTTCCTCATTCATTAATTTCGGTCAGACGACATCAAGCCACTCCCTTTTGATTCATATCATCCATCATACTGGGAAGGTGTTAGTGTTGTGTGAATTTATAGAAAAATGGTGGAAAGGATCATATCAAGAAATCGAAGACAGAGAGAGTGATTGCGATGACCAAATTCCTACCCATACTGCTCAAGCTTTTGGCTTAGATTTAACACCGGCCTTCCTGATATAAACCCTCTTTGGGTACTTACCTATGCTGTAGTTCTTAGCCCCACGAGGTCTACACTGGACAATGTCCCTTAGTCAACTTTTACGATACCTCTTGGGTGAGTCAGGGTTGGAACATTCCACGTTATTTTTTCGATCCTAGACTAGCATAGACAGACTCAACACATAATTACTGTTTCTTCTTCCTTTTATGAATGGCCACGTGCTAATATAAATAAAATTCGTGTGACATTTCGAGCTTAGAAAATAATGTTGCCGTCTATCTGTTGTCAATATTTCATATCGAAACTTTGTCAAATAACTATTAAAACTATTTTGTTCTCGACAAACTATCTGAAATCTGTTTTTCTTGTGTGATTTGTAATAAAATATGGATATTGTTTTGCCCCGTCGAAAAGTTATCAATGTTTTGAGATACAATCGTATTAAGTTTATTTTTACGCAATAAGTCCCAAATAACCCCGAAGAATTAAGCTTATAGAGGTCTAGACGAAATAGATTAAACAAACTAAATATACCAATGTAATCCCTGGCTGTGCGTACAAGTAATTAGACAATTATATAAAATTTATTACTTATACAGGGCGCCCCACGGCCATGCCACACGGAGGGAAAGTATATTAAATATTGAACGTAGGATATTTTACTAAAAGAAGACATCGTTTTATTTTTAATAATAAGTAGAACTGCATTCACAGATTTTTTAAAAATCGCCTACCTCAACCGGGAATCGAACCCGCCAAATGTGATAGAAAAATTACTTGTATTTTATAATAGCGTTTGAAAGGGCTACTCATAAGCATTATTTTTTCCTAAATAACCTAGCATATTAAATGAAACTAAGATCATAAAATTCGAAAGATATCTAGAAATACTTGAGATTTTAAGAAATGAGATTAATGTAATAAAAATAATCAAATAATCTTCCTGATGCAGATCGACGAAATCTCATATTCCAGCAAGATGGGGCTCCGGCTCATAACAGTAGGAGAACAGTCGAGTTTCTTTATGAATATTTTACTTCCTGGATCGGCACTTTTGGACAAATTAGATGGCCACCGAGATCCCCAGATCTAACCCCACTTGATTTTTTTTATGGGATTATGTAAAAGATTTAGTTTACAGGAACCGGGACAACAGTGTGCAGGAGTTACAAAATGAACTTAGACGTATTATTTCAAAAACCCCCACCATGCAAAAATAAGTAAATCGCCAGGGAGAGAAATTATCAAAAGAGTGAGAATTTGTATACAACAGAACGGATCACATTTTGAGCATTTGATAATTTTTTTTTTTTAAATAAAATGAAAAATTTTATGATCTTAGTTTCATTTAATATGCTAGGTTATTAAGGAAAAAATAATGCTTATGAGTAGCCCTTTCAAACTCTATTATAAAATACATGTAATTTTTCTATCACATTCGGCGGGTTCGTTTCCCGGTTGAGGTAGGCGATTTTAAAAAAATCAGTGAATACAGTTCTACTTATTATTAAAAATAACACGATGTCTTCTTTTAGTAAAATATCCTACGTTCAATATTTAATATACTTTCCCTCCGTGTGGCATGGCCGTGGGACGCCCTGTATAACATTAAATTTAATAATCACAAACACACATAAGCTATTTAGACCTGTTTATCCCCGAAGGGGTGAGCAGAGGTGTATTAACACAACATTTCGCTATGTTAAATTCCATGTAATAGGGGTAATATTATTACTGTATAACATCTACCATCTTGCCCTGTGGTGACGGCAGAGTAAAATACAATTGTCACCTCCCCAAATCTCTCCCGTGGGTGTCGTACAAGGCGACTAAGGATAAATCAGTGATGAGGAATGGGCAGCAGCGTTTCTCTTATACAACCTAGCAATGTACTGCGACTTTTGTGCCCAATAAACGGCAATAAGCTCGCCTCACAGTTCACCTCGGGGATATAGGCGTGATTTAAGTATGTATGTATGTATCTACCGGGCACGTACATACATAAATTACGCCAATTTATCCACTTAGGTGTTAATTCACCTCTGCCTAGGTGAATTAACAAGGGGTGTAAGGGGTCTCATAAACCACCTCACGAGACCCAAGCCAACCTCACCTGCACGCGGTACACCCTGCCGTACAACCAACGAGGCTCTGGCGCTCCCCACCAACCCGCATTGGGCCAGCGTGGTGGGAGAAAGGCCCAAATCCCCCCTATGATAAGACAAAAAGGAAGGCCCCAAGTGCCCGGCGGTACCGGAGGCCGTGTCGGCGGTGACGGACGCAGGCAAGGTGCCGGGACCAGGGGTGCGAAGAATCCCCGGGCGGCGAAGACCCCCCGTCAAACGACTTTGGCCCTGGCAACATATAACGCGCTAACATTGCGGACCGAGGAGAAGCTGCTAGAACTGGAAGAAGAATTGAGCAGGATTCACTGGAGTATTGTGGGATTATCCGAAGTCCGAAGACAGGGCGAGGACACGGTAATCCTAAAATCCGGTAACCTGCTCTACTTCCGGGAGGGCGAAGATCTGTCCCAAGGTGGTGTCGGGTTTATTGTCCACAAGTCTCTCGTGAACAACGTTGTACAGGTCGGAAGTGTGTCGAACAGGGTGGCGTACCTTATACTCAGAATTACCAAACGGTATTCGTTGAAGGTTATACAGGTATACGCCCCGACCTCGACACACCCCGACGAGGAAGTGGAAGTAGTGTATGAGGACATCTCTCGAGCAATACATACGTCCAAGACTCACTACACTGTTGTCATGGGAGACTTCAACGCAAGGCTAGGCAAACGTAGCGATAATGAGTCGAAAGTGGGGCAATTTGGAGTTGGAATCCGGAATTACCGTGGCCAAATGCTAGCTGAATACATGGAGAGGGAAGGACTCTATATGATGAATTCCTTCTTCAAGAAACAGTTGCATCGCAAATGGACCTGGAGAAGTCCGGATGGTGTAACAAAAAATGAGATTGACTTCATCATGTCGACTAAGACTCGGATATTCAATGATGTCTCAGTGATCAATTCGTTTAACACGGGGAGCGATCACCGATTGGTAAGAGGCACATTGAATCTAAATGTCAAATCCGAAAGGTATCGACTGATGAGGTCTACGCTCCGCCCTGAAGCCATCCAAATCCAAAACCCCGAACGCTTTCAACTAGATTTGCAAAATCGCTTCGATTGCCTGGAGGACTGCACAGATGTGGACAAATATAATGACAGGTTCGTGGAAGCTGTCCTTACGGTGGGTTCAAAGTTTTTCAAACCCAGCCGTACCAAAGGTTCAAGAAAAATCTCAGAACCAACATTGAAGCTCATGGACGAGAGACGTGAGATTGTTCTGCGGTCTTCTGAAGACGCTCGTAGACGTCGGCAGCTCAGTAAACGGATCTCCAAGTGCCTAACTCGCGACATACGCCGATTTAATACAGATTGTATTAAAGAGGCCATCGAACGCAACAAAGGTTCCAAAGTGTTCGCTAGAGATTTGTCACTTGGAGAGAGCTTGCTGACCAAGCTGAAGACAGACGACGGCAGAATCGTTACGTCCCGGCCTGAGCTTTTGGCTGAGATTGAGAATTTCTATGGACAGCTTTACGCGACATCACACACACCTGTCTCTCAGGCCACTGACCCAAGAGCCAAGTTAACTCGACACTATACCGAAGATATCCCGGACGTCAGCCTGTACGAGATTAGTGTGGCCCTCAAACAGCTTAAGAACAACAAGGCGCCGGGTGATGACGGTGTTACAGCGGAGCTTCTGAAAGCAGGTGGACGAACCGTCCTGAGAGCTCTTCAGAGGCTATTCAACACCGTTATACTCGAGGGAAAAACGCCAAAGGCATGGCACGGGGGCGTGGTGAGACTGTTCTTCAAAAAGGGCGATAGAACCCAATTGAAGAACTATAGACCCATCACCCTCCTTAGTCACGTTTATAAGTTGTTCTCGAGGGTTATTACGAACCGTCTCGGACGCAGGTTTGACGACTTCCAGCCCCCCGAACAAGCCGGATTCCGAAAAGGCTTTAGTACCATAGACCACATACATACGTTGCGGCAGGTTATACAGAAGACCGAAGAGTATAATCTGCCATTATGCTTAGCGTTTGTGGACTATGAGAAAGCCTTCGATTCTGTCGAGAACTGGGCCGTGCTCCAATCACTCCAGAGGTGCCGAATAGACTATCGGTACATCCAAGTGTTGAAGTCACTGTACGAAAACGCCACTATGTCAGTCCGCCTTCAGGATCAGAACTCTAAACCCATACAGCTCCAGCGGGGTGTGAGGCAGGGCGATGTAATATCGCCGAAACTGTTCACCGCCGCGTTGGAGGACGCGTTTAAACTTCTGGACTGGAGAGGATTAGGCATCAATATAAACGGCGAGTACATGACTCACCTTCGCTTTGCTGATGATATCGTAGTCATGGCTGAGACCCTGGAAGACTTGAGCACAATGCTCGATGATCTAAGTAGAGTCTCCCAACAAGTGGGTCTTAAAATGAACATGGATAAGACAAAAATCATGTCAAACTCCCATGTCGTACCCACTACTGTACAGGTTGGGAACTCTACACTGGAAGTTGTTGACGATTATATTTACCTGGGACAAAAAGTCCAACTTGGTAAGTCCAACTTCCAAAAAGAGGTCAATCGACGGATCCAACTCGGCTGGGCAGCGTTCGGGAAGCTACGCGGTATATTCTCGGCCCATCTACCGCAGTGTTTAAAGACAAAGGTCTTCAATGCGTGTGTGTTGCCAGTGATGACTTACGGCACCGAAACGTGGCCGCTTACAATGGGCCTTATAAGAAGACTCAAAGTCACCCAAAGGGCAATGGAGAGGGCTATGCTCGGTGTTTCCCTGCGTGATCATATCAGAAATGATGAGATCCGCAGGAGAACTAAGGTCACCGATATAGCCCGAAGAATTGCGGACCTTAAGTGGCAGTGGGCAGGGCACATTGCGAGGAGGACTGACGGCCGTTGGGGCGGAAAGGTCCTCGAATGGCGGCCACGAACCGGGAGACGCAGCGTTGGAAGGCCCCCCACAAGGTGGACCGACGATCTGGTGAAGGTCGCGGGAAGCCGTTGGATGCGGGCAGCGCAGGACCGACCGGTTTGGAGATCCTTGGGGGAGGCCTATGCCCAACAGTGGGCGTCTCTCGGCTGAATGATGATAGGTGAATTAACACCCACGTGTCACCAATCGGGAACGTATATACTGCTATAATGGTGCAGCAAGAATGCTGCTACACAATCCTCATACTGTTTTAACCGTTAGTCATCTTATACGACACCCGCGGGAGAGATTGAAGTGGTGACAATTGTATTCTGCTCTGTTGTTATCACTTGGCAACTTGTAATTAGCATAGGACTAAAAATTACTACAGCCTTTGGGAGTTGGAAGTTGTAATATGACGCATTAGCTGGAAATTACTAGGAATGAGCACTTACATAACTGGCTAAATATTGTAGTCCATACACCTCTCTATCTCGCTTCTCTTATATTTTTTTGCTATTACTGCCGCACTCAGAGACGTCAAATAACTTTAATGAGTACCTAATGTCAAAAAGTTTCAATTAAATCTAGACCATAGACCTGGCAAGAATAGCGACTAGTTTTGAATTGTCTTCTTTTGACATTAAGTAGGTACTCATTATCGTTATTTGACGTCTCTGAGTGCACCAGTTAGTCAATTAACGTCAATGAGTAGTTAATATTAAAAATTCACAATTAAAAACTAGTCGCTATTCTTGCCGAGTCTATCTTGATTTAATGATTTTTTTTTGGCATTAAGTACTCACTAAAGTTGATGAAGTTGATGATTGAAGTCTATGGGTGCGGTAGTTAATGTGTTTAATTATTTAGTCCAGTTTCTAACTTACAAACATGTAATTAGAATTGCGATTACAGCATAGTACCAACATATATGTTGTATATATTGCACTACACTGCCGTGTAATCTATTGATGCGGCCTACCAATTAGTAACACAATGCTGATGGGTCGCCGTGACCCGTCTACCATAGATCAAAATACAAACATAAATCAAAATACCCAGCCAGCGACAGGCGCTGTGACATGTTTTGATATCGGTTCAAAATGTTAATTTATAACTAACATCAGAATCTGCTTTATTGGAATTCGTCAATGCTTGAATTTCTTCCAAATATATTCAAAATTATAGTGTATCGTGCGTGGTTTTGTAAGTGTAGCCTTTACTGCGGCATAGCTACATATCCGCACAAAGCACATCGGTATTAAACGGTGTTTTAATAGCATATTGTTTTTAAATGTCCACTACAATACACTATCTATACTACCTAGTAAGAATTACTTTCTCTTCATAATCAACTTCTTTCACAGTTAATTGGTATTCGTGTTTACTTTACGCTATAGTTACTTACTCAAGACGGGCTTGCCTAAAAGCTGTAACGTTTTTCTATCGCGCGAAAAGGCACAAAATTGACGGTAAATAAAATCAACCGGCGAAATTGAATTCTATTAATTAAGGACCCTGCCTCGTGTTGCTGAGAGTTCAAGGTCAATTAACACAGTGCCACGCGCTGCATTGCTCGTAATCTAAAGATTATAAACGACCCACTCAACTGTGAATTCAGCAATTCCCATTCCAAGTTTCCGTGGAGAATATTTTTTAACTAAAGTCAAAAAGGAAGACTTATTGGAAACATTCATTTCTGGATCATCCCATTATTGCTCCGTCTGAGAGCTTTCAGTAAAAAGTAAAAGGGATCATAACAGAATTTATTTTATATATAGAATTTATTTTATCGGCAGTAACTCGCGGAGCGATCGGTAAAGCCGGGGGAGGGCTTAGAAAATTATTTTCGAGGGTGACCATCAAACAAGTCTCTCGCTACAGAAAGTTCCTGTAACATAAAAGAAGTTTTATGTAGCGATAAAGACCTTTTCAAGGGTCCGTGTGAGCGTGCTTATGCTCACGGTTAGCTTCGAACGCCGCCCTCGATCCGTATGTCTTCCGAATCGTACGAACGCATAAACTTCACACACTCGCGATTTCTCTGTTATAAGCTTAAATGGCTGGTTTTGATGGGGGTCTCGTTGATATGTGCTGATAATGTACTGCAGTGCTATTTATAATCTTCCACTTTCCTTTATTTTGTTTCTTTATTATTTCATGTAACATTATTATTTTGTCCTATTCTTACATCTTTTTCTTTCTTCGAATGAAGACAGCTCATTCTTTCGTTAACTAATAAACTCTCAAGTGTTTCGTATCGTCTGGGTAACTGCCAATGTTTCTTAGAGCGTTTTCACACAGGGAGGGCGATCGATGAAACTGTGTAGGTCCAACAGAGTATAGACATGGCATGCAGTTACGGTTCCACAATATGCGATGGCTTTGGTTCGATTGTTTAACAGCGGGTTCCAATATGCTGACCGACTACATATCAAAGTAAACCTCCACAGTTTCGTTAAATAGGAAAAAAAACTTTCATCAGCTTCCTTCTATCTGTACATTGAGTTTTGAAAGCGGCAGTTAGTCAGCTTACCTTTACTTGATTTCAATATGATGTCCGTAAAGAATGGATGGATATAAATATAACAATAGTTCTTTGATCATGTTCATGTAAATGACCTTCAACTATATGTGTTATTTATCGTAGAACAGCAAAAGTTAAGCAGTTTCTCTGAAAATTGTATTATATAATAGGCACCGTTTTAGCTCCCTCTCAGAAACAGTATGGAGTAGGTACGAAGAATCCGTAGAATGCCAAGAGTTTTCGTCTCGTAGGCATATAGAAAATTATATTACTAATTCTTTAATATCGTATTGATACAATAGAGTTACTAAGACGGAAAGCATTTATTCACCGGAATCTAGTTCGTGGAAAAAAATATTCACTGTTTGAATTTCTTGACTCAAATAGGCAATGTTTCGAAGAGCCGAAGTAACGACAAGAAATATATTGATTTATTTATATTAAAATATAATCCTATTTTCATTATAGAAATACAATCATTGATCATTACAAAATGCTCTGATGCATATAATTATATACAATTCAACTTTATCACCACCCGACTTGTGTGGTGATAAAGTAAAAAATCCATCTCAAGATACATCTCCGGCATGTGTAATATTTTTTCATCCATTCCAAGCCTAACATTCAGATCCATACAACACGATAGATATGTAGCTAGGCTCATATATTTTCCTAATTTTTTTTTCAGTTCAATTATATTTCAAGAAGTCAAATCAAAAAGGTAAATATAAAGTGTCATTGGTTCCTTTGAGTAGCAATTATATTTTCCAATTAGAAACAACATTTCACTACACAATTTCATTGGCGAGCAATCAGAACAGCATTTGCAATATTTCCAAGTTAAATTAATGAGAATGCAATATAATGAAATCTCCAAAAGGTTGTGGACGCCCGAGGAGAATTGATTGGTCGCTTCGTTCTCCGCACCCACTGAGCTCGGTCAACCCGCGCCTGCAATAATTAATCTACACAATTTAAATGTATTCTTTGTTTTTTTGTATCAATATAAGAAGGAACGTTTCCACAGATTTCGTTCGATTCTACATTTCACTCTTATCTTTATTTATTTCATTCATTAGTTTAAAACATTACTGCTTGAACAGTTGTTTTTTCGTTAATGTTGGTCATGTTCTTTAATTTCGTGGTCGTTGGAACTTAAGTAAAAGCACACTGCTTCAACTTTTAGCAAATCGCATTTAGCCCAGAACAGAATGCAAGAAATTAACCGTTTCAAGTTAGATTTTGTTTTCTAATAAATAAATAGTTAAAATATATTACAAAATATAGTGTGTATAATAAAATATTACAACATATCCCATATCTGATAAAAAACAAACCGTAAAGTTGTGTAGTTAGGCTTTCTTTAAAAATAAATAAAAATATGACCTTATATTATTATATGAGAATTAAACTAAAGATTCTATTAATGACAAGAAAGATGGTTAAATAAATTGACGCAACGTCTAGGCACATCGACACACAATCTTAAGAAGTGCCAACAAGACGAATGGAGAATTAGACCTCGGTGGCAACAAAATTAATTAAAGAGCTCAAATATCAATGGCTTGGTTTGCCTTCGTGGAATCTTAAAATTCGTTGGAATCCCCAATTATTCTTCATGTAAATAGAGACATTTTGTTTTCTCAATTTTTTTAATACTGCATATTATTTAAGAATGCTATGATAATGTGTATAATTTGCAAATGAATAGTTAAAGTATAAACCAAAGAAATTTGTATGAAACAAATCTAAAGAATTTCATCCAATCTTTATACATTATCTTTTCATAATGAGATCTCCTATTTTTATAAAACACACAAGCTTAAACCGCAGACAGCACCCGATTTAAAATCTAAAATCTATCAGATTATCATCAAAGCGAGATTTAAATTTGATTGAAACTTTCGCTCCTTAGCTTAAAGAATATTTTCCTTTGTAAAATTAAAGCTGTCAGAACGCTTTGGTCTCAAAGGAGTAGCATTGCCTATGACGGCTAATACCGCGCTAAAGGAACTATGCTCGTGAATACAGGATAAAGTGACGTGTAACCTTTGCCAGTGTTACATACATATAATATCAGCTTTTCTTTAATATTCAAGTATTTATTGTAATTTAGTTTTGCATTGCTATTATGCTATTAATATAATGTTGCTATCTACATTTATAAAATAGAATACCGAAGAATAATCAAATGCAATAATAATAAATTATGCTTACTACATAGCTACATGAAGTTGAAAGGTTGGAGAAATTTCGGTAAGTTAAATATCGTTCTGGTTGACAGAGAGGTATAGTCGCCCGGATTGCGTGGGATTCGGCGGGATCGAGACTCGAATCAGTACATAATTGACAACATTTCAAAAATGACAACCTCCCAAAATAAAAATACCGTTTCTTTATTTTCCAATTCTGACTTCGAAAATATTTTTATTAAATTTTTTTATTACTTGATTACAGAGAAAAAAAATAAAATGTAAAAATCATGCGATGACGTCACGGGCGGGGATGTATGAATTAAAACGTTTGCCTTCCTAGATGGAAGAATAAAAAAGTTATCATAGACATGATGACAGACGTCAGTCATAAATCAAATCCAATGTTATTAATTGTCATCGTCGAAATTAACAATATTAGAGTAGCAATAAAACAAAATCCTTCATAAACTTTAATTTAAAACGTATTTGACTTTGAAATTAATTTCAAACATTTGAGATAAAATGTTTTTATTTTCGACACCGGAAAGGCCAGTTCGTCGATTTTGACAAGTGATATTTTTATTTTTCGAGTCGAGAGTGATTTCGCCATTCGTCTACGCTAGTGACATCATTTGGCACTTACGTCTGGATAGAATGACCGGTATTTCAATCAAGATTTTTTGTATGAAAACGACGGAATTCAGAAGAAATAAAAAATATGGGTGTCTTCGTTTTCGGTTTAATTTCATATAACATCATAATAAAGGTATGTTGAAAACATTTTTTCAACATACCTTTAAATGTTGTCAATTGCTGGAAAAATTTCTGACGTCTTTTTCCGTCTAAAACTATTTATAACATTTATTATATAATGTTCAAATAAATATCAAATAAGAAGTGGACGCCCGCTGCTCAGCTCACGTTAATGTCGGTTATTATATAGCCTATAGCCTTTCTCGATAAATGGACTATCCAACACAAAAAAAAATCAATTTCAGTCAGTAGTTTCTGAGATGAGCGCGCTTAACCAACCAAACAAACCTACAAACTCTTCAGCTTTATAATATTAGTATAGAAGTATAGATAATTCTGCTAAATTGTTGGCTAGATTTCTTATTTTTCTGTTGAATAAAGATGTGAATAGGGCTGTTGAGATGGCAATAGGAGTGGGTACTGTACAAGACATTTTCAGAGCCTGTGCTTTGTGTTGTTAATTAGGTAACTAACTTCGCATCGCTCGCCACTACATCTACTGCAGGCTGTGAAAAAAACATCGCTGTGTTACGTTACGCAACTTAATTTTTCAATTTTTTCTGAGGTTTTGTTACTTTTGCAATAGTTGTATCAACGTTGAATGACAATGACATTGCATTTTAAATTAATTTTTGCTTGAAGTTCTTATTTGAAACGAGGCCTATTTCTCGATAGTGTTGACTGTTAGTAGATGAGACTGACAGCCAAATTGCAATTTTAATGATCATGCAGTCCTATTGCAGTCAATGTGCAGTTGGCATGCCGTCCAACGTCCAACTGGACATCAGCTGCAATATGATTGCACGGTTGGTTGACAAATTCACTGCAGTCGTGCTCACCGCTAACTAAGATGGTCATCATATATCTTTTACGGTTCCAAGTTTTCTCATACTGTCCTAGTTAAAAAACACTGCATAAATTGCACCCCTAATAATGTAGGGGGACAACATTCCTATTCACACTGCTCAAGGTTTTGGCTTAGGTTTTACAGCCGGCCGTCTGCCTGACACCAACCCTCTTTGGGTATGCTGTTGTTGGTGGTTTGCCCTCCACCTTTCGTGTGCCTCAAGGTGCTTATTGGTCTACACCGGGCAATCTCCCTTAGTCGACTTTTACGACACCCATGGGATGAGACGGGGCTGGCCTATTCTACGTTATTTGTTCGCTCCTAGGCCAGCATAGAAGACTGCACATTGTGCATTCAACATTTATAGCATTAAAACTTATTTCAGATAGAAAAGCGTTTTTGAATTATGCCTGTTTAATATTCAAGAAGCGAAATGTCTAAAAAAAAAGGCGGGATTTGAGTCCGTGTTATTATATCTGCACATAATAAATAAATCATTTATTCTCCACCACAATCAAGTATGTACAACTTTATAATAAACCTCTTAAAGCTAGCTTAATTATATAACATGATGTGTGAAGGACTGGAGCCTAAAATAGGTAAATGTACCTGTGCTATAGGTCACCATCATCACATAAAATTGATGAAGTGTCCGTAAGTGACCTTAGTGATTCTTCAATATAATAATATAATGTTTGCGGTCACATCACTATTATATTGTGTTAGACGCGCGGGCATCGCGGGCCAAACCGCCAGACTGCGTGGCGCCTGCGCAAGCGCTTCACTCGAGCTATAGGTTGTTGTCATGGTAGTCGGGCTATATTACATATAATATTTATACAGTCTACTCACTGTCTTTTATTTGTTAGTTTAGATCACAGCTAATACTATGAGGGCGAACTTTATTTTTTTTTGTCGGAGTGGAAAATAAAGACGCGTCATAAAATACCTTACTCCGCAAAGGTATACAAAGGTATTTTCCACCAGCGCCGGCAATACCCACTAAACCACTCCGGTGTTCTTACAAGCCCTTTAAGGTTGAGTCTGAGGAGAGTCTGGGATCTGCCTAGCGGCAAATCACCACCGCAACAATAACTATTGAATTATTTAACATAATACGTGAATGGTTATTATTGCCTGTTACGGCGTAATTCTAAAGGTCATTAAGCTACGTCGCCTATCCCGATTAGATTATGCCCGGCAGCTGCGCGCTTTGTCAAAGGCCTGGATAGACGTGGCACTACGCCCGGATCAAATATTTGCCGAACAACAAAGAAGTGGCGTCGCATTCGCCAGAACCATTAATCACCCTATTATTGTACACGGTATCCCGAAGTGCGATATTGCTTTTCGACCTCGACTCCTTTACTCATGAACCGCCTTTAATGACCTGCTTAAGAAGAGTTAAATGGAAATCGATAACTGCCAAATTGTCAGAACTTATAAAACACTTAGGCCGAGTGGCGTTTTTGCCGAGCGGAAATATTAGGGGTACCTGTATTTTGTTAGATTCTCAACTCGGCGAATGCCGTCCGGTGAAAACTTGGCAATGATGCTGACATGAAACCCCTTTTCAAACGTAAAAATTGAACTCTGGGCATTTAAAACAACTGGAAATTAGATGGGTTAATGCATTTTATTTCTAGAAGTTATTTTTTTTAAGAAGCGTGATTTAATGTTATCGTATTAATTGTTTACTTACACTAATGATGGGGAAGTGTCGAAAAGAAGAACCCCCGACTCACTCCTAGAGTGTCGTAAAAGTTGACTAAGGAAGATTGTCCCTTATTCCACCAATTGGGGCACCCTAATGGTAGGAGGCAAATCACCAACATCAGCATACAAGAAGTACATATGAAAATATTTAATCAGTACCTATGTAATTCTTAATAGGTAAATTGACGGTGGTTTTCAATGATTTTCTATGATCATTGTCATTGGATTGTCAACCTTAACTTATTTGTCGTAAAGCACACGGCCGAAGGAGAAAGACTTCTTGACATGGCCTGTTATGAAAATAGCTCTAATATGGTATATATTTCATATTTTGTGATACCTAGGCCACAGTATAAAAAGCTTTAACTTTTGGATTCATATTTAATTATCTAGATGCAAAACATTTCTGCTTAGAAATCTATTCACGTTTTAAATGCGTATTAATAAGAGCTCTCACACAGTGATATTATAGAAAATTACCAATTTAAATGTGTTGAAAACATTTGCATTTCAAATGAGTTTTGTTGCTGTTTAAAGTTGTATGTAGCATTAAATGAATTTTTGTGATCTTAATTTCAAATCACATGCCTTTTTCGTGTTTTGAAAGAATGAGGGTGGAAAATTTTACCGCCTTTGGGGATCTGTGATTTTAACAACGGTCACAACGCATGCAAATTTAGAATCATAGAGTGGAATTACTTTGTGTTAAGTATGGTACTAATATATCGGCAGGGTCACGACCAATTGTGGTCTTCACGAGTGAGGTAGAATCCCTAAACAAAAAACAATTGCCTATCAATAATCGCAAAGAGCGGTTATTGAAACTGATGGTTGTCTTGTCAAATACTTGTGTGAATTTGATTCTCAATAGGGTATGATTGTCATAACTTGTCGACTTTGGTCGGTTCCACTACGATCTATATGCGTGCTGGTTTGCTAGTAGGGCTTGTGTCATCTTTAGTATTGAATATGTCGGGTTCAGCGCTTCATTGGCGGATCCAGTCATGGGTAGGTTTTGGAGACCCGTATTATAAACTGGGATATATTGCGCTATTGTCCCTTGGGCACACGGGGTTTCAATGCCTACAGGAGTGGGATTAGTTAGAATTACACCAGTAAACAGTAATGTTAACTAATACGTTGTATCATTTAGAGACAGAGAGTAAATTCAATATTTCCGGAGATAAATGATTAATATATGAACCGATATTACACATACTCGTAACTTGTCTCATAATTAAGTGTAGTCAAATATAATTAGTGGCGATGATAGCTATGTGCTTCTTCGGAATGTCATTACAAACACAATATAAAGTACTATTGTAATTAAATTTAACTTCAGGGTATAGCAAGTATAATTATTATATTTGTACTCAGCAGATGATTACATTTTTTTAGTACCTGCCCAGTTACAGTTCAAATGATAATTATGTTTCTTATATTGAATAATAATATTATAAACAAGTTTAATTGTCAGAAGAAAATAGAGAAAGATTTACAGTAATACCTTTTGAGCTGGAAACGCTTGAAGAAAGTGTATTTAGCGGCCATTTTGAATTTTAATGGCGATTTTATTCAGTGTTTCATAATAACTTTATGCTCACAACTTTAACTCGTTTATTATTCTGCTATCAACTGTCAAGAATATAATAAAGGTAATTAACCGAGGCGATCTTAGTTGAATTGAAGCAAGAAAACAATGTTTGAGTATTAATAGACGTTCAAAGACTATTTACTGACACATAACACACATGTGAGTACACCTGGAAACACTTTCATAAAATATTAGTTACGTAATCCAGACATTAGCTTTAAACTTATAAGAAATACTTATAATATTATAATTACACATAGATCTAAATGTTGGGCAGCGAAAGCGGCTAGTGATATAAAAGTGAACGCTGTAAGATCCTTATACGAATCGAATCGAATATTGAGAATATCTATAATGTATAATGAATATCTATAATGTTCCTTGCTGTTTTTCACGACAAATTATCGAATATCGAGAATTTGTGGTGAAAAACAGTAAGGAACGATACGCTAAGGATAGTTAACTGTAGAGCCAGGGCACAGCAGATTGTTGTGGAGTAATTGGATTAGCGTGTTCAGTTATGGAACGAAAAAAGGCATGTAAGAAGAAGAGAATAAAACTTTTTGGTTGATGGATGAATTACGCTAGACATGATAATAATATGAGAAAAAAAATAAAAATAAACGCTGAATTTAAAATAACGTTAAAAGCGTTTTCATGCAATAAATATTGTCACATGTTATGGCTGTATTAGTACGTTTGGAATATACTTACTAAAATTATGAATCCTTGTATTATATTTTCCAATTGTTTCTCCAGCCCATGAATATTCAGGAGTTAGACAATTCTCGTCAGTGCGAGCGAATTCACAAGTCACAGTTTATAATTTGTGAAAAGCATTAACAAAAGGCGATCTAAGGTAATTGGTTGCTAAGCGGACACAGAAAATATCCTCAATTATTCCACTGGAGTAATCTTCAAAGAGTGATTTGCAAAGTTCCACAATCGCAACAATAGGCACATTTCTCTTTTCAAAAGTTCGCAACAGGGCCAACTGGGCATTAGCGTCTTTTTCTTGAAATCCTGAAGTGAAAGCATTCCGTAGGAGTTTCAACTCTGGGATTATACATTTTCGTCGGTGATTTATTCGCCCGAACATCGGGAGTACTTGTTGCTGCAAATTAATTAGGAAACAAGTTAACAAAAAGTGCAATAAACTTCGTTAAAGGAAGCTTAATTTCCGCTGGGCTCGAGAAGCTGACATTAATCAACTGAAATCGTTCACGACTGCCGCGAATTTCATTACAAATTCTGAACAGTCAAGGTTTAACATTATAATGAAATGATAGACGAAATTTGACTTAGTTTCTCAAGTACAAGACTCTATTCGTCATTGTCTGCCTTGAATAACAAGACACGTGACGTGACATAACTAATATTTTCGTGGTTTTGGTAAAATTTTGTGGCAATCTTAATAAATTCAGGCTATTTAGGGTAGAGTCCTTGTTCAGACAAATGGAATTAATGCGATTATCAAAGTTGAAAGTTATTTATCATCTTCTATTCCAGCTTATCTGGGGCCGGCGTACTTCTACATGGGTGTAAAAAAGTATTGCTAATGATTTTTTCCGGCTGTCTAATTCCGGTTATATGTTGTTGACCATTTACAATAACATTTGCAGTAATAATAGTGAAGCTATTTGTATATTAGAAAGAAACACAATTTTCCTAGCTTATTCACCTGATGAAAATAAGGTTTCGAATTAAATGCATACTTTTGTTGACATTAATTACCTATCAGTTGCCTGTCTAAAAGCTAAAACCATTGTGAAATAATTGTTACAAATTTGGGTAGAGTATGAGTAGAGTTGAAACAATATTTGGGAAAGGGATTAAAAATTACGATTTGACCTTACGTAAAAGTCGTTTCATCGTTCAAAAGTTTGTATGAAGACTACGTAACGCAGCGCGGTTCATCATTTTGTTTCTGAGTTAAGTTCGAATAAATTAGGTGTTTGCTTTGGATCAGACTTCTTCAGTTAGTTTACTTTAACTTCTGCCTAAGGTGCTACTTATATATCAGAGAGTTATTTGCGATACAGCAATTTTACCAGTGCGAAGTAGATGAAATAAACACTAACTTAAAAATATAGGAACAAAAATATTGTAGAGTCCTCTTCTTCATGGATGACCAAAAATATACTACCTAGAGTTTCTCTATGCTTCGGAAGGCACGTTAAGCCGTTCGTCTCGGTTGCATATACAATCATTAATCTAATCCGCAGTTGGCCATTGTGGTCGCATTTGCCCTATATTGTACAGGGGTTTTGCCGCTTCTTTTAGGCTAGATGATAAGGTGTCAAATTATTCAACTACGCAGTAAGTATAAATGGAATTCACGAAATTATTTAATTACAAGAAAGGTGACATTGTAACGGTGATTGCATAAGTAATAATAGTACAAAATACACGGGGCGGGTACATCAAGTACTGCCTTTAGCAATGAAACGAACATACAGATGCTGATTTTGACTACAAATAATATGATCGGCATATCAATAAAATATGCAAATTTATGCCTACTAAGTCAATATCAAAGACAAAGCAATCTTGAGAAACGATTTATCCCCAGAATGCTGCCGCTGCATGAAAGAAAATTATACCGTTTTTCATTTTGTCGTTTTACTTGCAAAATACTTTTCAAGATGTCCTCCTGGGTATTATTTTAAGTTCACAAACGAGGGACGGTCTTAGAAGTATTTGGAGTCTGAAAATGAAACACGTAGATCTATTATATAAAAGTAGCTACTGCGAACAAACTGAGAGAAAATGTCCAAGAATATGGAAAGAAAATCCGAGAAAGCGTATTTGTGTCATGACTTATGTTTATTTATTAATTATTAGATACATATAGCTATAAACATATTTTTTTAAATATTATTTTGAATATATACCGTAGTGTGTGCCATCTCGTCTTACTGTAGGAGTGTCGTAAAAGTCGACTACGGGGATTACCCCTAGACCAATAAGAATCTTAGAGAACCCGAATTGTGAAGGACAAGCAAACCACTAACAACAATATAAACAAAGTGGGTATCAAACAATGAAACTGTAAAATCTTGAACCCTGTGAAAAGTATGGATATTCTTGTCATCCCAATCACTCTCTCTGTTATTCGGTCTCTCGACATGGTCCTTTCTATTGCTTTTCTATACATTAATTCATATCTAGCACTTTTCCAGTGTGGTGACGGCAGAGTAGAATACAATTGTCACCACCCCAAATCTCTCCCGTGGGTGTCGTACAAGGCGACTAAGGATAAATCAGTGATGAGGAATTGGCAGCAGCGTTCCTCTTATACCACCTAGCAATAGTACTGCGGCTTTTGTGCCCGATAAAAGGCAATAGGCTCGCCACCTATTACATGGGATCTAACATAATTGGCGAAACGTGGGTGCTAGTTCACCTCTGCCTACCCCTTCGGGGATATAGGCGTGATTTATGTATGTATGTATGTACTTTTCCAGTTTAATTGATGATTTGAATCAAATTTGTGACGTGCTTGATGACGTGTGACCGAAATGAATGGAAGAAGATAAATATTTAGTATATTTCCAATATAGATTTTCGATTATCATGAAAATTGTATCGATCTTCCAGTTTTCATAAAGCAGCTTACTTTCTGGTAAAAGGTGCAAATTGTGTGTCTAAGAAATATGATATTCATCTATCCCCAAATCTGTCCCATGGGTGTCGTACAAGGCGACTAAGGATAAATCAGTGATGAGGAATGGCCAGCAGCGTTTCTCTTATACCACCTGGCAATGTAATACGACTTTTGTGCCCGATAAATGGCAATGGGCTCGCCACCTATGTACGTTTCGCCAATTATGTTAGTCCCATAATACCATAATACCTAACATAATTGGCGAAACGTGGGTGCTAGTTCACCTCTGCCTACACCTTCGGGGATATGGGCGTGATTTATGTATGTATGTTATATTCTTCTATAACTTGTTCTTTGGTAATAGAACACGTTATTGACTGTCCAGTATAGCCGACTTTTAACCGTAGAACTTTTCACTTCCCCACGGCGCTCAGACCAAATTATATCCAATTAGCTAGATCGAAAAGTAATGTGTAGGCGTACATCCATAAAACGCGAATAAATCAATTGAAGTACATATTGAAGCGGCGGAAGCACCAAGACAGATTATTTCCTTCACTCCCCTCACGAAAAGTAAGGTGAAGTATGGCCAACCAGAATCTTACGAATCTGCGATAATGACTGTACTGTCGAATTATACCAAATAAAAAAAAATATATAAAAAATGTATCTTGATGCGAGGGGGATCATTTTAACATTTACATACATACATACATACACAAATTACGCCCACATCTCCGAAGGGGCAGGCAGAGGCGAACTAGCACCCACGTTTTACATTCGATCTGACATATTTTTTTCGGAATAATTATTCAGACATCTTATTTATTTTTTCAAATATTTATCAAATAATAAAATCAATGTACTTCAAAATTTAATAAATAATATACTGACACATACTGCACTACATCCTTTAGACTCCCATGCACGGACTATAATTTTCCGCGGAACATTCAAATTTGCTGCTTCAAAGTGCTGGAATGACCTCCGATACATCACCTAAATACACTTATAAGACTTACTGCCGCACTCAGAGACATCAATTAACTTTAATGAGTATTTAATGTCAAAAATTTTCATTCAAATCTAGACCATAGACCCGGCAAGAATAGCGACTAGTTTTGAATTGTCATTTTGTCATTTTTTGACGTTAAGTAGGTACTCATTAACGTTATTTGACGTCTCTGAGTGCGGCAGTATGACCTTAGTATACCAATAGCATTGGGTAAATAATTTAACAAAGTTTCAGTGTATTAATACAGATTTTTGTTAGTGTAATACGTAGCGTTACATTTAATAACGTGTCATGTGGTATGACGGATTTTTTTTCTCTAAAATGATCGTGAATTTTGCTGTGTTGTTTTGTGGTGACGGCACTGTTACACAGGTTAATGAAATCCAAACAGCCAGAACACCAACGCTGCTGTGCGTCACAATAGAATAATAATGCTGAAACGAAAGGAATTTAGGCCACGCATGACGTTATCCATTATTTATTTTTAAATAGTTTTTTTTATGGTTTCTGTTAACTCTTAATCAAATCAATGGAAGTAAAATACACGGTTAGCTGAACTGTTCATCAAATCTTGAGTTACTGGCAGACTTAGTATTTACTGCCGCCCTCCCTTCTTGGCAGGGTGGTAGCCACTATATCGATTAACGATCTCGAATATTGGCGGAATGAATGCCACCTTGTTTATGAGTCATGAATCTCAACAAATTACTGTACACGAGTCTCTTAAAGTCGAAGGTTGTGTTTACTGTTCGAGGGACGTTAAGGACCGCCTGGGTTATATCATGAATATTTGATGACATTTTTATGATTTAATCAATGGAGTGGTCTAAGTTTTGTCTGTTTTGAGTATTTTTTAATTATGTTCGACAATTGTAATTCAAAATTTTAAACTATTTTCTATTGGCCATTTTCGTCACATACGACATGAAAAGCTACTAATAATATAAAATATACCTAATCATCATCTCCAGTACCACGCTGGCTTAGAGCGGATTGAAGGGTATTAATGACTGCAGATGCAGCCGGCTCTAAAGCCTTAAGGTGCCTTCGGAAGGACGGGGAAACTAGAATTAATAAATTTTTGGTACCCATCCATTAGAATATCGAATTTCGGCTATTACTACCTGTCTAAATTACTTCATTCAAGAACAGATCACTAATATTGCGATTTAAGAAACATAATACAAAGATGTAATGGGGTTCTGAGACGGTAAATTAGCTTGGTATTAAACACGTCAACTTTAGCTTGCTTCAAGCATTTTGATCGTCTACAACGCTTACTTGATGCTTGAGTCAAGCATTTAAGTGCTTTTTTCTATTTGATTTGTTTGAATTAGCAACAGAACAGAACACACAGAAAATTGTTGTGCTTGATTCAAGCTCGGAACCGTCTCGGAACCCCATAAGAATTCAGTTCACGAAGAGCAAATACCTGTCTTTGATTTAATAGAAATAAAGTATAATCAAATAGTTCTATTTTCAAAACTACCTTTATTTTATTACGAGATAATATAATGTCAATTGTCATAAGGTATTCGGTTATTATTTGAACTTAATTTAAATGTTAGAAACATTATTACAAGTATTTTTCAGAAATTTTCAGACCTCATTTTGTTCATAAAGAATTTGAGTGTTTTATTGGTATATAAAAAATACGACAAAGAGTGATTGGCACTATCCAGATCTGTCTCAAAGTAACATCTAATTTACAAGTGATTAAATATCTACCCAAGTAAATCAGTGAGTGAAACGATAGGCGATAATTAACCTTAACACTTTCTGTAAATACATGTTCTCTTTAATAGAAAACATTAAATTATGTTAGAAATCTCGATTCAACCACTAACTGTGTTGAAAATGTGTCGATACGTTAATGGATAATTAAAATTTAATTCAATTCGTACACAACTTCGCAAACTACGGGCAGCCTAGGGCAACTAACACGGGCTTTTGCACGCAGACTATGTTTAACGAATTAATAAGATTTTGCCAAGTTTGTAAGTGAATCAACAAATAGATCCCGAATATAATTACCATGGATAGAGTAAGCGAGACAAACTGGCAGCATTATATCAACTAATCACTTATTGACAACATTGACTTATTGCCAGCACTTATTGACAAAATTATGCAATGGCTTGAAGAAAATGATTTAAAAATAAATTTGAATAAATCTAATTACATACAATTCAATAGATCTAAATATAGAAAATATAATATCCAACTCAAAATAGACAAGATAAAACAAGTAAATGAAAATAAATTCTTAGGTGTAAACATAGATCAAGATTTGAACTGGAAACTTTATATTGATACACTAAGCAAAAAAATAAATAGTTTTGTTTATGCTCTTAACAGAGTAAGCAAAGTGATTGACAAAAAAACTGCCATTATGACATACCAAGCGTACATTTAATCCATACTTCGCTATGGTTTAATCATATGGGGTGACAGTGTACACAGAAAAAGGGTTTTCATTGCGCAAAAAAAATGCATTAGAGCTATTTGTGGTATACCTCCTGACGTTTCCTGCAAACCTTTATTTCATGACCTTGGCCTACTACCGTTACCATGTCTGTATATCTACGAAATAAGCATTTTTGTGTACACGAATTATGATTTATTTAACAAAGCATCCGAAGCCATTTCGAGACCTAAAAGGAACCCTAACAGACTTGTACTAAGGGACATTCCCAGGTCTGATAAATATAACAAGTGTTGTCTTGCTATGTGTGTAAAAGTATACAACAATATTCCAAAAGACATGAAATTACTAGGCTTCAATCAATTTAAAAAAAATATGATAACGTGGCTACAAGTAAATATGTTCTATGACATCAATGAGTTTTGGAATTGTAAGAATGGTAGATTTAAAGCTTCTTAACATTTGCATGCAATAGAAATTTTTAAAACATGTGAACAATATTATATTAATACCTGTAACACCTTTTATACCATGTTTTATGCGAATAAAGATATGACTATGACTATGACTTAAATCTCACTTAGAAGTATTGACCCCGTTACTGTTCTCGGTATTTGCGTCTTAGTGTGGTGTAAGTGCTGTGGCTACGTGGCACTTTATTATTGAATTAATTCAATGAAATCTTTAAGATGTGTTTCAGTACTTCGATTGATTAATAGCATTTGACCTTTGTCCAACATGGGACGAATAAGTGACGTGAACACGATTAGACGTTAAAAGTTTTGGTTTTATAAAGGGCTTGCTTATTTGGGGTCCTAATTGGATAATATAGAACTTGTAACTGAAGAAGGAAGGAGAGTGAAATATGGTGACTGAAGAATTGCAAACTTTTATGAGCAGTCAGAGTGTGTCCAAAAAGGCAAAACTGACGGCCTATAAAAGAGTCTTTAATGGAGTACATAATATATTATTGTTGCTTCAACAACAACTAAAGTGTGTGGGTATGATAGCAAATGGAAAGAAGTTATATCTCATTTACCCTTAATGTTTATTGCCTACGTCTGCTCTTTGGTTCTACGTCACCAATCAGCACTTACTGCCACACTCAGAGACGTCAATTAATTTTAATGAGTATTTAATGTCAACATTTTTCATTCAAATCTAGACCATAGACCCGGAAAGAAT
The DNA here is from genome assembly GCA_963931975.1 of Cataclysta lemnata. Taxonomy (NCBI): domain Eukaryota; kingdom Metazoa; phylum Arthropoda; class Insecta; order Lepidoptera; family Crambidae; genus Cataclysta; species Cataclysta lemnata. The sequence goes on along the minus strand of OZ008346.1, from coordinate 10,049,367 downwards.
AGCGACTAGTTTCGAATTGTCATTATTTGACGTCCCTGAGTGCGGCAGTTAGTTTTATAGAGATTGCTGTAAAAGTTGTGAGGTTAGCTACTGTACGCGGTATTGATGGATCACTCAAAATATTTGCTAACTTTCCAATATTTCGGAACATCAATATTATGTTTAGTACCTAATCCAAATACACAAGAATTGCCTATAAAAAAATTATCTGTTGTCTGCGGCTGTAAACAACAGTGGATACAAAAACAAAATGTAATTTCGGAACATCCAATTTATTAAAATTAAATAATGCCTAGCGAAGCCTTTTATATTATGCAGGTATTGGACAAGGTAGCAAATAATTTTATTTGCGGACGGACGGCCGACCGTAGATGGGGCTTTGATATAATTTCAGATGGGGACGGAGAAGACGCCATTGTGGCTAGTAAGCGAATCTTTTGAGGTTTGAGTTTTGATATCAATTCAAAATAAATTTTATGCAATGTATTAAAGAATTTGGTTGTCTAACGCTTGCCCGAAAAACATATGCCATAATATTCATATGCCAGAATTTCATTTGCCCGAATGGTTTTGTTTGTCATAATATTCATTTGCCATACTCTTCATTTGGCATAATTTCATTTGCCATACACACAAACTTGCCCGAATTTAATTTTCCCGAATGTATTATTTACCATAATATTCATTTGCCATACTCTTCATTTGCCATAATTCCATATGTCATACTCATTGTTTACTGTATTAGTCACGTGCTAGAATTACCTCTATAATCGATCCAAGTCGCTTCCGTGGAGATTGAACTTAACGCCTGGTTTCTGTCACGGCTCCGGCGCTACGGGGCTCCGGCGGTCCCACGCGAGCTAATCGTCGCAGATGGTTTACCGTTCACCACCGCAGTTTCGGCTTGCTGGCCGGCTTTGCCAGCCAGCCTCAGCCGCAGAGGCGAGATTTACAACCACCTGCTCCTCAGCTCGCGGGCCGCCTCGCCCCTCTGCGCCTACGCGATTCTAAATTACACTTTAGGGGTAGGGCAGACAAGTACCACGTGGAGTCGGGGTTGGCCGAGTCGGATTTGCCTTAAAGTAGAGTAAATTGTAAGAAATATATGACAGTATAGTTATATATTAAAATTGTTTTTATTTCTAATACCTACTTGTCATTACCTCTATAATCGATCCATGTCGCTTCCGTACAAATTTAACCTGACAGTATGGCAAATGAAATCCTGGCAAGTGTAGGTATATGGCATATAAAATTATGGCAAATGAAATTCTGGCAAGTGTAGGTATATGGCATATGTAATTTTGGAAAATAATATTATGTCAGTTGAATAGTATGGCAAAAAAAATTCTGGCAAGTGAAGGTATATTAAAGAATTTTTGTAATTCATATGTAAAAGAGATATGTACGATTATGCGGTATCGAGATTAAAGCTCATGTCATGAACGGTTATTAGTGATTCAGAAAAATAATAGTCAGACGTACAACTTTTACTCTACCTATAGCATTGCCTCACTTTAATTGTCGAAACTGTCCCTGATAACCCTGATAAAAACAGATCACAAAACTGTTTTGTGTCAAATGAATAAATATTTAAGATACATTTTGGCCACACCTATATTATATTATAATAAAACATTAGTTTTAACCAACAGTAATCAAATTCAATTCTTGTTTCTAGTGGTAGTGTCCGCAGAGCATATTACAATTTCATTATGGCATAGTATAAAAAACAATGATATATAATATAAAATAACACTTTGAATATAGTGTCTATTCATCTATCACTGTTTTTAAGGTATTTTATTATTCTAGCAAAGGATCAACTTGTTTTTCATAGACCCAGAGAGAATGTCCACTTAGCTTAATTTTACCAATTAACAACAGTTAAATCAAATATTGCATCGCATTTGTTTCAAGTTTGTTTGTTAGTTGATTGCCAGTGCCAAATTTTAGAACAGAGGTGTTTTGCCTGTAGCTGACTTCATTATTAATAAGTATTTCTGCTAATCTTGGGACTCCTGCAAGCGGAAGCTGCTTAATTCCTCATTTGTTATCAGCGCAGCGCACTTCCTCATGCATAATAGACGCTCCAGGCAGGGACTGATGCACCACAATTGATTCGCGTATGCAGTAACATCTGTCATTCTCGGTCTGTCCTAAAATTTTCTTTAATATTAGTGGACGCCCGCGGCTTCGCTCGCGTTATTATATAGCATATAGCCTGCCTCGATAAATGAACTATCCAAGACGTAAAGAATTTTCAATTTGAATCAGTAGTTCCTGAGATTAGTCCGTTTAACCACACAAACAAACAAACTCTTCAGCTTTATAATATTTATAGTATAGGTAAGGTAGGATAGGTAGGATATAGGTAAGAAGGTAGGATATAGATAAGTAGATAAGGTTTCTAATTAAGGTTCCTTTTTGTTTTGCCTACGTAATTTACGTTACGTTTTATTACAATTTATTAATTAGTTTCTTCACGCTGGAAATAAATAAGATTTGTAGTGAAGACATTTTAGAGTATTTAAATTATTATTAACGACGTGAATCGCCAATGTCGCTTTAGATTTTTATTATTAAATTTTTAATCTTTAGTAATTTTCGCATTGGCAGACATCCCAAAAATGCGTGTTTTGAGCACCAGTCACTATTCACAAAAACTACTCAATTTCATCTTAGTTCTGTAATTTCCTTACTATAGCCGTCCCTATGGATGAAAGAATATAACAAGATTGGGTCGTAACCCACCACCGTGGCCCAGTGCAGATTGGTGAGTATTAACATCGAAGTCTGGATCGAGGATCAACAGGATCAACAGACTGACGTGCCAGTCAGAAGCATGAAGGAGCTCAAGATGAAATTTTTTTGGTCCCCAATCCAATGACCGATCTTAGCGAAAATTGGTTACGCAATCGCCTTCGAGCTCCTCCCCTACACAATATCTTCTCTATGTTTGTTTTCAATAATGTATCCTTAATCATCATTTAAACAACGAATTTAATGTTGTCTGCTTAGTTGTCTCACTGGATATAACTTCGTTGTGCTTGCGTACAGACGGGGCTAAGCGCGGTATAAGCTTTCCACTATCTAGCAAACGTCAAGTATAATTTATATCTCGTAATTTAATTAACGTGACGTCACACTGTGTAATTTCGTAAGATATAGCGTGGGAGAAATCGGCACTGTCTCAATATGTCATGTTCATTATAGTAAATCGGAAACTGAGTCGCGTAGACGTCAGATAAACAGTTTACCCCGTTGACATTCAAAGTAATTTTGTAGCTTAAACAAAGTAATTAAGCCACATAATTATTTGATTGACGATTTGAATCCCGTTTATGTTGATAATGTCTTTCAATACTAATTATTATAATTAACTTTATTATATTTGTAAATATTATGGTCCTCTCCCACACAGAGTCCTATACACATACAATTACATGTATACATAAATCAAACCTTTCTCTCGCTCAGGGTAGGTAGGAGGGATTATAAGACACAATTTTCACCAGCTTATTCTAGGTCCCATGTAATAGGGGGTGAGCCTATAAGACTTCTGTTTCTTCTTTCTATTCCTGCTTTTATCCAGCTCTTGGCGGGGTCGACACAACATGTTTTTTTTCACTACTCTCTATCGTTCACCGATTTCTCATCCTCTCCTCTCGCTGTTATATCCACCTTTACACAAGCTATCCATCTCTTTGATTTTCCTCTCCTTCTACGTCCATCCACGTTCATACCTAACATTCTTCTGCCAACAAGCTTTCATCTCTTCGCATAACACGACTAAACCATTCAAGTCTAATATAACTCTGCAACCTCTCAGTTACGCTACTACTTTCAAAGTTCCCCTGATACACTTAATCATTCAAAATTCAAAGGAAAGATTTCTGCGACAGGGATAATAGACAAAGCTAAAGCAGTATAGTCACAAAGCGTATTTGAATAATCTGCATGCCATCATTCAACTTACATGCGAGTAAATGGAAAACTCTGGGGCACTGTACTACTTTTAACTTCACCCTGTCGGATAATCCTCGGTGCACTTTACGCATTTCCGTAATTCACTTGTTTTGAGCTTTTAAAGCGTGGGGATGTCATTTTGAAGCAATTTGATTTATCAGTGCAATTGCGACTGTAATACTCCGACTATACGCAGCTTAATAGATTGTCGCATTAAAGTATTTATGGTGAAACGTATTTGTAATCGAATTGAGGAGCGCAGTGGCTTAGTGTGATTGGTCATCGATTCCGCAAACTAAGCAATGTTCGCTAAGACCGGTAATTGGATGGGTGACCAAAAAAATAATATTTCATGTTTCTCTATGGTTCAAAGGCCACCACTATCTATCCATCACTCACAGAATTCGGAAAAATTTTAATAAACTTAAAATTTGGAAAATATATTACAAAAACATATAATCAAACATGATTCGAGAAGAAATGTCTCTGTTCGTCACACAAACATTTGGCCTTTGACCTTTTGGCCAACTGCCGCGCTTACGAAAAACGCATTAAGTACGAAATTGACATACATACATAAATCACGCCCATATCCCCGAAGGGGTAGGCAGAGGTGAATTCTCACCGCGTTTCGCCAATTATGTTAAGTCCCATGTAATAGGTGGCGAGCCTATTGCCATTTATCGGGCACAAAAGTCGCAGTACATTGTCAGGATGGTAGTATAAGAGGAACGCTGCTGCCCATTCCTCATCACTGATTTATCCTTAGTCGCCTTGTACGACACCCACGGGAGAGATTTGGGATGGTGACAATTGTATTCTACTCTGCCGTCACCACACGGCACACGAAATTGAGTTATATACATATTTGAAATCAGTAAAACAAGCTCTATAACTTTCCCATAGAGACCATTTCAATATACTGAATATTAAAATTTTTACATCAATAAATAACTCAGCTCCGTTCATACAAATGTAATAAGAAAAAAAACTTTAAACGCGTTTTCCTCAGAAGTTATAAAAAGGTAGATAATGCGTTTTTCGTAAGCGCGGCAGAACAGCGACCTGACCATTCGCCCAAACCGGCCACCAAAGTATACTAAACTTAAATACTTACTAAACTAAAATTATACTTATAACCATCATTATTCCAGAATAGTGATGGTTATAAGTACATACATAATTGTCACGCCTTTCACCCATAGGGGTAGGCAGAGATCACTTTCTCTCCACTTGCTACGATCCTTACATATGTATAGTAATAAAATAGTTACAAAAAATATCATTTAGTGTCCATAGAGGCAAATAGCAATTGGTCCTCTCGTCCTTCACGATAGTGTCATGGGAGTAGTCGGGCTTCAACTTTACAACCCAAACATTTCTCATGGTACACTCATTGCGACATTGAGAATACCTTCTTGATGTAGTGTCTTAATAAATTACCTATATTGATCACGAGCAACTTGTATATTTATGTACTACATTTTTTTATGTCCTTTTTTGATATCAACTACTCTCGCTATAATATTTTAGCCCCTTTTGTATGTATGTATTATACCTACCGTAAGCAATATGATTATAATTAAATAAGTATAATTATGGAACATCCAAGTGTTTTTTAACCGACTTCGAAAAGAAGGAGTTTCTCATTTCTTTTGGTATACATTTTTTATTTTTTTTTACATTATCTAAATTTTGTTGTTGCTTTACTTTCATTTTCAGGCGGTTTTCTGGTTGGCCAATGGTTGTAATACCAATACTAATAAAACCATTATGGCCTGTAACATACTCATGTATTTATGAATAAGACGTGAAAATCAACCACACACTTGAATGCGATAAGAAGTACATTAATGATATTATACAAAGTGGTAGCTTGTATTAATATAATATACGCTCCAATTATAAATTCTGTAAGCGTTTTAACAGCTTTAATTTGCTTTCAGCCCAATGGTCATATTTTTATCTGTGTCGCTTTGTGCCCGTCCGACTGTCATACTTAATTAACTGGGCAACTGAAGCTTTGGAAATGTTGTAGAAAATAGCCAAGTTATATAATCAAGGCGGGTAAAGAATTTTAATTGGTTCCGTTTAAGAATTCGAGTATCTTCTTTGTAGCACTCCAAGTCGGTACAACAATATTTATTTATCAAACATTTAAGAGAGAAATTCGCTTGAAGACCTCACCTGGGGAAGTTTCTATTCTTTACTGAAGAGGAGCGTAGTCAACAATTGACACTAATTTTATATAGCTAGTGATGTATAAAATTAGTGTCAATTGTTCCTACCTAACATTTTATTCTCACTGTGTTTGTTCCATTTTCAATGCTTCAATGATTATTAAACAATTATTTATTATTATTTTTCTAATGACACTACAAAACTAAAAGTGGTCTATCATAAAGTTTGAATAAAGATGCGATAAAGATGGGGGTTGTGTCAATTTCGTGTAGATGGACTGTAATATGTAATAAAATATATACAGTGCTCACATAGCCGAAAAACCAATGCACGAACCAGTACCTACCTGATATAGTTAGGTAGTATAGGTAGGTGATTACTGAAAGCGTTACGGATGCATTTCAAAAGCTCTAGACTCTTCTTATCACTTTTACTGTATTTTTGAAATAACTAGTTTTCTCCTTGGATATCAGTACTGAATATTGTCATGTCAAAAAATGTTCTTTGATTTCGGAAAAGTGAATATAGGTAATATTATGCTCCATTTCACACTAGGAGCAGGAGAAAGCCGAAAAAAATTATACTGCCCGCCATTCTATTTGTTCGGAACTTTCTTATATCAGTAAAGTCAGTGACTTCAAAAGAAAAGTTTATCCTTTCTCGGAATTTCCTCCTACGACAACTTGTTCCTAAATAAAAATCGTTATTATGCTATGTACCAAAAGTAGTTTTAGTTATACATATAAAGGATTTAATAATTCTTAGTACGGAGGGCGGGACGAAATTGATATATCTACAGTAGGCAAATAGGATATTACATTCATTAACTGCCGCACTCAGAGACGTCAAATAACGTTAACAAGTACTTAATTAAAAAAAATCTCCTTTAAATCTAGACCATAGACCCGGCAAATATAGAGACTAGTTTTGAATTTTGACATTAAGTTCTCATTAACGTTATTTGACGTCTCTGAGTGCGGTAGTAAGTTATGTATTAGGTATAATAGGAACCTATTGTAAGTTTAAATAATAGTAATCCGAAAAGGTAGGCAGAGGTGAACGTTTCTGCAATTATGCAATCTGCAAGCAAGCAAGGATAAAAAAAATTTAGGTTCTATGTAACAGGGAGCGAGCCTATTGCCATATAACGATCACGTACATTGCAGTATTATTGCTAGGTAGTAAAAGAGGACAGACTCTCCCCGCCAGAAGGGCTGGAGGGACACCGGAGTGGTTTAGTGGCGTATTCCCGACTCGAGCTTGAGTCGGGCGAGTCCCACACACGTCGGCCGTCTAGCTAGCGGCCGATACGGTGCGTAAATGCATTCCACTCCGTCAAAAAAAAAAAAAATGGCAGTAAAAGAGGAAAGGTGCTGATGTCGATTACTTGTTTGTGGTGACAATTGTATTCTGCTGTAAAATTACACTTTATATTTATACTACAATTGATATGTTTTCTATAACTGTAGCTGTTATCTACAATAACACTCTCTTTACACAGATAGACATCGATGCTTGATTATGTTCGAACCGCGTAGCCGACGTGAAAAAGAGATTAAAGTGTACTGTCCAAACTAATGGACTTCTGATGGATGTGCCCACTCGCAGTATTCCATTTCCATCCGCTACGATGGCCTGCGCTAACTATCCGCAATCGATCCTGTGTGTCTACCGCGATCAATGTTCTACTTCTCTCATAGTTTCATGCATTTGTCTGTGTCAAGACGAATTTGCTTACAGGTTTAGTGAAGTTGGAACGTGTTTAATCTTTATTAGAATAATTATTCAAGTTCTTCTATTTGACGGCCGCCTTGGTCGAATGCTCAGATTGCTGGGTATTGGCCAAGAGGTACCGGGTTCGAATCCTGGTAGAGGCAAACTTTGTGATGACCACAAATGTTTGTTTCCGAGTCATGGTTGTGTATATGTTTATGTAGTATATTTGCAACATTTGTATACATAATTATATTAAAAATATAACCGCCATCTAGTATCCATAACACAAGTGCTTAGGCTACTCACTTTGGGCTAGATGATAGGTGTGCGTGTAAAAATATTTGTTTATTATTTTTTTTTTTTAAATATTATTATTATTTATTTATTCTATTTCGCTAGAAAGACGAGAATATTTTATATAGCTATGCCATGTGGTGACGGCAGAGCAGAGTACAATTGTCACCATCCCTATTGTCTCCCGCGGGTAGTGTGATATGGTTTAGACATCGATGAGTTGGGGATTCCAGTGTTCCTCTTATACTATCTAGTAATATACTGCGATTTACGTGTCCGATAGGCGTACATTAGTATAAATATAAGCTTAGGAATTAATTTCGTATAATTGGCAAAATGTTGTTCATAATTTAAATCTGCCTCCCCGAAGAGGCGAAGCAGGCATGATTTATGTATGTCTTGATTTAAATAGTGGCATTGTATTTATTACGCTTGGTTTTGTTTATTCCCACTTTTCAGTAATAATTCTGCTGCTGTCCCTCTGACACTGTCCCTGTGGTGATAACACCTTTTCCCCCCAGCTATCACGCTGGTAACAAAGCCCCGATATCCCGTCTGACACGAAGCGTCAGTGAACATAAATATATATTTTTTTACACACACCAATTATCTAGCCCAAATTAAGTAGCCTAAACACTTTTGTTATGGATACTAGATGACGGAAATTATTTTGAATATCTTAATAAATAAGTATATAAATGTTGAAAATATACTACATACATACATACATACATAAATCACGCCTATATCCCCGAAGGGGTAGGCAGAGGTGAACTAGCACCCGCGTTTCGCCAATTGTGTTGGGTCCCATGTAATAGGTGGCGAGCCTATTGCCATTTATCGGGCACAAAAGTCGCAGTGCATTGCTAGGGGTATAAGAGGAACGCTGCTGTCCATTGCTCATCACTGTTTTATTCTTAGTTGCCTTGTACGACACCCACGGGAGAGATTTGGGGTGGTGACAATTGTATTCTACTCTGCCGTCACCACACGGCAAAATATACTACATAAACATATACACAACCATGACTTGGGAACAAATATTTGTGTTCATCACAAAATTTTCCCCTACCAGGATTCGAACCCGGGTCCTCTTGGCCAATACCCAGCGATCTGAGCATTCGACCAAGTCGGCCGCCATAAATGGGAAGATTTTTCACCCACATGACCAACCTGGGAAAAAAATAACAGTTGTCAGTCAGTGTAAAAGCGGATAACTGGGCCAGAAACGCTTGATTCATGTAATCCGTTATAAGGAAGCATTTATGAAAATTGTTCGCGAACTTTATCCGGCGCGTCTAAAATGGGTTTAATATTAATTTTAAGATTCCTCCAGTGGACGACAGCGGTTGGCTGATTCCTTCAACAAACAACTTACGATATAAAAGTGTATTAAATTTCTGCACGCGCATTTGTTTTGCTTAGCCCGTTTTCTCGCTGATACCAAATTAAAATGGTTATGATGCAACAGAAGGCTTCTAGCAAAATTAATTAAATAGTTAACGCGAGCTATTCCAGAGAAGCTCAAATAACGGGTATCTTGAATGGTATTCGTATAAATAGAAAAAAATAATAAATGATTATAGTAGTTTTAAAATTATAATTGTTGATAATAATAATCCATGGTATCTCGGTATGGGTGCCAAGGCCATCACGTCAGCCCTAAATTTCGTCTGGTATTTCGAACAAATGTCTTACCAAAAGACAAGGTCAAACAAATATATTTGGTGCCCAGCCCAGAGTCATTCCAGGGGTGTCGTTAAAGTCGACTAAAGGAGATGGTTCTTTTCATCACTTTTCCCTGTACCTTCATCATCATGACCACCTATCTCGTGTGATGGATGATATTAATCAAAAAACAGAAGTTAATTTGATAATGTTTCAAGGACTATTAGAAGAGGAAACATACTGTGCTGGCCCAGATAAGCTGGGAACAGGGCAGGAATATTATGGTGTGTTTCTAACCACCAAAATCTTTATATTATGGTGATTTTGGCTAAATCAAAGCATCTATGATTGATAAGAGCACCCAAGACTATACAAAACTGTCAAATACCTCCAATCGTTTGTGAAACTTATTCTTCAGAGTTTCTTGTTTTTCTACATTTATTTCGAAGTCAAATAGGAATTACAAAGTTCTTTTGTGTTTTCTTAGTAGTTTGTTACTACTAAAACTTACACTATACTAAACAAAAGTTCGTTTGCAGGAATAGGTACAGTACACGTGTTTGCAATACACGTGCATGAGCATGTGAACAGACGATGACCGCAGCAGAATTATTAATAGTGTTAGCTGTTTAAACAGTAAAGTTAAATTTAACATTTTCTTGCATAAATACCTATATTATTCTAATAAGCACAGAGCGTTAATCTAAAAGCAGAATGTAGGATAGGTACCATATATTAAGATGGATCACACAAACTATTTTAAATGATTTGTTTTAAAGATTTTGGGGTTAGAAAAAGAATTTCGAAAAATTATAATCTTGAGGCGGGAATCGAACCCGCGTCCGCTGCTATCCGGGCAGGTGCCTGACCGCTCGGCCACCCAAGACACTAATTAATTTGCCGAAATTCTTCTAACCTTTACACTTCACGTTGTAAGCCAACGGGTACCCTCGCAATGTAGAAATAAATTTCAAACATTCCAAAGCAGATATTTTTACAAATATCGTGCGTTCGGTTAAGCTTGGGTTTGCTTTATAAACTATTCGATTTTAATTTTAACATTATATAAATGTTAGAAAAATTAGTACAAAGATTTTGGGGTTAGAAAAAGAATTTCGAAAAATTATAATCTTGAGGCGGGAATCGAACCCGCGTCCGCTGCTATCCGGGCAGGTGCCTGACCGCTCGGCCACCCAAGACACTAATTAATTTGCCGAAATTCTTCTAACCTTTACACTTCACGTTGTAAGCCAACGGGTACCCTCGCAATGTAGAAATAAATTTCAAACATTCCAAAGCAGATATTTTTACAAATATCGTGCGTTCGGTTAAGCTTGGGTTTGCTTTATAAACTATTCGATTTTAATTTTAACATTATATAAATGTTAGAAAAATTAGTACAAAGATTTTGGGGTTAGAAAAAGAATTTCGAAAAATTATAATCTTGAGGCGGGAATCGAACCCGCGTCCGCTGCTATCCGGGCAGGTGCCTGACCGCTCGGCCACCCAAGACACTAATTAATTTGCCGAAATTCTTCTAACCTTTACACTTCACGTTGTAAGCCAACGGGTACCCTCGCAATGTAGAAATAAATTTCAAACATTCCAAAGCAGATATTTTTACAAATATCGTGCGTTCGGTTAAGCTTGGGTTTGCTTTATAAACTATTCGATTTTAATTTTAACATTATATAAATGTTAGAAAAATTAGTACAAAGATTTTGGGGTTAGAAAAAGAATTTCGAAAAATTATAATCTTGAGGCGGGAATCGAACCCGCGTCCGCTGCTATCCGGGCAGGTGCCTGACCGCTCGGCCACCCAAGACACTAATTAATTTGCCGAAATTCTTCTAACCTTTACACTTCACGTTGTAAGCCAACGGGTACCCTCGCAATTTTGATTTGTTTTGTTATTTAGAATGTTTTTATTTTTATAAAGTATGTTTCTCTAAATCTATTATGATAATAGACTTTTATAAAAATCTATTCATAATAGATTTTTACGATATACGATTCAAGCCCGCGCCGAATCTAGAAACCATGAATCTGGATTTTAATAATAAAAAAATATAAAACATACATAAATCACGCCTATATTCCCGAAGGGGTAGGCAGAGGTGAACTAGCACCCACATTTCGCCAATTATGTTAGGTCCCATGTAATAGGTGGCGAGCCTATTGCCATTTATCGGGCATAAAAGTCGCAGTACATTGCTAGGTGGTATTAAAGGAACGCTGCTGCCCATTCCTCATCACTGATTTATCCTTAGTCGCCTTGTACGACCCATGGGAGAGATTTGGGCTGGTGACAATTGTATTCTACTCTGCCGTCACCACATGGCAATTCTAAATAACATCATATAAAATATAGTCAAGTGATATTCTATAGCAATTACTTCTACTGGGATAAATAAATAGAAAGGACAAAAAAATAGAAAATACGCCACCGCGAGTATTATTTACGCCGTTAAGAAAATGTTTAATATAAATATTATTCAGTTACTGCGGAAGATGGCAATACTTATATAGGAGGTACTTTGTCCAAAGAATAAACCTAGTAAGCGGTGATTTCAAGTGGAAATCATACTCTCAATGCGGCATTTGTTGTTGTGAATAGAGGTGATTTAGATGGACTCCGTTCCGTCGCTTACGAACGGATTCCTTTATTTCTTACTAGACGCTCGCCACTTCGATATCGTTGAGACGACGATGTTTTTATGCGATAGTACAGTCAGCATCATCAGTTAGTAGATAATCACTTTAGTCCTCTATCATTCCAACGATAGCGATAGCCCATTAATAGTTACCTACAATTTTTTAAACAATTCGCTTCTTAAATAGAAAACTGACCCAAATTAAAAACTCCTTTCTTGCAAAAATAAGTCTTAAATAAGCCTTAATTTTCAATACAAAGTGTTTTTGGAGTGTGTTTTTAATTGTGTCGTTTTTCTATTTAAGGAACGAATTATTGTGAACCCCAAAACTTTCTCGTGGGTGTCGTACAAGGCGACTAAGGATAAATCTGAATATGATTAGGAATGGGCAGCAGCGTTCCTCTTATACCACCTAGGCTAGCCATGTACTGCGACTTTTGTGCCCGATAAATGGCAATAGGCTCGCCACCTATTACATGGGACTTGACATATTTGGCGAAACGTGGGTGCTAGTTCACCTCTGCCTACCCCTTCGGGGATATAGGCGTGATTTATGTATGTATGTATGTATGTATTATTGTGACAAGGTACAAAAGTGTTAATCTACTTATAATGGTGACTGTACCTGAAAACAGAATCAAATAAATTATGGCTTGTAAGCAATAATTTCTGCAGCGTCCTTTGTAATCCGTCTGCCGGTATTGCAGAGGACGAGGGTTCGAATCCCGCATCATGATTATAATTTTTAGAACTTTTTCTAATCACAAGTTTCTTATATATTGCATACTGAAGATAACAATGACTCCTTTCTAGTCACTGAGAAGTTCGCAACAGGCAACATGAAGAAATCACTCGTTATTAAAACCCGATATCGTCTCATGTCACTAAATCACAGACCAATAAAAAAAGTATTGCAAACTTTGATAAACTTCTTGCTGTCGTACACATCCGACGTGTATACCATTTCACACTATTCATCTTGTTGAATGCTCCAAGTCCCCCATGGTGCGCCGAAGTACCTACTCTCATAGTTTCCACAACCATCACTACCTCTCCGTGTTCCGGCGAATATTGCAAGCGGGGGCTCCAGACGGAAATAGTCTCCCGTCGCCGTATTGATGAGAATAGAGGATACTTTGAGATACGATCGATTTGAATTTGGAAACTGACTCTAACGTCCTAGTTGACGAAACTCGTCTTGGCGTCCGAAGCGAGCGTCAATCTTGAATGCTTAAGTTTAGTTTGTGCATATTATTGTGTGCGTGTAAATGAGCTTGGATACGAACATAGGTGCATGTGCAAATGCGCATGCATACGAATCTACGTGCATGCGTGCATATGCAAATGAATACGAACCTTCGGGCATGCCTGCATATAAGCATGAATAAGAAGCTACGTGAATGCGTGCGTGCATACGTGCCCATGTGTTTCCTACATAAGTGGTGCGATTATTCAACTTTGTACCTACGTGGTACAGATCATCTTACCTCTTGATGTATACTTTTATTTTCAATTTTATTGTTTAGACAATTAATTTAGAAGAGTATATTTTTTCAAATTATAATGTTAAAATACCATAGGACCCTTTATTATTTCGACTTCAATAATGATATTGTAGCGGCTCAGTACGTTTGGAACAGAGCTTAATGATAGAGCGTTGTCTTATTCCTAAACGAACAGTACAAATTGTGTTTTAGGTATTCTAACAATTTCTTTTGTCAAATCCCAATGTCACCGTTAGACGTATTCCACTTTTGATCTTGTAAAGATAATCCCACGTAGCTCACGCAGAGATTAGTGGGCGTCATATTTCTTAATTCAATAAACGACCCTCGCGGGCATTTTTGGCGTGGATTGGAGATCTTACAATGGCGAATAATGTTGCGTTGATTGCGCCCCGAGCCGTCAAATTTGTAAATGATTATTGGACGGACCGCTTTTGTGAATTTCACTTTTTTTTAATGCAGATATCGCGCCGAGAACGGGCGAGTGGGGGAACCCCCCGGCCTAATGGCCCCGTCGCAAGTCAACAAGCCGAACGTGCCCGGGTTCGCAATTAACACGTACCTACTGAAGAAAGTAAATATGATTCGAGGTATATTAGGTACCTACCTACTCTGCGGTACAATCGTTTTTTCCAATTTGTGATACAACATCATTTTTGTGTTTGAACTAGATTGTGCTCTAGCTTATGATTGCCTGAACTATTTTTGTCTTAAATTGTTCCTCTGAAATTGAGAGAGCAGACGCGCGTATTTAAAATCTGATAAGTTACATTAGGTACCTATATAAGGTACGAGGTATAAAAACTGAAGAACTCGCGAAACGAATTCTAAGTATATAAAATGCTTTGGAGACAATATAATATCCCTTGTATTATAATAGCATATAAATATTATATTATTAAATCATTATTTTAGAGTAGCAAAATACATAATAAAAGAGGCAGGCTATGTGGTGTAAGAGTAACACTGCTGCCCATTATTTTTCGGTGCCTTAACGCTTAGTCGCCTTGTACGATATCTGGGTGAGAGATTAAGGGTGGTGAGAATTGTATTCTGCTCTGCAGTTACCACAGGTACAGGTTACTAATATAACCCACACACAAACTCAAAAAAAAAATGTGCCTGTTCATTGCACAAACATTGCAGATTCGAACCTGGGACCTCTATGCCAATAGCTTGCATATCTGATAAAACAAACCAGCTGTCGATTTAAGTAATGCCATTCATACATTTTAAGCTTTAGCTTAGCGCCTTTAGGTGTGTACAAATTTACGCTGAAAATTAATACGCTTAGAATGGCTTTACAATTAATTTAATTACAAAAATATCACAAGCTTCGTCACACCAGACAGTAAGCCTTCTATTTTTGGATAGGCTTCTGGTGTAGTCTAATAAATAAAGACAGCGAATATTTTCTATTTCTGTGTCAATCACGTCATCGAGGTATCTGCCCCTTTAAATTCACATCATCTACATTAATGAATGTAAATAAAAGTGATGGAAGAAGGAGCATGTCGACAGATCGACGAACGGAGAGAGTGATTGGGATGACGACATTCTGATACACGCTACTTAAGGTTTTGGCTTAGGTTCTACAGCCGGCCGTCTAACAGACGCCAACCGTCTAACTGACGCCAACCGTCTTTGCGTATGCTATTGTTGGTTATTTGAAAGGCAGGGGTGATGACAATCGTATTCTACTCTGCCGTCACATAGAAGAACTTAATATTGGAGGTCTAATATTTATTATAGCCGTGTGACGGCAGAGTAGAATTCAATTGTCACCACCCAAAATCTCTCCCTTGGGAGTAGTACAAGGCGACTTAGGATAAATCAGCAATGAGGAATGGGCAGCAGCGTTTCTTTTATACCACCTAGCAATATTACTGCGACTTCTGTGCCCGATAGATGGCAATAGGCTCGTCACCTATTGGGGGACATACACATGGGACCTAACATAATTGGCGAAACGTGGGTGCTAGTTCACCTCTGCCTACCCCTTCGGGGATATAGGCGTGATTTGTGTATGTATGTGTATGTATGTAATATTTATTATGTACGCCGCATAACATCGCCTGACATAAACACGTTTGGTGCAGAAATCAAGCATTAATTGATACAACTTGCGTTTTATTGCACCTCATAAATCCCCTTATAAAAACTTAATTTAACATGGTAAAAGTGCAATTTTTATTCGCAAATCGTTCGCCTTAAACTTTCCAGGGAGAGCCGTTCCTTACGAGAGTTATGAGAGCAACGAGGGGAATATTGGAATTTATTTTTATGAAGCTGGAACCCCGACCGAGTTAATCTGTTAATATTGAACATTTTCGCCACAGAAAGCGTCCTAGGGTAAAGCGCAAGTGAGGAGTGTTCACCGTCATACATCACGGGTAAAAGCACTTAGTATTGAGTAAGGAATCTTGTCTATCTTTCCCTGAGGCGTCAGTAATATAGACATTACTTTGTCGAACTCTGTAAACATTCAAATGCAAACGGAAAAATTCAATGGCGCACAGAAGAGTGCGGTAGGTCTGCGATTGCGTAACATAAGTAACGCACGCATAGGCCGACTTTTGAATTGGTGACAAAAATACATTTTCATCGAGCTTACCCGTAAAGCGAGTAAAGCCACCAACACCAATGTGATTATTTCATCGATTAGGTACATTGACGGTGATGAAGTGCATTCCGGGCTTGATACTGTTTAGCTTTTACCTCTCTTAAGTCCTGCAGATAAGAGCTATTATCTACAAGTGTTAAGTACGTACTCTTGAAAAAATGGAGTATGGCAAGTCACGAAGTGATCACTTTCAACATTACAAATAATCTTGGTTGAGTGAGTATTTTTCTCTACATCAAAAGACACCTATTTCCAACTAGATTACACTTATTTTCGCAAATCTCTTCGCGCTCCCTAATAATTAACAAGTTTCATAGTCCTAAGTTAATTAGCTTTACCTTTGTCTAACTTTATAATAATTATTTTTCGTTTGTCACCAATGGGTAAAGTTTATTCAAAATAAACCAGTCTCTTTGACATGTTTGGCTTACGTAAATTAACGAAATAAATTGTATTTAGATTTTAGATGGGTAGTCTCGTAGGTGTTTTTGCAATTTGTATACAAGCTGTGTATCTAAGAAACTTATTCTGAAACTAATTAATATTCCGAAAATAACTGTGAAATAATAATTATGTTTTCATCGACTTTTAATGTGAAATGTGTTCATTTGTGATATTTATAATTACGATTGTAAAGTCAATAACACGTCAGACTAAATAAAACGGTCTTATATATCCAATCTTTTTCAACTCTAATTAGTGTGTGAAAGCACCAAGTTAATTGAGAAAATTTCATGTATTGTGGCAACTTGACGTGCTTTTCACTGTACAAACATATTTATAACCGCTTTAGATATTTTAACCAAGTTTTTAAGTAAGTAGCTCTGCTCTGCGGGGCTACTCTTTAAATTCATTGGAATCGGTTTTGTGTTGCCATCTCTCTCAAACGTTGCTATTATACCTAATGAGTGAGAGTGACTGGTAGACTAAGACGATTGCAATCGGCTTGCCAAGTTAGGTCGCTGATGCCACCATACTATAGGTGACGCCAGATCAGAATACAATTAGCACCACCCCCAATATCCCCAGTGGGTATCGTATAAAGTGACTTAGGGTGCAGAAAGCGACGAGTAATGGGCAGCAGCGTTCCTCTTACCTATCTAGCAATAGACTGCGATTAACGTGCTCACTAAATATACCGACAATTACTTATTGATCTGACCATATTTTTCACAGGCAGCATACTAAACGACAGCATCAGTGAATACTTTCATTTCAATTTTTTGTCATCAGAATTTTTTAGGCAGAAATTCATACATACATACATAAATCACGCCTATATCCCTGAAGGGGTAGGCAGAGGTAAATTAGCACCACGTTTCGCCAATTTTATTAGGTCCCTATATAAGTCAATAGGCGGCGGCGAGCCTATTGCCATTTATCGGGCACAAAAGTCGCAGTAGATTGCTAGGTGGTATAAGAGGAACGCTGCTGCCCATTCCTCATTACTGTTTTATCCGTAGTCGCCTTGTACGGGACAGATTTTGGGTAGTAACAATTGTATTCTACTCTGCCGTCACCACACGGCCAAAGCAGAGGCCAATATATTTTCCTATTTTTTATTTTTAGTTTAAATTTCACGTGTCATTAATTAAAGTTTAATTCACAATTATGAAAATAAAAATGCCTTAACTGGAGCACGTCTAGATCATAACACTAAGCTCGCTTCGTCTAGACAGACTTTCTTTTATCTTTTATTCAGTGAAACAATAATGCAAATAAAATTTTCTATCATAGCCTCTATTTCCGAGAAGCTGAGCTTTTATACTCAATTACATTTTAAGAGCCGATTCCTTGTGAAGTTTACTTGCACTTCACAGTAAAATTTTATTGAACCTCCAACCAAAATTATCTGTGAATACTTTAAATTTTATTTGATGCGAAGTAGTATAAAAATAAACCAGTATGATTCCTTAGATAAACTGCATTTTCTATAGTATTATATAGATGACTTTAGTAAAGACAGTACCTACCATCTATTCAGTGTCTAATTGTCACTGCACGTGAATAACCTTATCGTCAAAGCTTTGAGGCGTTTGCAACGTATGTTTGAATGATGGCGGGTTGAAGCGCTATTGTCTGGACACGTTTGTGTGATTGACCGGTCGGTGTCGACTGTAAGAATATGTTCGTACAAAGCTCTCTATGGCAAGGATTAGACAGTCAATAAATATCGCCATCCAATATCGTGATGCCGGTCTCAGTAAAAATTGAATCTTAAAGCATCACAAAAAATCCAGATTTTTTGTCAATATCGTCAATAAAGTTGCAAAAACCGTTTACTGTCAAATCCTTGTCCATAACAATGAACATCGACTAGCAGAGTCAACGGCTCAAATCTTTATCAAATCACATTTTTTTGACAATTACCTACTTTTATTAATATTCCATTAACTTTAAGGATTCGTCTTTTTGTTATTAATGTAAAATTTAAATTAAATTAAGACGCGTCGTGGTGTGTGTGTGTGTGTTATTAAATATTCCTATCATTAGTATATAATATGTTAACCATGCCAATCTGGGTAAGAAGGGCACAATTTTCACCAGATATCATTTTCGCAGTAATATGACAGTAATACCAAGTAATATATCACTGTGTCGTACGTAGTGAATCGAAAGTTCCGCTATCGCATACCCAAATCAACGACAAGTCAAGCCAGTGGAAATAAATAAAATGTTTGATCTAAAAATAAATACTACTTATTGAGCTTTGAAGATTTACAAATAAAGTTGATATTAAACGATACATATGCAAACGCAGTATTGTGTCCAAATGTCAAATCAAATCCCGTTTCTTCCTTACTTATGATGGATAGGCTAGATAAAACATGTCACTTATTAGAGTAGACGATTTTATAAAGGCCAAGATAATGATTTTACGATGGTTGGCTGAGATATATGGAAAAATAAATAAGCTCTTCCATGCTTTTAGATTGTTTCTTTATGAAATTTAAAATTTGTTTCATAAAGGAAAGATGGGTACGACCGAAGAGACACGACTATAAATTAAATTTTTTTGTAGATATATAACGAAAAAAAAATGGTTAGAAATGTTCTAAAATTTCTTGTAAAAATTCACATAGGCCACTATTTCCATCTTGCCCGATCTTCTCCTAATATACCTTTGACTCTTATATACAAAATAGAGCAAAAGTTATATTTAATTTCTTTTTACTCAGACGAAAATACATACAATTGTGGCGCGTTTCTTTATCACAGGCGTAGGCAGAGATTACTTCTTTCTACTTGCTACTATTTTAACACTTATTTCCGCATCTGTTTCGAACATTTCTAACCACATTTTTATTCGTACAATTATTTCACTTCATCCAATCTCAATAATGTTCTCATACTGGTCAGTTACGAATACTCTTGACCTGGTCCTGTCCATAACAGATTTACAATGTACATACATACATACATAAACGCCTATATCCCAGAGGCGCACTAAACACCCACTTTTCGCAAGTTAGGTAATAGGTGGCGAGCCTATTACCATTTATCGGGCATGAAAAACACAGTACATTGCTAGGTGGTATAAGAGGAACGCTTCTGCCCAATCCTCATCACTGTTTTATTTTCAATGTAATTAAGAAAGGCCTTATAGGAATTGTGTCAAACTCAAAAAGTAAATGATCTCTAAATTATGTTGTAGCAGTGATGCAGAATGCAACATCATGTTTGGAGGAAAAGCGGAAATCAAGCCCACATCCATAGAGATACAGCACCGCGGAAATTACATTGCAGTGTTCACTAACAGACTGAACTGTGAATTTATTTCATACATACATACATTGTGAGTTTGATGTTCAATATAACTTCTATGTGGTAGTATCATAGAGAATAAATGGAAATAACTTTTGGTTGGAAGAGCATGATGGCACAGTGACTTAGCCCGCTCGGTCCGCGATTGAGTAAAATAAGCCACGGTCGCCAAGGCCAGTCGTTAGATGGGTGACCAAAAATATATTATCTCGAGTTCCTACATGCTTCGTAAGGCAGAACAATCCGCACTGGGCCAACATAGTGGCCCATTCTCCCAATATTCTTCCATCCGTAGGAAGGCCTGTGCCCTATTAACATAAAACTCAAACAATAATAAATACCTAGAATGTCTACAAAAAGGATTTGGAATTATACTCATAGTTTACTTGAAGGTTTTGTAATGAAAAATTTTAATTTAGGTAAATATCTTTTAATAAAATTGTATTCAATTACCTATTCCCTTAAAAGGAGCCCACGTATTAAAAAAAATTGGATTTGAGCCACATTTAATTTTATATTATTAGTTATTTTCTCCCATAAATAATTAATATAAAGGTTTCTTTTCTATTTCTAACATTCTAAATAGTCTCTGCCGAGTCGCGAAATGTGTTATTTTATACCATTGGAGGATGGACGACAGCCGACCGGGTTCAGACAGTGGCTAAGTGGTCTGTCGGACCCGCAACGCGTGATGGATTGCACGACCGTTTCCCATTTAACCGAGCCCTAATTATACACAGCACTATCGTCCGATTGAGATAATTCAAGTACCACGCTGTACCATTAAGGCTGGAGTTCACCAACACGTAAAACAAGCGATGAAAAGATAACCGTAAGTTCTTCCATACGATAAAGTGTCAAAAACTGACGGTTTAATAATAATCGCCTGTTTAAGTGTTGGTGAACTCGAGCCTTATTATCGATATTATTTAGTTTGGCGGCGTGTGGTGACGGCAGAGCAGAATACAATTGTCACTAGCTCTCTCTTAAAGCAATATACTGTGATTTACGTGTCCGATAGATAGCAATAGGCTCGCCCCCTATTACAAGGGACATAATTGGCGAAATAATTCACCTTTCCTGCTCGGGGATGAACAGGCGTGATTAATGTAATATAGGATGTATTATTTCTTCAAGCAATTAACCACTAATTCGCTAAGGCTGGAAACATAATAGAGCCCTAACCATGCGGGCTGAGCGAGTATAGATGACGAAATAAAAGTATTCCCTATAGTTCAATATTTATATGTACAATGTTCAAATAAAAATCAAATAATTGTTAAAATACTTATATGTTAAACATCGGAAGCTCTGGCATCCAAGGTAAGAAAGTTTACAGTTGTCCAGAAAAATGGAATACATAAGAGCGTGGGTTTCATGACTTACAACAGGGACTCATAAATAATATATTATTGGGTATGATACGCATATTTTTAACTGTTGATAATAATTCGCTATGTAATAGGTGGCGAGTCTATTGCCATTTACCGGGCACAAAAGTTACAGTACTATTGCTAGGTGGTATAAGAGGAACGCTGCTGCCCATTCCTCATCACTAATTTATCCTTAGTCACCTTGTACGACATCCACGGGAAAGATTTGGGGTGGTGACAATTGTATTCTACTCTGCCGTCACCACACGGCATACATTACAAACATTACTTCAAAAAATTTCATACTTTTCATACATACATTACTTTATACAAAATTTTATACAAAAACTGCCTAATTTTTTAATTGATCTGTTCGATAAAGTATTAAATTTTAATGAGTCCGCGAAATTGTCGGTGTTCATCTCATAAACATTTGCTCTCACAACGATTGAACCCTACTGGCCGATAGCCAACGCATCTAACCATTCGAACAAGTCGGCCGTCAGATAATCTCAATAAATTACTTGACAGCTAATTTTACACAAATACTGCTATTTTTAATTAATTCCATTGAGTATATGCAAGAGGAAGATGTCAGATGCACCATCGACAGGGATGATAACATTCGTCTGATCTGGTAGTGGGGAAAGGTAACGAGAAGAAACGAAATATGATGACTAAAAGGGAGATGAAAATGAACCTTGAGTGAGAAATGACATGAATTTAAATAGAGTGAACAGGAGATGATGAGTCACAAGGTATAATGGAGGATAATAACGCATCGCGGCATCAACTAAAATACACACATACATAAATCCTCGTTATTATTGTTAGGTCCTCTAACCTCCTAATACAGAAACGCTACTCAAAGTTTAATCCTGTTTAACATTAATTATTGTCAAAATTGACGTTTTTCCATATAAATTCTGACAGGTATTGTCCGGTTAACTTAAGAAGTACTCAAAATTTGAGTACGTTTCTGTATTCGGGGGTAAGTTCCCTTGTACGACACCCTCGAGAGAGGTAGGGTACGTGACAATTGTATTCTTCTCTTCCGTCACCCCAGGGCGAAATAAAATAGAATAATAATATGCGTGAGAGGATGATGATATTGATCTGGGTGGTCAAATGCTTTCTTTTGCCCTTGCTTTCAACACATCTTTGCCATGTCTAGTTAAAAGCAATAGGCACGTTTCAAGTAAAAATTTAATTGCGTCGCCTATGCTCTCAATACTGATATTGGGCCCACCGTCATTACCGTCAATACATACTTTTGGAGCTGACGTTCCGAAATAAGCACACATACTAGTATTTGCATCACGTCGGCACGTCTTTCGTTTTTAGTTGTTATGAGATTTAGGTGGTAGAACAGATTTAAAGGGAGGTAGGGCATAATTGGTTTTTGAAGCTTCGAAGGCGGATCGGGATGTGGGAGTTTTGGAGACACATGACTATAGACTGAGGCATACTGCGGACTCCTCTATTCTCCCTTGGACGCGCATATTCGGTGTTAAGCGTCTTAAGGATTGTTATCATAAGTATCATCACCAGCGCTTATTAATTAAATGCCTTAAAATTGATGGTATTACGAATATTTTTGTTTAGGTATGTGCTCTGCTATTATTTTCCTACAGTGCATTTTGAGTTTTGGCAAAGCTAGGTAGTTAGGGTATAACTTCTTTTGGACCTGAGAAAATTAATTGGTGTATTAGACAGTTCAATTGTTACAGACTCTTAATAACCCTTCTGGAAGATATTTAGCAAGTTTAATGAAACCTCTTTGATCTGGATTAAAAAGTAAAGAAAGCTCTTAAAAGTTTATACTGAAGAATAATTTTCCCGTCAGAAGGTGTATCCGAAACTTGTAATCATCTCAAAATTATGTTCGCTGTTGTTAATTTGAAGTAGTAGGCAGGTTGAAGATACCGGTAGGTACATCTCCTATAAATAAGTAATGCAGGTTAGAAAACAGGATATTGCTATTTTGCCTATTCGATTTAAATTTTAACATTATATAAATGTTAGAAAAATTAGTACAAAGATTTTGGTGGTTAGAAAAAGAATTTCGAAAAATTAAGGTCTTGATGCGGGAATCGAACCCGCGTCCGCTACTATCCGGGCAGGTGCCTGTCCGCTCGGCCAACCAAGACGCTAATTAAGTTGCCGAAATTCTTCTAACCTTTACACTTCACGTTGTAAGCCAACGGGTACCCTCGCAATGTAGAAATATCTGCCGGATAGCAGCGGACGCGGGTTCGATTCCCGCATCAAGACCATAATTTTTCGAAATTATTTTTCTAACCACTAAAATCTTTGCTATTTTGTATTCAATTTCGAAGTTCATGTAGGCAATTTTCAAACGGAGTCTGCATTTTTTTACAGTTTTAGAAAATATATTATGTGGTTCGTTTTATAGTGTTGTAGTAAGACCCTGGTGATAATACATTGACAGGTCGGGGTAATTAAAAAAGCGAATCCCACTTAATAATCATCACCACCCCTTTACTCTCTGACTATTGGGACACAGGCCTTCCCTATGGAAAGAAGCATATAGTAACAAAAGGAAACAACCCAGTGTTAAATATCAGACTGATATTTGGGTTGAGGTTGAGATAACTATTCATCAAAAAACCGGCCATTAAAGGTGAAGAGCCGAACCTTTCGGCAGACGACTTTGTAGAATACTGACGGTCAGTGAGGCTGTCCGTAATTATGACAAGAACCTTGGCTAACATGGCTAAGCCAAAATTTTAGTTTATGGTACAATAACCCATTCTTACTCTTTTATGAAACACCCGCATTAAAAAGTACAATATCCGCATTACAAAAAAAGGAAATCCCGACGGACGCAACTATTGAATAAAGTTTAAGGCTCTCATTACGGCTCGGCCGAAGGCCAAGAAGTCGGTGCCGGGAAATGAGATGCAAAAACGAAATTCATTATGAATAAAATGAAATATTGAAGTTTTCTAAAAGGCAACTTCCACCGTCGGACGGGTTCTTTTCTTCATACCTCGAAATAGGCTTATATCTTTCTATGGTACGCTGCAAATTTTTTTAATTTTGGAAGATTTATTAGAGTAGTGTCTAGTGTTAATCAGTACGGATTGGTTGTCGCTAAATAAGACAGTAAAATAATAGCGACAACCAATCCGTACTGGGCCGGCATGGTGGATTATAGCCTTTTCTCCCTATATTCTTCCATCCATAGTGAATAGGTGAGTGCCCCAGCAGTGTGGACATCAAGGAGCTGATGAATTTGCGAGAAGCCTAACTTGTTGAGTATTTTAGTTACAATAATTTAATTGCGTCCTCCGTGCTCCGGAAGGCACGTTAAGCCGTTAATTAAAGGTAATAATACCTTGGTCAAGAAATTTCCTTGAAATACTAAACGCACCATAAATTCCGAATGCCTAGCTTTTCAAGTGACGATCTCAATTTGAATACAATAACGCTAGATTATTAGTACCTACAGCAGCCGACGCTCAACTGTAATCCCTTTGGATTAGAGCTCTAACTTGAATAATCACAATAGAGTGATTAGCTACGTAGGTATTACAAAAACACCGCACCAATAACGGCAGCCGTTGTCAGCATACCAGATGTTCACAACTACGAAATCCTATTTATCCGCGTAACTTATACAATATATATAAAAGGAACACAAAAGATATCATTGCCATTCTTATAACCGCAAGCGACTGTAAGAACGGTCGCCATTTTTTCGCCCGCGGCATTATATCTGCAACAGAACTGATATTGGTCTGGTCGGGGAAAGATATTGCCTTTAGCTGTCACCAACAGTACTTCCAACTGGCTTGTACACTTGTGTCGCGTTTTAGCCGGCTACGCTGGAATAGGTGCCCGGTCTTTGTGTGACTTTATCTAAGACGATTTTCGTATCGCGAAATTCAATTATTGTGTAAGTATCTATTAGATTTTCAGACGTCTAGGTTTACCATAGAAAATGTATTACAGTTTTGGTAGGATTTTAGTGAGTTCGAGTGAGATTAAGATTGAATTTAAATTATTACCTATAATTTTCTTACGATATACAGTTTTTTTTTATATTACGGAAATCATTGTTTGGGAGTTCTGTTTTTAAACCAATTATACGATAGGCCTCATACATAATATGTGCTTATTTGAGGTTTACACCTGTCTTCACATGACATTAGTTTCTATGATCCACAAGGTTTTACCAAACTACCATTTGAAAACAAAATGCCTTCAAAATAAAAATTTACAGAGCAATTTTAGTTCTATTTTATAAATTGTTATTGAATAAGCCAAACTTATTTATCATAATTGTTAAACACACATAACTTGCATTATAAGCGTTTACGTGCGTAAACATTCACGCGGCACATTTAAATATTTAATGAGTAACCGGAACAAATTTATTTATATGTAGATACAAGTAAATATGGATTCACACAACGGAAAATCAGATTGGTGACCAAATATTGATGAGTAAGTTGATTTTCAGTTTTCCGTTGCGATGTCGTATTTGAAGATATCTATGGATTAGGATCCGTTTTTTCATAAATAGTTAACCTAACCTTTAGTTTAAATAATAGAGGATGGTTAAATATCAAAAGAATTCCATACATACCATACATTACATCCTGTTTCGCCTTCATTGTCATCAGCCCTTTAATGTCTCCATTTCTGAGGCACAGGCCTTCCCTATGGATGAAAGAATATAGGCAGAATATGCTTCGCAAGACACTCTAAGCTGTTGGTGCCGGCTGTATACCACCCAAACACGATATGATTTAGCCATTTATCGCATTGAACAGTTAAAAATAATTGGATTTTAACGCCTGAATTTTCAGTTCAGTTCAATGCGATAAACGGCTAAATCATATCGTGTTTGGGTGGTCATGCTAGCCTGGCTGGGCCAGCGTGGTATGCTATGGCTTTTTCTGCCTATATTCTCTCATGCATAGGTAAGGCGTGTGTCTCAACAGTGGGTGCATATTGAACAGCTGGTAATGATGATGATAAGACGAACATTGGTGCCCAATACTCATCGCTGGCTTAATCCTTAGTCGCCTTGTACCCTTTCGCGAGAGATTAGGGGTTGTGACAATTGTATTCTGGTCTTATATGACAAACCACCAGTTTTAATGATAAAAATAAGAAAACTCAGAAAACCCTTTCAAAATTATGTTGTCTAGAACCAATATTCCTATCGCGTACTCTTATCATACTTATAAAACAACATGTATTTTTCTAACAGCCAAAATAGAAAAACTGTATCTGTATTGGATCTTTTTTACTTAACTGCGCCCAATTGTATCCTCCGTGTGATGAGTCCTCAAAACTCTCGCCATAGATTATTCATGAACGACATTACCCGACTGACCGTTGGCATTGCGACCAAAGTATCTCCCCTTACACTATTTGCTACTGTCCCTGAGGTAAAAAGGCCGAAGCGACTGAAATTATTTTCATTCGCCCTTAGAGTATTCGAAGGACGAACAATTTTTACCGTAAAGGTGAATCTCGAAGGGAAACGGAAAATAAAATACCAACTGTTCGTAAATTTGGAGTGGCAGACTACGAATAGGGCGCAACTACAATACTTTGAATATTATTTAAGTATAATATATAAACTAGACACAAAATTACAAAGAAAAAATTGTCTAGATGTGGAATCGAATCCGCGTCTTCCACTTGGCTAACCAGAACGTCAATTACTTTGCCGAAATTTCTCTGACCTTTCAATTTCACGTTGTAAGCCATAGCAATCATAATCATCACCAGCCCTTTAATGTCCCCACTGCTGGGGCACGGGCCTTCCTTATGCATCGAAGAATATTGGGAGACTGGACCAGCGTCCCGTGCGGGTTGGTGGGTATTAACGACTGAATATGCAACCAGCACCAACGGCTTAACGTGCCTTCCGAAGTACGGAAGAACTCGAGATAATAAATTTTTGGTCAATCCAATGACCGGCCTTAGCGAATATTGCTTAGTTTACGCAATCGCAGACCAAGCGCGCTATGCCTACACTACGCTAGCTAGCTCTCGCAATGTAGAAGGGCGTTTTTCAAAAAATATGTACATTTACGAATTTGGTGTGTTCTATACTTAAGTTTATTTTTTATATTTTGTTTATCCACCGTAACCAAATAAACTGCATGTATATAATAATATATATAATAATAGTTGTACATTTCAGTTACAAAATTGACTATTATGTGCAAGCCATTTATCATTATTATTGAAATATCATAAAACTATCAGCAAAAAAAAAATTGAAATATCCTTGTCCCACCTACATTGTAGAAACTGTTAAGTCTCAGGTGAGATTATATTAATTAAACAGTGTCACTGTTTTATGCTCTACAGGCGTATCTTGAACTCATAAATATAATTAAAAACATTTCTTTTCGAATTCAGGCTAAAATAAGGCTAAATAATATACATTACATGTTTAGTTTGTGACTCTGGAAATCTGTCATCTATCCTCAAGTTAAATGCATACTAATATGCGCTTTATTTTATGCGCTTGCTTTAAGAGAGAAGTCGAGGTGGCGAAAGTGAGTGTTGAGAAGTACCCCTGTAACCTTACAGTTGGGTCACAAGATTTCTCTTTCTGCAACATCATGGACCCAGCATCCGTAAGGAGAATCCATAATTGGTAAGAGTTTTGGTCTCACTGAAAATATGTTATTATCACATAATATAATCACGTATTTACGTTCATGACTCGAGAACAAATGTCCGAGGCCATCACACAAACCTTTGCTCTTACCAATAATCGCCTACCACCCGGGACCTCTTACCTATAATAGTCAGCACATTTATGACCTTTCGACCAAACTGGTCATCATATTATAATTAAAAAATGTTGTTTATACAACTATTTCAAAACGAAGAGCTTATGCAATTAAAGGGTAACGAATCATGATGATCTTCAAATCTATACGAAGTTTGACAGTATTGTTTGATTGTCTTCAACATAATCGTATTTAGACTGATACAAAAAAGGACTACATTAGTAGGTATGTAGTAAACAGGAGCGTTGTCCTGTATACAAAAGTACAAAGCTACAATCAACCAGGCTCCACGAACTAAAACTAATTAATAAATACATACATATTTAAATGACGCCTATTTATTCCCGAAGTGTTAGGGAGAGTTGAATTAACTTTCACGTTTCGCTAAATATGGCATTTATTGGACATGTAAATCGCAGTTTATTGCTATGTGGTATAAGAGGGATGCTGCTGCCCATTACTCATTGCTGTCTTAACCCTTAGCCATCCCTTAGTATTCTGCTATGCCGTCAGCACACGCACGGCATTTCACATTTGTATACCCTTTAAATATTCAAAATGCAATCATTACTCCTACAGCAAACATAGTTTACATGTAAAACGGCACCACTTTGCAGATACTTTCAAGTATCACCTAGGTACAAGGGCGTAAAAGAGTTATTTCCACAAACTCCCCCAACTAGTGATAGCCCGCTGCGCGACGTGTCTGGTGAATCAACGAGCACCGCTCCGCTCGGTCGAGCAAAAACGGAAAACCATTTTACGGTCCATTGTGAAAGAGGATTGGCAATTTCGCTCAGAGCTTACTCGACCATCGGCCGGACAAGTTTTACAGCATCTCTGATGTAACGCGAATGCTCCGACGAAATTCTCTAATACATGCGCCGTCGCCTGCTGAATCATCCCCGAGTCTCACGAAAATAGCGCACTCAATCGACACTTTATATCTGCGCCTCAATAGAACATCCGATGGCTGAGCAGCGAAATTCAAATTTGGGATCATTGAATGAAGACCGAATTTTATACCAGCGGCCCGTATTATTCGTCCGCCCTCGGCTTAGGTAAGTTTGAGAAAATATCAAGTAATAATTTGACTATCTGAACTCGCCTTCTGGATTTGTCAAGGAAGTTTCCGGGCCAACAATAACTGCTGCGTTTCCTTAAAGTTTGTTGTGGAAGATATTTCGTTTACAGTTAATGTTTGTTTGTGAATTTCTTGTTACATTATTATTTCCATCATTTCACGAGGCAGCCGTGCTGGTGAGTCTGTTTGAGAAAGAAGCGCTTCAAAGTGGACAGAGCACAACAATTATTTAACAGCAGCACTAATATCAATTACCGAATCCGCAGAGAATTATAATGCGGGCCAGCGTGTTGGCGCGGAACCGCGAACATTTCTCGTCTGGATAAACGGCAGCCTATTTGAAATTCCAATTAGAAAGTTTTCTCATTTACTTGATTCAGGGCGTGGAGTGGTGGAAGGGCAACAATCCGCGCTGATTAGTCCTGGTCTCCGCCCAGCACCAGATTTAAAGGGTATGGTGAGCCGCATAAACTAATCTCTCATTGATCCTTCTATTTGAATTATGTATTTTTACCCGGACCTCGACAAAATATAGTGGTCTCAATTTGAATGATAATTACAATTCTACTGGTATACATATTTAAATATGTCTTACATTCATGCCTATCGTTATTATCTAGTCCAAAATGACGATTATATTAGATAAACTAGAATGTATGTACTACATAAACAAGCAACCGTAACTCGAGGGTTAATGTATGTTCATCAATATGAACACTATACCCGGATTCGAACCCGGGTCTCTTGGCAGATAGCGATCTGAGCAAAAATAAGATTTAATTTAATGTTCAATAATTAGATTGTAAATAACATTCACACATAGGTACTACGAGTCATGTGTTAGACGCAAGTGCCGACTTAAGTGAAACAAATAAAAATCATTTTCCAAATCGCCCAACTCCATTTCCCGTGTTCTTCATTCCCACACAAAATTTTTGGACTCCCGATACCAAAAGCTTTATTTTTTCAACGCCCGAAAACTGTGGGAAGTCAAATTTCCGGCGAATATCTGGCCATCGCGTGATAAAAATAGCAAAATAAAAGTAATTGTATGTCTTCTCCGGCGCCGCCAGTGGCCGCAAACAAATAAAGCAGCGGATGCGGATATTACTGATTCAATATGCTACAGAAGTAACGAAAAAAGTTATATTCCCTCGGATAACTTTCAAGTTTTCTACACTACTATCGATTCGGCTCTGGGCCAATTTATTCAAAAAGTATCAAGCGTGAACCAGACACGGAAGTTGCCCAGTTGAAAATTGAATTTATCAAACTTTTCTGCGACAAACAGATACTTTATAGACTGTGAAAAGCCATTTCTTTTCAATTGCTATCAATCGGGTGAATGGAACCGAAATAATAAGTGAGTGTTCCGCCAAAAAAATATGCTGACTGTCCAATAACTTTAAATGGCACGTTTGTTGCATTATTACGCTGTTGTGTGGATCGATCAGCAGACAAGTAAGTTCTCATTAGCTCAATCTATTAACTCGTTGCACTTAATAATGACGTGAAAAGCAACGTTTTACTGGACGTAAAGATTCAATTTCCAGCTGCGAGTATGAAAAAGCGGGGGTTGTTT
Organism: Cataclysta lemnata; assembly: GCA_963931975.1. NCBI lineage: Eukaryota > Metazoa > Arthropoda > Insecta > Lepidoptera > Crambidae > Cataclysta > Cataclysta lemnata. The sequence continues at coordinate 10,018,162 of OZ008346.1, read as the reverse complement.
GAGTATGGGCTGAGCGTTAATTGCCCATAGCCTGTTATCGCAAGAGCCACTAGACGTCACTCTATTTCTGGTGGTCTGGTCGAGCTGTGTGGATAATTACGGTGCGTCATGTCCCGTGACATATATGATCTCGACCGGAGACCAATGGCGTCCGTTTCAATTAAATCCCGACACGTGCACGCAAACGAGAGCTTTTATTCATTGGACGTGGTTACGAACTTACGGAGGCCGGATTAAAACGACCGCTTGCACTGTATATGACGCACTTTGTATAGCTAATCGTATTTTGATTTAGAGCAGTTGGTTGGCGCTCTGTCATGTGGCGCGAATAATGAATTGGATTGTTTTCAATGATTTCACCGAAAGGTTATTAGATTGATTGATTGATCTATATCAGATCTTTGTTTTTGTACTAAAGATGCGTCTGAGGTTAAATATATAAAATATATAATAAAATTCTGTCAATAGTATAACCTCAGTTATAAAAATGGTGCACTTTAATTGGTGGATATCGGAAAACATTTCCATTCTCAACTCTGGTGGATGCAAACGCATTTCATTTCATATAGTTTTGCAGATGGATACAAGAGAATTTACATTTTTCGGGCTTGATGAATTTTGTGAAACATTTGCGGTGTTCTAGACGTGTTTTGATTATGAAGTGTTTAAATCAAATGCTGTTACAATCAAAAAAGGGTACTCAATAATTATGTCCGTCTTAAAGACCGTAATAACACCGTTGATATCCACCAACTTTTAGCAGTACAGCACCAAATCTATCCGTGATAACTAATAACGAGGAACAAACTTGTTATATAGAAATTTCAATTAAACAAATTCACCAACCTTATCTAATACGCGAAATCCCCGCTGTAACCTCATTAGTGCTTCGTAAAATTTCATTTGTCCCCCTCCGACGAATGTATTCCCCGTGGAGTTTTCGAAGTAAGTTTGGATAAGATAGTAGTTCGTGTAAACCCTTTGGCCCGTAAGTCATAGTGAGTGAGCGGCAACTGGGGGCGTACCAGCAACTTCTTCCGACTGTACCTTGATTAATTATCTCACTACCGACATTGAAAGTGAAAAGTTCACAGCCTTTATACTGACATACCTATTCAAAAGTTTGCCCAAACCAAAGTGAGTCAAGAGTGTTAAGTTTAATGTTTTTTTTGGTAAAATATTTTCTTGTCTCTCTGAGCTAAGTTCCTAGCTGTATAAATGTATTACTATAATAATTTTAAAATAATCTATACTAGAAACTGCTCGTAATCGAAGCAGGGTTGTCTCCATTAAATTCCGAGGTATAAATCCTTTATGTCACTCTCATTCCACTCATCCTTTCTACGAGGCCTAATCATGCTAAGTTTTCTTTCAAACGTTTCTAGAATCACTTTATTGTAAGTACACTTTCGGCCGCTCAAACTTGCCCCAGCCAATCTACGTAACGTTCTCATTTTTATTGCATTTATTCTACTATTTTTGCAAATTTAATGTTGGTCTAATTATAAAAAACTTCGTATACGTGAGTAGTTTTACACTTTGAAGTATTTGTACTTATGAAAAAAATATTAACAGTATCGTTTCTACCATGCTACGGTCAAAGTCAGCTTATCCCCATTTCGACTACACCGGTAGCGAAATTGCCTTGAAAAATTTCGAACGCTTTAATTTAGCGGAAAGGTAAGTTAACTAAAACACAAATAAGCCTCCCCAAATAAAACGAGCCGGCCATGGTTTACTTAAGTGTTCGAGCAAAATTATTCTTACCGTGGATATTTTCTGTAATAAATCAGGCCACATTCGGGATTCGCCTTCGCGATAACGCGATCCTTGTCATCGTATCTTATTACCTGTTGAACATGAAACCAATTTTATTACGCGTAAAAATGTATTATATCCGCCCACGACATTATTTACTTACAACGTAATTATACGGTATCCGTAGGATTTACCTTTACGTTTTTGCCACTTCGGAAATATGGCAGATTAAATAGGAAATATCGATGCTTCTTTGCTAGCAGCAGGATATCAACCTAAACTTGGCCATCTTGGTGGGATATGACGGATCTTCCAAGATTTTTCTTTTCATAGAGAGGGCTTGTGTCATGAGAGTCAATTATAGCTTATCGAACGAAACTCTTAGCATTTAAGGATTCACCGTACGGGTGCCGGGTCCTAAGTGTGGTAGAGAGAGAAATCAGTGGCAGCACTTGTGACTCTGCCCAGACATCTAGTTTAGTACTTGCAAAATCTTTAGAAAGTTAAACACACGTTAAACTTATATGAAAAGATTAACGAAAACAAAGATTAACAAAAACTTTGAACGTAACATACAACGAATAATGTACTAAAACAGTCTTTCAATAAGTGCCTAAAGCCAGATATCCTTAACTTATTTTGTCAATATTTAAATTTTCCTAAAATTAGACCACTCGTAGCTGTAACTCTGGGAAGAATGAATCAAATTAAAATAGTATTCAAACAAAGAGAATTTTGAATAGGTATAGGGCCCCAGCAGTGGGGATATCTTATAGACTAATGATATTTATTAGAAAAAATACTTCGAATTAAAGTGTATTGCAATGTATGGCATTAAGACTTATTTTTGCAAGAAAAGTGTTTTTGATTTGTGCTATTCAAGAAGCAATATGTGTCATGTCACAAGTTTTAATAATATCCATTTAATATGGAGTGAAGTAGTTGACGGTAACCTTTGAAGGGTTAATAATATTCTAATAAGTCCCTTCAACCAAGCTAACGTGCTTGTGTTTGAAAGCTTAAGTCGGAAGTCTTGAAAGTTTTAGTTGGAACCTGGGGATGTTTACCCCAGTACAGATCATTGTACCCTATATCGATACCAACGCGTTAGTCACATTGTTTATATTACATAGGTATCAAATAATAGCAATATAATTGTTTAGGTAAATCAATTTGCAGCCGTGTGGTGATGGTACGGAAGAATACAATAATAATTGTCACCACCTATCTCTTTCGTGGGTGTCGTATAAGGTGACACAAGTTATAATATACCTAACGAGCATTGAGCAGCAGCAAAGGGCCAGGTCGTACCCGAAACAGACGGGCATGCATGAAGAGAATAACGAAATTGGAAAGAATTGATCTCTGCTTACCCCTGTGGGAGAAAGGCGTGACATATGTATGTATGTATGTACAATCATCAAAAATGTCTAAGGATATGTTATGTACACCTAATTTATGGTCTACCAGCCACCATTCTTATAATACTGACATATTCTTTGCAGTTTTTCAAATACTTGATCAATTATGGTCATCCGTCATAACATTGAATAAATTGCATAGAAAGCGCCAGTATTTTTAGAATGATCGCCGATACATTATATAGTAAATAAAATATCCTTAGATAACGTTGATTAGTGTATGTATGTATGTATGCGAAATAAGATTTTAGCGGGAATGGCATTGGAATCTTGTGACTCCAATCACTATCTCCGTTTATCGATTTCAAGATACGGTCCTTTCCATCACTTTTATTTAATTTATCAATATCATTAAATTCACATTGTCGCGAAATATGATGATCAGTAGGAATACGACTCCACCATGTGAATATTGTGCGGTTACTAAACCGAACAAAGATATTTTGACTACTGATCCGGAAGTCATACAGCTTCCAAAATGTATAGATCAAATCTGTCTGTGTAATTATTTTAAAAGTTGCTCCCAAACTTGAACGCGCGGATCTCAAAGTTGTTAACGCTCACAGGTGCGACTGTCGCTTTGGCTCGCGACAAACATTTTTCTCTGGCAACTGGAATTCATATTTTGCTGAGACAAATTGCCGTATTTATGACACTTGGAAAGTTTGAGGACGTGCAGCACAAATAATAAATTATCAGCTCAAAACAATTTAACGTACAATTCATATTACAACATCAGGAAATTTCGAGATTTTCGATACATGATTAATCAAAATAAAATACAATAGTTTATTTAAACTAAATCATTGAGGCAAACTACGTTATCACTTCACCATCGCGATACAAAACGAAAATTACAGGCAACTAGCCTAACAATAGGTGAAGAAACAACCAATAAATAATAACACAAGAACAATGTAATATATCGCTTCTAAAATATAAAATGAATACAACACAACATTCCATTCCGGCAACAGTGAGTTTTATTGTCATCAATTTAGAACTCACAATATTTCTAAGTATTTTTTGAGTTGCGTCTTTTTTGTATTGAGTGAGAGATATTTACGTTACGCTTACAGGGCAGGTTGAAATCCGTGCATTTGCATAAATAATCAATTCCGTGGGCAAATAAGTACCTTTAAAATCAAAGAACGCTAAACTATAAATTCTGTGCTCGGATTGCGGTTGGTGAATGAGCAATTAACGATACAATGGACGTAATCAATTATATCGAGCCTCTGGATACATGGCAACTTGTTAATTGTTTGTTGTTCATGTCGAACTAATTCCGGCCATTCTGATACAAACTTGGTAGCTAATTTGTAGGCCGAATGTTGGGAAAAATACAGGTATTTAACTCTTCTTGTTTTTTCGCGATTTTTGTTTACGTAATTGCCTGTCCTCTGAATATCAAACAGAAGAGACCGTAGTATATCAGATAATATTTCTAATACATCATTATATTAATATTCACACAACTAAGTAATTAAATAATTATTTTACTCTACGTCTTTAACATATCTACATAAATCTCACATGCTTATCCCCGAATGATTTGGGAGAGATGTGTGAACTCCCCTATTTTGTCAACCCTTTTAGGACCCATGTAATAGGGGACGAGGCTATTGCCATATTTACCAGAGAACGAACATTTACATGGACTTTATTCAAGTACCTATAGTAAGTTTTTATTTAATTACATTTATATAAGCTTTGTCGCTTATGACAAAGTGGCCGCCGTGTGGTGACGGCAGAGTAGAATACAATTGTCACCACCCCAAATCTCTCCCGTGGGTGTCGTACAAGGCGACTAAGGATAAATCAATGGTGAGGAATGGGCAGCAGCGTTCCTCAAATACCACCTAGCAATAGCAATGTACTGCGACTTTTGTGCCCGATATATGGCAATAGGCTCGCCACCTATTACATGGGACCTAGCATAATTGACGAAACGAAACATAAATCTCACATGCTTATCCCCGAATGATTTGGGAGAGATGTGTGAACTCCCCTATTTTGTCAACCCTTTTAGGACCCATGTAATAGGGGACGAGGCTATTGCCATATTTACCAGAGAACGAACATTTACATGGACTTTATTCAAGTACCTATAGTAAGTTTTTATTTAATTACATTTATATAAGCTTTGTCGCTTATGACAAAGTGGCCGCCGTGTGGTGACGGCAGAGTAGAATACAATTGTCACCACCCCAAATCTCTCCCGTGGGTGTCGTACAAGGCGACTAAGGATAAATCAATGGTGAGGAATGGGCAGCAGCGTTCCTCAAATACCACCTAGCAATAGCAATGTACTGCGACTTTTGTGCCCGATATATGGCAATAGGCTCGCCACCTATTACATGGGACCTAGCATAATTGACGAAACGTGGGTGCTAGTTCACCTCTGCCTACCCCTTCGGGGATATAGGCGTGATTTATGTATGTTGTCGCTTATGACGCTTAGTCGCCTTATACTACAATGACTCATAGTCATACACATCGGCCTACTCCTTCAGGGATAGACGAAGTGATTTACACAAGTATTTATAGTTATAATAGGCAAAAAATAAAAGTTCAGTTCTGTAGTATATTTCATTAAATAATTATACTTCACTTCGCTCACGTGACTAAACCTCATAAAATTCTGAGAAAAGCGAACGATAAAACTTAATTTTTGTCAATTGAAATATGGTTTATGTGGTGTTTCAACGAAATCTGTTATATAACGCATTTTGTGGATTAGTAACTTGAAGAATTACAGGCAATTTCAATCGATGTCTAGTGAAAACGTTATTTCGAATCTTATAAGGAAAATATCTTGTAAAAATCAAGGTCAATAGCGTTCCATAGGCGAACCTGTTTTATTTTTTCCTAATTGGGAATCTTACAGTCAAATTCTTTTTCTTTTTCTTATTCTTTTTTCCCCCCCGGACCTCTGAGGAGTTCAGACGTGCCTAGGAGAACCCTTGTTAATTTTGTTTTAAATTATAAATAAAAATTATATCGCATAAATTCAACGTAAAAAATAGGAGACCATAACTGAACAAGAGTTCCGCCAAACTCGGCCGGCATCATAGTCACCCATCGCAGGCGCTTCTGCCGCTGGCCGCGCGGTGCGCCAACTGCGTGCGCAAGCTACATTTACAAGCCACACCCACTGCTGCCGCACGCACGACACGGAGGGCGGTGACTCGGACCTGCGCGTGACTGGCTCTGCTGCGCATCGAGGGCGGGCGGTTGGGCCTGCGACTGAGGTATGCTGCTCGCCTAATACTTTTAATAGAAAACATTTATCGCCTGGTGCACGCGCGTAAATAATACGTGAGCGTTCGTCTCCTTTTGACTGCTGCTCTCCTAGTACACATTAGAAGAAAATACTGATCTAATTTAATTTTTTTTTTTAATCTTTTATAAATAAAATTAAGGCTAAAATGCTTTGCCATGGCTGTAAGTCAAAGCTAAAGGACAAAAATTTTTTAAAGTGCAACACTTGCAAATCTGAATACTGTTTCGATTGTTTAAACCTAACCAATAATGGATCTAAGGAGCTAACTAAGGCGGAAATAGAATCATTGTGCTGTCCCTATTGCCAGAATGTTACCCGACGTGTAAACAACGATGATACACCCTGCCGTCAGCGCCGTCAAGTACTGTCGCTTAATGAATCAATGAATGTCTCATTTGGAGATATGTCTCAGGGTACCAATACGGTAGCTAGTACTAGCGCTGCGGTGGGTACTAACTTAACATCCGAACCCGTTTCAATGGAAAGCATCAGCAAGCTTTTTGACTTAAAGCTCGCACCTGAATCTTCAATTATGATTAATCTGAGATCAGCACTTAATAAGGATATTGAAAAAGCAGTGGCCGTGCACGTGAACAGAGCGTTTGAGAAGCTAAAGACGGAATTTACTACCACTACTGATTACTTATCTGCCGAGCAAAAGGATATAAGATTGGAGATAAAGGAAAATGATACTCATATTCAGCAACTACAGTCAGATATCTCCAAATTTCAATCCTCCCTAACAAAACTGCAATTCAAGGTTTCGACTATAGAGAAGATTTCACGCGACCTAAATATTGAAATACATGAAGTACCCGAAACTAAGAATGAGAATTTGATGGTCCTGTTTAAGAAACTTTGCGAGTGCCTTAAAATAGATGTTCCCGATGGCTTGCCGTCGAGTCGCCAAAATGGATGCCACTTCTAAGAGACCACGAAACGTACTCGTAACTTTGTCCTCGCAGCGCCTTCGTGATCTTATTATATCGTCGGTTACTCGTTTTAATAAGGCTCATCCCAAGGAAAAGCTCGCTTCAACTCATATTGGTTTTACGGGAGAAACTCGCAGGATATATGTTGCCGAAAATCTGTCTCCCGAAGTAAAGGAGTTGCACAGTGCAGCTAGAAAATTTAGTAAAGCAAATAGCTATAAGTTCGTATGGGTGCGATTCGGCCAGATATATATTCGTAAGGATGAAAAGAGTCCCGCCCTGCACGTTAAAGATATTAATTATTTAAGCCAACTTTTGTAAATTTGCTCCTTTCTTTCCTACTTCCTCCTTTTTAATATAAAATATTTGCTATTGTATTTTAAGCAACTCTTATAATGATTAGTGTATATTATCAAAATGTTAATAGAATACGTACTAAACTAACACAATTTTATTTAAATTTATTAAATTCCGATTATGACGTAATATGCCTAACGGAAACTAATCTAACTAATAGTGTTTTCGATGGAGAACTTATTGATTCGCGTTATAATGTTTTTAGACGAGATCGCATGGATAGTAAATCTTCAAAAGACGAGGGTGGTGGCGTCCTTATAGCAATAAAAAGGTCCTTTCAAGTTGTTCGACGGTCATCCTGGGATAGTGATATGGAGGATATCTGGGTTTCCATAATACCTAACCATAGTGACATCCCGAACTTAAATATTTGTGTCTGTTATCTTCCGCCGGATCTGAGTCTTCCGCGGTTAGAGAGTTTTTATTCGAACTGTCAGGTAGTTTTGTTGAACAACTGTGTCGATGAAAATTGCCTCATTATTGGAGATTTCAATAATCACGAGTTTACCACTATCGCTTGTAGCACTGATGAGCCATTGCACACTTCGCATAGCAGAAAAACTGTGCTCTTACAGGAATTTGTTTCACTTTGTCATCTGTATCAATGTAATGATATCACTAATGAAAACAATCGTATTCTTGATTTAGTATTATCTTCCATGGATAACCTCATAATTGATGAGGCGGATCCATTAAGTTTTAAAGATAGACAGGGAATTCGAACTGTAATGCTGGGTGCATTACAGTTCGAATTCCCCTTAGTAAATAGGTCAGATAAAAATCTAAAAAAGAGAAAAAATAAAAGGCTACAGTTTGCAAGGTGTAATTATAATGCTAAACTTGATGAGCTATGTAATGTTGATTGGCATAATATATTATTGTGCTCTGATGTGGATGTATGCGTTGACGTTTTTTACGCGAAACTTTTTGACATAATTAAAAAGCATACACCACTTTCCACACCAAAAACACAAAACTACCCAATTTGGTATAGTAAATCATTAATTAAGTGTAACGAAGAGAAGAACAGATTTCATAAATCATTTAAAAAGTATCACAATCCTCGTGATTATGACACATTTTCATTATTACGCGACAGATTTAAGAAAGCGGCTGGTCAATGTTATAGAAATTATATTGATTCTATAGAGAAGTCCATAACTAAAAATATTAAACTATATTGGAGTTTTGTAAACAACCGAAAAGGTCACGTTTCAATCCCTAATGTAATGCATTATGGCGACTGTTCGGCCTCGAAAGGACACGATATATGCGAGCTGTTTTCAGCCTACTTTGGTTCTGTTTACGATAACCACAACCAAACTGGCGCACAATCTCTTTCGCTACCATGTGACAATCCTGAGCCAGTTAAAGTTATCAACTCTCTCTCAAATGTTTATATTTCTGAAAGTGACATAGTCAATAAAATTAAACAGCTTGACTCTAAAAAAGGCGCTGGGCCGGATCTTCTTCCTCCATCATTCATTAAACGATGTGGTAAAGAGCTAAGTGTCCCACTGGCCATTATATTTAACAAATCAATGGCTTGTGGAGTCTTTCCTAGGCGCTGGAAGACGGCCCATATAGTCCCAATCTTCAAGAATGGAGACAAGTCCCGTTGCGAAAACTACAGACCAATTAGCATTCTGTCTTGTTTGGCAAAATTATTTGAATCTCTTGTCTACGATCAGTTGTACAACCATCTCAAGCCTTTCATCTCCAACAGGCAGCACGGCTTTGTAAAGGGTCGGTCTACAGTCTCCAACCTATTAGAATACAAGGATTATCTTTGTAAAAGATTTGCCAGAGGTGGGCAGGTTGACTCTGTCTATACGGATTTTTCAAAGGCGTTTGATAGAGTCAATCACAAACTTTTATGCGCCAAGCTTGCCTCTTATGGTATCCACGGAAACTTATATCGATGGATGACCTCTTACCTCAGCAAAAGGAGTCAGTTGGTCACTCTTAGAGGATTCTATTCATCTCTAACTGATTTGACTTCCGGAGTACCCCAGGGATCACATTTGGGACCTCTTTTATTCGTTGTTTTCATTAATGATCTTATAGGGCGGCTGACTTGTGAATGTTTGCTTTATGCTGATGACTTAAAATTATTTAATTCAATTTCTGGCCCCAACGATAGCAGTCTCTTACAAAATGATTTGAACATCATTTCAAACTGGTGTAAGACAAACCACATGTCTTTAAACATCAGTAAATGCTTTACCATAACATTCACAAACAAGCGCTGCGCGATCGTTAATGATTACGAGATTGATGGTCAGGTCCTAAGGAGATCTGGGACTGCTAAGGATTTAGGAATTCTTTTTGACGCTAAGCTTTCTTTTCGAGCACACTACGAATATATAACAACAAAGGCCCATCAGCTCCTTGGATTTGCACTTAGATCCACGAAAGGATTTAAAAAACCTCAGTCTTTGTTGTTATTATTCTTTGCACTTGTTAGGAGCACCTTGGAATATGGCAGCCCGGTTTGGTCGCCGTACTACAAAGTACATGTAGATGCAATAGAGAGGGTTCAAAAGAAATGTTTACGTATATTATGTTATCGTCAACAGTTGGGTCGCTCCAATCTTAATTATGAATCTCGGCTCACAAAATTTAATGTACAAAAATTGGAATCCCGCCGGAAGTATTTTGACTTTATATATCTTTATAAGATAGTACACTCCATTCTTGATTCTCCTTACTTACTTTCCCAATTAGCTTTTAATATCAAACACAGCGCACGCAGATCCAATAAAACCAACCTCTTTGCTTTGCAAATCAATAAGAACAACATTTCCTATTTTAATCCCGTGGTCAGGATGGCTCGTCAGTACAATGATTTAGCGAGGGATAGCATAGACCTTGATATTTTCGCCCCCAATATTACTGTCTATATTAAATTGCTTAATAATGTCGTCTACTCTTTACCCGAATGTTAGGTTTTTAAATATTGATCCGTTTTATTTATTATTTATTAATTTTATTATAAGTATTTATTCATTTATTTTTATATATAATAATTTGTTTATTTATGTATTTAAGTTTTACTGTTATTTTTAGTTAATTATAGTTAAGGGTTTTTAATTGGTTTCTATGTATACACAAACCATTGGATTATAATTCAGACTGAAATAGTTTAATTTTATGTGGACTTATATTTGCTATAATTGTAATCTGTCTTGTGTATCAATAATAATAAAAAAAAAAAAAAAAATAGCATGATAATACTAATAAAATAATATTTTATATAATAAATATTTTACAGTGTCGAACCAAGTAAGAGTTATAGTATTACCTATTACTTAAAATATACATGAATACTGTAATAAGTACCACGTACAATGTGGAAACCTTTATTACGGTTTACAATATTTTGCCACTTTTGTTATCCGTACCTACTAAAAAATAACTAGTGATCACTTGCGCTTCGCCTACCCACCCTCGGGAATAAAAGTTTCATCCCCTTCTCCTTGGCTTTCGCGTTAATAAATTTAGTTAGTACAGATTCAGGAAGTTTTCACGTGAATAAGTAACAAATAGGCTATCTCTTGCGTTTTATGATGTACGGAGATACCTACTACGAAAATGTAGACTAAAATTATGTTCTTCACTATTTATGGTGCCTTCGAATTATATAATTGCCTTATGAGGCACGACTGTAGTGCTACGCAGAAGTTCATTAGTTGCAATTTTAAACTTTATCACAAACCAAACAACAATCAAGTTACCCAAATCCATGAAGGGACTGCGCGGGAGCACAGGCACGCTGCGGTTGTATGATCAAATAAGTACAAAATTATACTTTAACGGCCTTACTAATAAACATGGTATAAGCCTTGAGTAGTTACTCAGTGTTTTGTCTTCATCTCACATACATGATTTTGAATGCGAGGAAAAGAGACAAAACACTGAGTAACTACTCAAGGCGTATACCGTGTTTATTAAGTAAGTAAGTAAGGCCGTTATTGTATAAGAAATAGAATACAATTTCGCTATTTCTTAAATTGAGCAGCGCGGACGGAGCGCCACAGTTCTGCTCGCTAAGGCGACTAATTTGAAGTAGCCCTTATCAGAGTTTAATGCTTCTATTGAAGGGGAACCCGACTAACCCTTTATGGATAGAAACGTCCTAAGAATAGTGGCCATACTGGGCCACTCTAGTGCGGATTGTTGAGTACCAAAAACTGCCCAATAAATCCGGGACCAGCTACGAACGGGCCTCCTGAAGTATGAGATCATACATTTATACGAAATAACCTATCTTACAAACAGCTTTTCCGAAAGTTAAGGCCAAAATGGTCGATTGGGATTGAGCTCTTATTACAAGGGAGATAATAATGAAATTTCTGAAGCAAGCATGTGAGTTTTAAAGGTGATTTGAAACAACGGGAAACTTTTATTATTTAAGGTCGCATTAAATACTGATTATAAAATTTTGCGACACAAATATTCATCAATTGATGATGAAGAAAATATAATCACAAGAAAAAGTGGAAAGAAAAATGTGGAAAAACTAAGCCCTGATTGCTAATTCGTACGAAAACCACTATTTTGATCAGTCTGAAATTATTTTCATTCGTATAGCGTCACGCTCTGTTGACACAGAGCTTTATCTCCCTCCACTGACACCCTTGCAAAGCTACACCAAAATGTCTCTTTATTTAAAACAACATTGAACAGCATACAGTGAGGCTTTCAGGCGCTCTCTCGCAATATTTTCCCGTCGTGGTTGCATATTGGAGCTGCAAACTGGTTATGCAACGAAAAAGTACTTTTATACTTGAGTCCACTAGTTATTTTTTGACAAAACTGAGAGATAATAATACTGGTTAGTTATATTCTATTTTAAATTGAAACGTGTGATGACAGTGTAAGGAATCTATACTAATATTAAAAAGTTGATTTGTTTGTTTGGTTGGTTGGTGGGTTCTTTTTGTGTTGGATAGTCCATTATTTTATTGAGGAAGGTAAACCTAAATAGGATATAGGAATATAAACCTAAAACAAACAGCATGGATAAACTTATGATTACTCTTCCTCTTGCTACCCTGTAGGGAACATGGTAGGAAACTGGGGTCCAGTCTATCTGGGGTCGGCGCAAATTAGTCAGACGTCATCAAGCCACCCACTTGATGGGAATTGGAAAAAGGGTATTGGGTGGCTAGATGACGTCTGACCGATATGAATTGAAGAGGTTATCATAGGAAAAGGGGAAGAAGATGATGATGACTCTGTAATTAGTACGACGTTAGGTTTTTCACAATATTATCCGTTACAAAGAAAAATTTCAGATATATTATTCATTGTAATATATTTCTAACTTATAATGTTCCAAAAAAACATCAAAATAATAATATTTTCAACACTTATCTGTAAGATAAAAATAAATGGCGATTCTTATTGATACGATTTCGGGTCGAGCATAACACCCCAGACACTGCTACTCGCCTTCTGTTATCCGGTGAGCAAGCCCATTTTTCTAGTTATTACTGAACCGCTATGAGGACTTCATTTTGATTTCTTGTTTGGAAGTTTTAATACTTTTATTAAATAAATTGTCAAGTACTAATACTGATATAAAGTACTAATAAGTACTAATATAAATTTTAAATAAATAATCATACAACCTTTACAGTCGGAAAGTAAAAGGAACATTAAGGCAGGTACGCTTAATAGGGCTCCCTCTTCTTTTGTTTTTTTTTTGTACGTAAAAGGATAATGAAGTATAAATAAATAAAAAATCCAAGGAACGAGCGTCTCTTATTTCGTACACAATGCAAATCTTTCCAAAAGATGAACGTTTCCAAGCAATCCCGATCGTGTTTTATACATAAAAGAAAATTTATAGGCCTATTAAGACCCTCCAAAGTGTGGCCGCAAATGTGCTATCCCGTCATTCAGTAAACCGCCAATAGGTACCTAAAGCCGAAATTAAACTCCACTCTTTGTACTCTAAACAAGCATAAACATTTACCTCGTACGTTAAAAGATTTGGCCTACTTACTCTATTAAATTATTTTTTACTCGTGTATTAGACCGAAATACTGTATAAAAATCTAAATCCCTGAGTATTTATGCACTTTTTGGTTTTTTGGTCCATAGTTAACTCAACCAATTGTTAAAAACTGTTACTAATTGCTAAATATCAGTCTGGTATGTAACGATTAGTAACAATTTGAGCTACTAATGTTACTAATTGATAAATATTAGTCTGATATTGTTACTAATTGTTAAATATAAGTGATATTAAAGATAAGTAACAATTTTTAACAATTGGTTAACAGTTAACTATGCATCAAAAAATCCGGCCCGTAGCCTCTAGATTGATTCATTAAACGAATCTTATAGTTAGAAAACTGCATATTACCATATCTCATAAAATGCTTTAAACCGAACATTGTCGCCTTGTATAATATAAATAAAGGGATTGCAAAAAAATATGTATAGAACCTATTTACGTTCTGTCACTGCCACATATTCGACTCTAATAATTGCACCACTAAGCAGTGGTTAAGGTATAAAATTTCAAAGTTTTCTTACTTTGAAATTTTATACCTTTACTAAGAAACATCTATTTTATTTTATGATATCCTCTTTATACTCTTTGTGAAATCTGATTTGTCAACATAGTTAATATTTTTCTTGCAGTCGTCGCTATCATATATCTGGTGTATAATAAAGTTAAATTTAATGACTAAGCTAGCAATCCAGGATTTAGTAAATACCAGTATCTATTGGAAACGGGCGCAGTATTTAACTAAATCCCCCCCGGCTTCGTCTGTCTATCACGGTTCGAGCGCGAGTTCGTAATTCTTCTTCAACTTAAGGATTTTCCTGAACTCCTGCCGCTTGCAGTTCGCTGTATCGAAAAAAATGTGTTTATGACAGAAAGCTTATTGATGTTCATGCAGTAAGCAATTTATTACTTTGTCAGTTTATGCCTGTATTCCATCAAAATATTGCCGGCTTGTTGAGTAAGTCGGACCTATTGATAGTAAACTTAAATGAATTAACTGAAGAAAAGAAAATAATTGTTGATGTAATATGTATCACAGAACATTTTATGGAGGCTGGATACGAAGAAAATTTGATAATTCCGGGTTACGAATTGGCCGCATATTTCAGTAGGGATCATTCAAAAAGAGGAGGGACCTGTATCCTTGTTAGATCTGGATATAAATACAAGGAAATTAGTGACATTGCTAAAATTTCAGTTAGAGGTATATTTGAGTGCTGTGGAATGGAACTATTAGATTATAAAATTGTTATTGTATGTATTTATAGAACACCATATTATAAAAATTTTAATGTATTTTTTGAAAAACTGACTGTGCTTCTGGGGAATATTAGCAAAGGATCCCAAAAACATATTATTTTAGCTGGAGACTTTAATATAAATATTTTAAACAATAATAATATGACATTAGACTTTGAAAATTTACTTAGAAATTATGACCTTCAATTACAAATTAGACAACCTACTAGAATGATAAGTAAGACATGCATCGACAACTTTGCTCATAATTCTAAAAACCAAAGCAAGTCCAGTGTTATTGAATATGCTTTGTCTGACCATTCAGCTCAATTACTGGAATTTCCTGTTGATAAATTATGTATATTAAAATATTGGCGGTTGAAGCGACGAGATTATAATATAAAAAATATGAGAAAATTTAGAGATTGCCTAAATGATTTTTCATTTTCCGAAATATATGGCACTACAGATGTTAATATTGCATACAATGGGTTTCATGAATACTTTGCTATGTTTTATAATCTTTGTTTTCCAAATAAATATATAACAATAAAGCCAACCAATAAACCGCTTTGGGTATCACGGGGTATCAAGATCTGTAGCAAAAAGCAGAGAGAGCTTTTATGGCATTATAGGTTTAATAGAACTAAAGAAAATAAAATGAAATTTAAAACATATACAAAAACATACAAGAAAATTTTAAAACTAACACAGCGGGCTCAGAATAATTACAGAATTAATACATCTCTATGTAAGACCAAAACTATATGGCAAATAATAAATCAATCAAAACCTAATAAACCCAATGAAAACATATTACATTTAAAAGTTAATGACAATCTTATTACAAGAGCTTATGACATATCAAATATTTTTAATGACTATTTTATTGATAAGATACAACCCACATCCAATATGTGTATGCCAATTTCTATACCAAATAATACTAACTCTATGTTTATGAATCCGGCACTACCCGCTGACATTTTAAAAATAATTAAATCTCTAAAGAATACTAAAAGTGTAGGATATGATCATATATCAACAAAAGTGGTGAAATTTGTAGCAACTAATATATGCGACCACTTAACTCATATTTTAAACTTGATAATTAGTAATGGTATTTTTCCAGAAAAAATTAAAGTTAATGTTATCAAACCTCTTTATAAAAAAGGAAATAAAAATTTAGTACAGTCCTATAGACCAATAGCTCTAACTCCAGTATTTTCAAAAATTTTCGAGAAGTATATATATGCACAAATGTATTGTTATTTAGAGAAAAACAATATCCTAGTCAAAGAACAAAAAGGTTTTTGACAAGGTAAAACTATAAATATGGCAATTTTTGACTTCATAAAAATTATTATAAAAAATATTGATGAAAGGAGACCCATATATGCATTATATTGTGACATGACACAAGCATTTGATCATGTAGATCACAAAATACTACTAAACAAACTAGAGGCGTATGGTTTTAGAGGTAATGTTCTTCAACTACTTAGTACCTACATTACCAACAGAAAGCAATATGTTGAAATCTCAAGAATTAATATGACTTCAAAAAAAGAAATGACATATCTTTCACGTGAGCGTACCATGGTTTACGGTGTTCCCCAAGGTAGTGTACTAGGCCCTCTACTATTTTTAATTTACATCAATGATTTGACAAAAGCAGTAAATCATCCAATGTGTCTTTTTGCTGATGACAGTAACATAATAGTGGAATGTAAAAATAAATTAATTTATGAGAATCAAATAAACAATGCGTTAAAATCGATTATTAAGTGGCTTAACCAGAACAATTTAAAAATAAATTTAGATAAAACAAAAATTATGCATTTCAGTCAAAGAATTCCAGCATTGAATATGAATATTAACTACGAAAATACTAGTGTGCATCAAGCGAATTATACAACTTTTCTAGGATTAATTATCGATAAACAGCTAAATTGGAAATTGCATATTGAAAAAACCTCCAAAAAAATAAACTCATCGTCTTACGCACTCTTCAAATTGGCTCCAGTATTAAATGTCCATGCACTGATCACGGCGTACCACGGTATAGTAGTATCCAACCTTAGATATGGTATAATATTTGGGGGAAATTCCACATCCATAAATGTATTATTTAAAGCCCAAAAACGATGTATACGAGCGATGTTCGGCTTAAAACCATGGGACAGCTGTGAACCACTCTTTAAAAAATATAATTTGTTAACCTTAACTTGTATTTATTTATATGAAATTTCCGTTTTCATAAAAACTAATCCAGACTGTTTCCGTCTCCGGTCTGAAGTTAGCAGCAACGCGATACAAGCAAACTTCATATAGACAGATCAAACTCAATGTTTATGCACAATAGCATTTTGATCATGGGCCCCATTGTATATAATAAGTTACCAAAAGAATTAAAGGAACTTAAATTGACTATTTTTAAACGGAGATTGAGGGAACATTTGGCAAAGAAGTGTTACTATGATATTAAATCTTATTTGACTGATCAATAAATACAATCCAATTTGAAAGGACACAACCCAATTTTAATATTTTAATTATTTCAACTCAATATATAATGATAATTCTAATGTACTTTCTGACATCTGTTATTATTTTAATTCTATTTAATGTATAATGAAATAATGTTATAGTGTATGATATCAATTTTTTTCTTAATTTTTTAAATGACTATTTAAATGTAACTTGACCATAATTTTAAAACAATTTAATTTTTGCATGCTGGTTTTTGCGGCAGGAACATGTAAGGATGATAATTATAATGTATTCAAGACCAATGTAATACTCTTGTTCTGGCAAATAAAATTATCTTATCTTATCTTATCTTATCTTATGCCTGCACAAAGATTTTATAAAAATAACATTCTACTGCTAGCGGCTCAGTAGAGATGCTTATAACTTTAAAGATTTCATTCAGTTGCAGTTTGTAAACTACATCAAATTTCGTAAGCATGCGACAATTTGTTTTTCTATTGAAGTGGTCTGCGGTAGGTCAATGTAGATAGTTTGTAATTCAACTACATGACTTGCATTTTAATATAGATATGTTCTCTAAATCTCAAGTCGAGGAGTTGACTCGCGAAGTTTTACAAAGTATTGTAAGTATCTAAACGATGCTGTCCAAAATCAAGCACGGAATTGGTGACCAAAAATAAACAATAGTATAGTCTGGAGTCCCATCTCGGGATAGTGCATATTTACGCGACCAGACCCCGTATTAAGTAAGTCGATTTCAGTTGCTTTGGTCTACCGGTTACTCTCACACGTTAATAGTATTCTCAATGAATGAGAGAGCCAGACAGACCAAAGCAACTGAAATCGGCTTACATAATACGGGAGCAGGTATCAGTAGATGATACTGGCCTCCAAGCACGTCAACCAGGTATGACGCCGAAATACTTGCAAAACTTGAAAGTATTTCACTAGGAAACCCTGTACGCACACCTTCTAGGAATAGGTAGATGTTGCAGGAATGCCATCATGAGCTGAATCTCTTTTGCATATTGTAGAGAGTTTACAAAAAGAGGTTTCGCCACCCTCTTTCACATAACTTGCTCGACGTAAGAGGCGACTAAGGTATAGGTTTTTTCCTAGAACAAGTATCTAAATCCTAGAACAGTATGACTAAAATCAAACTGTACCGACCCCGAATTTGAATAATCTTGGCAGCAGCGTACGTAAAAGAATAAACATTAATGAACAGACTCAAACTGTAATATCATTAATCAATTTAAAAAATAAATTTACTTTAGAATAAAAAGAAACTATAACGCAATAAGCCTAATAAGGGTTACCCGAGCGATCGAGTTTACAGATTACACAAATCTCCGATTTAAAGATCCAAAGGCCACTCTGTCAAATCTCGTTACACAAAACCCTTTTAAATCCTCAGATTCATCTTAATTTAATCATAGCGTTTTATTATTCAATTAACTTTTAGGCAAAGAGCGAGGTTGCCGATGACGAAATACACTACGAGTTTGGTTACTACGACCGAATTCTGTGCTACGAATCAACGTAGCTACGAGCTTATTAAACGCGGTGCGCGTTGTGTATACCTTTTGTGACCGTTAAACTTTCACGGCCTTACTAATAAACACGGTATAAGCCTTGAGTCTCAGTGTTATGTCTTCGTCTCACAAACATGTTTTAGAAAGCGAGGAAAAGAGACAAAACACTGAATAACTACTCAATGCTTATACCGTGTTTATTAGTAAGGTCATCAGCATTTTGAACTAAATAATAATATTCTGATTGATAGTTACTTACAATAATTTTTAGTTAAACACTTATATTATAATTTTTTTGACATATATTTTTGTAGGGCATAAGAAGATTGCTTATTATGATGTGGTGTGGTGTGGTATATTTAATTTTGGTATACTTAAGCTGATTTTCTATGGATTAATCATTACTAAACTATTCGATTTTAATTTTAACATTATATAAATGTTAGAAAAATTAGTACAAAGATTTTAGTTTTTTAGTGTCTTGTCCGAGCGGTCAGGCACCTGCCCGGATAGCAGCGGACGCGGGTTCGATTCCTGCCTCAAGATCATAATTTTTCGAAATTCTTTTTCTAACCCCAAAATCTTTGTACTAATCATTACTAGTTATATATTTAACAATATTTTGTTGTATGGTGTTATTTATTAAAAATGTATTTCCATGCACAAACTCAAGGAGTTACTTCGAAATGCTTCTTAATCTCTTCTCTGTAAATTGTATTTTTGGTTGTTAGGTATAATGTAATGCATAGTGTATTTTTAGAAAGCGCGATTCAGACTTTCCCAACAAAATATTTTTTATTGAGTAAGTTGACGCAAAAATAACACCAAAATACACTACAATCAACATGTACCTGTTTCAATTATATTTCAACATTACAAAAAAAATCTTTAGACATAATTTAATAATGACTTAATTATAATTGGGCGTTTATTCACCTCTGCCTATCCCTTCGGAGATATAGGCGTGATTTATGTATGTACGTATGTTAATTATAATAATATCCGAGATTCTATCTGGGTAAGGGATTATGTTTGGCGGTGGACAAGAATTACTGTTCAAGAGTTTTTATTATTATTATGTTACTAAGTAATCGTAAATTTTATTAATTATCCGGCATTTATCAGTATGCCTAGCACTCACCCAAGGCCATAAAAATATTCCCCATTAGAGGAACAGAGTAGGTACTCATGATCAAACATTGTATCCTTTATAAAACAAAAGAATAGAGATTCTATATACAAAGTTATTGAGCGATTCGATCTATCAAAGCACATCTGAAACCGCTGCCCACAAAAGTTAGAAACTTATACAAATCCCCCAAGTGACATAGGCAACCAGCAAGAACAGATTCCGAACCGTCCCGTGGGATAAATGGATGCTGGGAAAGCTCGAGCAGTTGAATAAAGTGTTTGAGTAACTTGAAATGTAGTTAATAAGAAAAATAACCACTGGACTAACGAACGGTATCAACTACTGAACATTTATAGATGACATTTTGGCATGTTGAGCTATATAAAAAAGTGCGGCGTCCTGGGCTGTCCGTCTACGGGCAAAAAATCATTTGAATCATTTGAATGACATTTTAATTAATTATAATATCAAAGGCATGGGCCGCCCGGATCGCGGAACGCGCGGGTTTGAGGCCTGCCTGCATCAGGTCGTAAGTTTTTGTAAATTTCAGTCGTCATTTTATTTGTAGTTCAATATCTATTTTTAATTGCGATTGAAATATTAACCACTATTTGCAATTAGATCCATTGCGAAAAACCTTTAATTTGACCTACAAATAAATATAAAAGTTAATGCTTTACTAAATTTGTCCCCTTTGCGCTCACTTTTAGATTACCTTTTCGGTGCTGTATTCTAAAAATATTTTTCACTGAGCCACCATTCAAAGCCACGTCGACCTTACTTTGGCAAACTGAAAGGAGGAAAAAGGGAAATCCTTAAGTCTTTTATATAGAAACACAAACAAAGTACACTAACCAACGTATATTTTGTGGTCGCAAGTGAGCAAGGTCGCTCCGATTCGTTACTTCTACAGGACAAAAGTAAATGAGAATTGTCCTTAATTGGAATTGTAAATGAGTCTTGAGGCGCTTTCTTGTCGGTTGAACGCCCGCACCGCCATCTCAGTAGAATAAACTGTGATGATTTCATTTAAATTAATTCAAAGTTAGAGAAGGACTGTGGTCCACAACTTTGAATAGAGACGTTGACGTTGAAACGTTTGTAGTTTTCGCGACGCCAACATAAAAACAGGCGGACCCTCGGCTGCAATTGAATAGAACAAAGGAATTTCAAAGTAGCGGATGAGTCAATTTGTAAAACATTTTAATATAGGAATCAGTGAGGAGCTCTGAGGAAGATGAGGCCAATTAGTCCCATACATGTTTAGGGATATACTTATACGCTATACAAACAAGTAGAAAGGGCCGAGCCTGACCCGTGAAATTAGCCACATAAGGAAGTGTATTATATACACAGTACGTATCACAGCTGAATTTGTACAGGCGTCAATAGTGATCCAGTATACACCTGTGCTTCCACCTTCGTCAAGAATGACGGGGGTCAGATACATTAGTCACAACTGTTCAAGACGTGAGGGCCAAACAAAAAAATGGAATCTCACTACTTCAGTACCACGTTTTGAAAGGAACGAAACGTTAAGATCAATCGATGAAACTTTCGGTATATTAGGTGCATATTTTTAGAGTTTCATATTTTTTGTTCGCTTTTCTTATGTTACCTGATTTTTATGTTTACATCATTCATCAATATCAAAGTTTCTTTTTATAATGTAAAATTAGCTAACACAATACTATAAACAAAAAAATCATTCTTCCATAATTTTTAAATGCCAAAACACCCGTACTTAATTATTGTTCATATTTTAATATTATGGGGAAAAAGTCTTTTCGCATTATAGTATGTATAAACTTGTAATAAAATCTCTTTGGCTATGTTTAATTAGTAATAATACTATTTGTATATATATATATACTATTTGTATCTATTTGTATCTGGCTGGTTTTGGTATCATTGAAAGTTTAAATTTTAAAGAACATAATTCCAAACTCAAATTAGGAAAATGTGTGATTTTCATTTGTTTTTCGTACCGCCAAGATGAGTGAATCTAATGAAGAAATTCGATACATTTTAAAATTTTACTACAAAAAAGGTAAAAATGCAACGCAAGCCGCGAAAAAAATTTGCGATGTTTATGGACCTAGTGCAGTGTCTGTGAGAGTAGCACAAATTTGGTTTAAGCGTTTTCAATCCGGAAATTTTGATGTCAAAAATGCACGTCGCTCTGGTCGCCCTATTACAGATAAAATGGATGCCATTTTTGAAAAAGTGGAGCAAGATCGGCATGTCAGTAGTTACGACGTAGCTGAAGAACTGGGAATTGACCACAAAACAGTTTTGGCGCATTTGAAAAAAACTGGGTACACAAAAAAGCTCGACATTTGGGTACCTCACGAGCTCACTGAAAGAAACCTAATGAACCGTGTACTCATTTGTGATTCTTTATTACGACGTAATGAAACCGAACCATTTTTGAAGAAGCTGATAACTGGTGATGAAAAGTGGATCACGTACGACAAGAACGTGCGAAAAAGGTCGTGGTCAAAGGCCGGTCAGGCTTCACAGACTGTGGCGAAACCCGGGTTAACTCGCAACAAGGTGATGCTGTGTGTGTGGTGGGATTGGAAGGGCGTTATTCATTATGAGCTGTTACCACCAGACAGGACCATCGATTCTGAACTCTATTGCGAACAACTGATGAGATTAAAGCAAGAAGTTGAGAGAAAGCGGCCGGAATTAATCAACAGAAGGGGTGTGGTTTTTCATCATGATAACGCTAGACCTCACACATCTTTAGCCACTCAGCAAAAAATAAGAGAGTTTGGCTGGGAGGTGTTAATGCATCCGCCGTATAGTCCTGACCTTGCACCTTCAGATTTCCACCTGTTTCGGTCTCTTCGGAATTCTTTAGGCAGTGTCAGGTTAACATCACGAGAGGACTGCCAAAACCACTTGTCGCGGTATTTTGACCAGAAGTCCCAAAATTTCTATAGCAATGGGATCATGTCCCTACGTACAAGATGGCAAAAAGTTATCGAACAAAATGGTACCTACATACTTTAGTTAAATGTAAATAAACTATATTAAAAAATGTTTTGAATTTTCTTAAAAAATGCAAAGAAACTTTTTCCCCAACCTATTACAATGAAAACGAATTTAAAAAAATACTTGATACTGTGTCAAAATTCATGAAAGTAAGACTCACTGTTGCAGAAATGCAATTTTGAGTTGTCTTTTAGCATATCACTTATTTGTATTCGATACTCATAGAAATTCATTGCCGTGATACAATGATTTTCCATTTTAATGTACTAAAATAATGGTTCTAATTAATATATTACTTACATTATTACTAATTAAACATTAATCATATCTATTCAGTTTGTTTGTTTCAACCGAATACATAAACTACATTAAATGTTTGAGTAGAACAGTGAAATGAACGATATGGAATTTATTTACTTAAAACAATATATGACTACAAGAAAATATAGTATCTAATATTAAGAACATTCTTCTTCATTTTAATACATAAATTCATTCTTCATTTTAATACATAAATGGGAATGTATATTGATTCTTAGATGATGTTAAATTGTAAGTTGCTAAAATATTACAAGGAGATTGAGATGATTTGCTACTGCACTGGTTCAAGCGCCAATGAGATTTTTTTCATCATTTTAGATTATGATCTTGAGGCGGGAATCGAACCCACGTCCGCTGCTATCCGGGCAGGTGCCTGACCACTCGGCCACCCAAGACACTAATTAACTTGCCGAAATTCTTCTAACCTTTAGACTTCACGTTGTAAGCCAACGGGTACCCTCGCAATGTACAAAGATTTTGGTGGTTAGAAACTTTGTACTAATTTTTCTAACATTTATATAATGTTAAAATTAAAATCGAATATTTTAGATTAGTTTCATCCTTAAAACTTTGACGCTTAATTACAATATATGGTTTTAAAGCCAATTGATCATACAACCGTTATTGTTAATACATGTTACCTACTAATCTAATACTAAATCTGTTACTGAATATCGGTTATTGGATACGTTAAACTTTTATAAAGAGAATCTTGAGAGGGATTCTTGTTCCTTAGTGGCGTTATGGAGCACCCTTAATAAATAACTAGTTAATGGAACTAAGTTCGCCATTCTAGTGTGAGCGAAAGAAGATTCTTTTTACTTTAAAAAATATTTCCACCCGTAAAACGGGACGGTCCATTTTACTTTTCCGCCGGCGCATGGTTTGTTACAATCGTTTTGCACAATAAAATCTTTGTTCAACACCAGTGTGAAGGTATTGTAGATATCTTTTATACCTTATCTAGCTATTTCTGTAATGTGGGCGTTGACGACCGAAAAGTTATGTTTCGTTCCGTTTGTTCTCGTTTTCTAGTGCTAATTTGTAAAACTCTGTAGCTTATCATAGTAGAATATTATTGTCACCAGCACCTATCTCCCTCGCGGGTAATAACAGTTAAAAAAGCGATGAGTAAGAGGAAGTAAAGTTGCACTACTATCTAGCTATATACTGCGATTTGCGCGCCCAATAGATAGCAATAGGGGTCACCTATTATTATATGGGATCTAATATAATTTGCGAAACGTATGTGTTAATTCACCTTTTCCTACCCCCTCGGGAATGGGACTGATAATGCGTCATTTATGTATGTAATTTCTCGTTAGCATAAAAAGGTAAGGAATACGATTCAAAGTGATAAAGAAAACTTTTTATAGTTTGTCCGGAAAATAGCTGAAATGTTACGCATTTCTGTATTTTAATACAAAAATTGTACTTACAGGTGACAAGATTTAGAAATTAAGATTTCATGACGAAAATAAATTGATCAAAATATAACTTTTTGGTGTTCAGCCTCCATATCATAGGAATAAAAATGTAACACAACATGGTCTATGAAAATAAAACCACTACGAAAAAGGTCTGATTCGTAACTTGTGGATTGTCAACCAACATAATATTATCCATTAAACAAGATGGCACAATGTTACCGATTGTTAAACTTTAAAAGGTTGAGTTGTATGGTGCCTTTTGGATTAATATTCATAACCCGATTATTTATAATGCGAAAAATACAAATCGTAAGTTAATAGAATACAATCCACGCTGTTGTTACGAAAGCTATTTAAGGTATACACAATTTATATAAATGCAAAGTTTTTACCAACTCAACAATACTTACTACATTAGGCTTTGTTTAAAATGCTATAATTGAAACATTCCTAAAGCCTACCATACCTACCATACACGGAGAGGCCGATCGAATCTGACCAAAGTGACTCAGTTCGGCCTGAACGGATTCGTACACATTATTATTGACCTCATACACCGGCAGTTTGGTTTCAGTTCTACCTGACCGGATGCAAATTCGTATCGTGTGCGTGTAATTGTCATACACGATCCGTACAGTTCATCCGGTCAGGCCGATGTGAACGAATGCTTCAGTCCATCCGGCCGCCAGACGCGAGGGTTCATTCAGGCCAGATACAGACACACGATACGGATTTGCATCCGGTCAGGCAGAACTGAAGGCAGAACTGCCCGTGTATCGGGCTTTTAACAAACCAGAGGCAACGGTAGAATAATTGTAAGCATCACTCATGCCATGGCGTGGGTAAAATATAGAGGAATTTAATCAAAGTGGCTCTACTATTCCAAAATAATTACTATTTACAAATTGAAATATGTACTAATATTAAAGTTCTATAAACAATGTAGCAACACCAAAACACAGGCTTTGATACAGACAAACATCAAACGTGAAAGTTTACAGCGTGAGCAATGTAATACCTTTGATGCGAAACCTTTATTCACAGACAGCGAAATTATCGCTTTTATGAACTCAAGTGTGACTATAGCATGGTACATTAGCCATCTCGCGTGAGTTATTAGGAGAGCGCCGAGCACCTTACATTTCTCAATATAGGAGCAGGCGTATGAGGGAATTTCGCCAAAAAGCATTTTGTCCTTAACCAAGCTAAGTGCCTTGTCAAAACTTGTTCTCTTATGCTATTTCCTTTTGATTTATGACTCCGATATGTCAATTTAACGTCACTCAGTATGATTTATATGGTCATTTGCACAACCTCGTTCTGATGTAAGTTCACGCTTACACAAGAGTTTATTTGAATATTTGAATTTATTATTTTCACATATTATATTTCAACAACACATATCATTGCTGGCGTTTGTGATGTGACGACTCTTTTGGTTTCAAATATTGCTTTATAAAATGTTTATTTTTATTACAAATAGTTTATGTTTATAACAAATTTACTTGGTATTACAATAATTTAACAAAATTAATGTGTTATTTTGGTTTAATTATTGTAAGAATAAACAAATATTTCATCAATCCACACCTATCATCTAGATAATATGCTAAATTCTAGCCCAAAACAACCATAGATTTATCGTTATTACGATGTTACCACTTTAGTTTTAAGTTTGACACTTAAATTAATCACTGCTAGTGGTTAATTTTAGCGTTAAAAGTTATTTTTAGGTTATTTATAGCCGGTTTGTTTAGATTTATTCTTTACTTGTAGTCGCCCGCGGCTTTGCTCGCGATAGTGTCGGATATTAAATAGCCTATAGCCTTCCTCGATTAATGGGCTATTCAAGACAAAATTATTTGTCAACTTGAGTCAGTAGTTCCTGAGATTAGCGCGTTCAACCAACCAAGCAAACAAACTCTTTAGCTTTATAATATTAGTATAGATTGAAATTAGCCCAAGTAGACATAATAAATATATGTGATTTATGTATATTTTAATATTTATAAGAAAATTATCATCTAGAATCAAGAAGAAAAAGTTGCTTGGACTACTTCTTGTAAGTAGACGTGAGTGTAAGAAATATTTATGTAACTATTGTCAGAGACGAGAAAACAAACCCGAACACACCCACAAATCTTACACAAGAAAACCTCAAGTGGTGGCACATAAAAGGAGAAACGTAAAATATAGATCGTGATTCACGCGAGTCGCACTCGGGCGAAGTGCGTATGGCGCGGAAGCTAAACAGTATTTTCCATTAGTGCCATAAAAAGGCAACGTTTCGAAATAACCGCGAGCCGGGGCCCATATTCAGGTGTGATAATGCGCAGTAACATTTTATAAGGGATCCAAATGCGAGCGGATGGCACAAAGCGAATCGCACGCAGAACTCGGCGCACGGCCGCAATCCTCCATTACGTTTTATGCAAACGGTCCTCGAATCATTTCAGTTGTGCTTTCCAACTTGCCTTTAGAGCTCGATAGTGTAATGTTTGAATTTACAATATCTGTCAGTCAATGAGCTGGTTTTTATTGCGCTCGTTTCAATTGTTTTGATGTTCGTTAACTTCATTGCTGGCTTAATTTTCACTCACAGATCGTTGATATTAATAATGTATATTCTTGAAATTATTTATGTTATATTTTTTATATATTTATATTTTTTTTGTACATACATACATACTAGAACATACAGAACTAGCACCCACGTTTCGCCAATTATGTTAGGTTCCATGTAATAGGTGGCGAGCCTATTACCATTTATCGGGCACAGAAGTCGCAGTGCATTGCTATAAGAGGTATAAGAGGAACGCTGCTGCCCATTCCTCATCACTGATTTATCCTTAGTCGCCTTGTACGACACCCACGGGAGAGATTTGGGGTGGTGACAATTGTATTCTACTATGCCGTCACCACACATTTTTTTTGTCTCTGTCATTATTTCAGTTTCTTTATTTCAATATTATATTGACTTAATTTGATTAACCTATTATATTATGCCCCTAATTCTGTAAATATTTTAACAATTTTTATCCAAGTTTTTACAACATAAAGCGAAACTCTTCAGAGATTCCGTAAGCTGACCTCATTACGTTATCCAAATTAAGGCAACTACAAATTCAGCATTTTAACAAGAGATTGGGTTCAGCCATTTGCCTCGGATTTAGCCTTGCATAAATGCAAAGCAAAATTTAAATCCAGTAAGTCCAGGCTACTGATGCAGTGTAGAACATTAATAGTATAGTTTGCGCAAACCTTGCATTGAACTGTGCTTGAAAATAAATATTTGCACTACAAAGTTCTGTATAATATTTGAAAATGAATAAATAAAATTTATAAATTAACATTTCGATTAAAAAACATATGGGGTAGAAAAATATTTGATTTAAATTTAACTTTACATACATTCATAAGCCGCGCCTATATCCCCGAAGGGGTAGGCAGATATGAATTAGCACCCACGTTTAGCCAATTATGTTAGGTCCCACGTCATAGGTGTGTCATTGCCATTTATCTGGCTCAAAAGTCGCAGTAGCAGCTAGGTGGTATAAAAAGAACGCTGCTGCCCATTCCTCATCACTGTTTTATCCTTAGTCGCCTTGTACGACACCCGCGGGAGAGATTTGGGGTGGTGACAATTGTATTCTACTCCGCCGGCACCACAATTTAACTTTACTGTCCAATTGGGGCAGTACTTATATCTTTTCTGGGCCACCTTCCCCTGAATCTGTTAAATTTGTAAATCAAAACAGCTTTTTGATCCTCAACTACAGCTCCACCGCGGTGGCAATTGCTTATCACTATCTCGTGGCTAATTTACGACAAAAGGAGTCTTATTACGAAACGTGTTTTAAAGATAGAACTTCTTTTGTCTCTGTCTTCCATTAAGCAGACAAAAGTGACAAGACCAGTTTTGAATTGACTAACTTTAGACCACGTTTTGTAATAAGGTCCATATGCATTTATGCCTTGCCAATCTTTCACAGGAGTAGGCAGACATAACTTCTTTAGACTTGCTTCGATCCTCACTCACATACTTCCTTCGCTTCATCCAATATCAATAATGTTTCCTATACCAAGCCCATCGATTTCAGACACTCTAGACCTGCCCCTTTAAAAATAAACTTTTAATTTTGATTATAAAAATATCCACCTAGCTCTGCACTGACAAGACAATGTTTTTGATACGCTCTCATACTAATTGCGATTCGGGATGGATCTTATGCGAAGTCCGGGAACTCCGAGCACGTCCACGCCTAAGCCAGGCTCCGAGTGGAGAGCAACTTATTTTTGACGTGTCAGATAAAGTCCTCAAATTTCGTGTTGATCTAGTTTAACATACATACGTAGATAAATCACGCCTATATACCCGAAGGGATAGGCAGAGGTGAATTAACAGCCATGTTTCGCCAATTATGTTAGTTCCCATGTAATAGTTGGCGACCCTATTGCCATTTACCGGCCACAAAAGTCGCAGTACATTGCTAGGTGGTATAAAAGGAACGCTGTTGCCGATTCATCATCACTGTTTTAACCCTTAGTAGCCTTGTACGACACCCGCGAGAGAGATTTAGGGCGGTGACAATTGTATTCTGCTCTGCCGTCACCACACGGGGTTACTAGAGGTACTAGGTTAAGCGTTAGCTAAATTCAGTCTATTTGTAACCGACGAACGCAAGTTCGGAGTGCAAAGAAATATACATATAATAGAAATTGCAACTTCAAGTTACCAGTAGACATAATATAGTATAGGATGACTCTTGCAAGAGCTCAGTGTTCAGTCAAGACTCAAATAGAAAATACCGAGGAACATAACTCGGTCACAACTGAAATATTTCTCTTTGTAAAATGTACTGTGTCGTAGGGCGCTGTTTGGTATATTACGTAGAGCAAAAACATTATATACGAAGTGAATATTCTCAGGGAATATTTTAAACATGGTTGTGTTAAAATTTATTATACTTACCAATATCTATTACATGGAACCTAACATTATTGGTGAAATGGGGAAGTTTATTTATTTATTAAGATCATCAACAAGTTAACATCAACATGGTTAATGAAAAATACATCGAATAGCGCAGGATGTTAAATGCAAACTTAATTATTGGTGACAACTGCATGCACTCTACATCAGCAATAAACTAATACACTATAATAGTATCTAAGTTTGTAGTAATATTAAAAAAAAAGGTAACTAACCTCTGCCTACCAATTTGGGGAAATAGGCATGATATAGAATAATAAGATCGCGTGTGCGTGGATGACGGCAGAGTAGAATACAATTGTCACCACCCCAAATCTCTCCTGTGGGTGTCGCACAAGGCGACTAAGGATAAATCAGTGATGAGTAATGGGCAGCGCGTTACTCTTATACCACCTAGCAATGTACTACCGACTTTTTGTGCCCGATAAATGGCAATAGGCACGCCACCTATTACATGGGACTTAACTTAACATTTGCGAAACGTGGGTGCCAGTTCACCTCTGCCTACCCCTTGAGGGATATAGGCGTGATTTATGTATCTATGTATGTGTGCGTGGATGCATACCACACGCAATATTTCATATAAACCGTGAATTTACAGTTTGCAAAGAGCCGCGTTGGTCTTAATATCAACTAAGAGTTATGGTCCTGCGAAGATATAAGGAAAGATTCGAAAAAGTTTACATTCGGAGCGATTTCCCACGGGGTGGTGCTTGCTGCACAACTCTGAGACGTGGTTAACAAACTCCTGAAGGTTCCGTACAAGATTTCATAAATTTTGGTCTTAACATGTAGTCTAAGAAATTCACAAAAAATATTGCGTTTTCGAACAAGTTGAATAGCATACGCCATGCTTACTTAACCCCAAAGCAGAGGTGAATTAAAACCAACGTTTCACCAATTATACTAGGTTGCATGTAATAGGAAGCGAGCCTATTGCCATATCGGTCACGTAAATCGTAGTATATTGGTAGGTTGTATACGCTCTCTGAAATTATATTTTCATTCAATCTATTATTGTTTAGATATTTCAGCAGGTTGATAAGATATTGTGATGCTTTATCTGACTTCTGCTTCCTCCAAATATTTCATAATTTAATTCATTGAATTGCTTATCCGATTTGGGAAGTTCATTGACCACACCAGCGTAAACATTTATTTGTTCTATTACATTTAATTTCGCTTTAAATAAAACAACTCCAAATAGACACAAAACATTTTGTTAGCTAAACTTATGACGTTAAAATTTACTTTTGCAATGAAACTATTGAATTAGTTTTTGAGTTGTGTCCCTTTTGTATATAAGAAGCGATTTATTATTTGACCTGACTACGCGCTTATTTTCATGCTAATAAAACATGCTAGGTTACAGTAAAACATTATATTAAGTAAATTTTTATGATACGTCTTGTTATTAGCTTATGAGTGGCGAGCGAGTGGGTCTGTTTTGCATGCGTCCTGCATAGGGAGAATCGTAAATGTATGCTCTTACATGTCGATCCGGAATTTCCAAAGAATAACTTTTTTTTACATTCTTACTTCAACAAGGATACATTGTAATAGATAGAAATATTTTTTCACGATATCTCCTGATTTTGTAAGAATATTCAAATAGCTTTAAGTATTTCGCGATAAATAAAAATTCTCTAACGGAAAAAAAAACATAGAATGTACAAGCCCCCACTGATTCCAGGCGTGTTTTAAAAGGAGATAAACGGAGATTACTCCATGTAGGCCACCCGATTTATTGAGAGCACTAACAACAGTATACCTACCCAAGGAGTTGACGTTACTACTGTCAGGCACGCGGTCGGCTGTCAAATAAAAACCATGGGTAATAGGGATTGGAATGTTGTCATCCCAATCGCTCTCGCCGCTCATAGGTCTCTTGACATAGTTTTTTCCATCCGTTATGAATGAAATATAGGAAACATTCTACGCCGACACCATATGAACTGGGTACAAAGCAGGAGGCAGGTGATGAATATGTAAAATAGATTTTATTATAAAACACAATATTAAACTAGTATAAAATTTGATAAACTTACTTAAAACACTATCAAAACTAATAAACTAAAATATCACTACAAAATCCACTTAAATCTTTTAAAATATTTTCTGATATATGTCCCTATCTCCGATATTATTTGCGTCGCTATTGTATTGAAAAGTTTAATACTTAGTACACTCTCAGTTAGGTATATTATTGCTTAATTTACATACGTTTGAAAAGTTTATCAACCCAAATATGTGAAATTACGTGATCGTATGTCGCCTCAAATTTGTTTCTTATGACAAAGAAACAGGGATGTTCAAAAGTCAAAGTTCTGAGCCTGTGTAAATATATAGCACACGCATGTGAAAACCATGTGTTTTGCTCAATTTCTAAGACTCACAAAGAGAATTAATTCAATTTCCTGATAATCCTTAGGATGGTGGAATAAGAGAACAATATTCCAACAAAGAGTTTTTCCTAGTGTAATTAATGTCATCATAACAAGATTTATTATTTTCCCATTTATTTGAACATTGAGTTTAGAAACGTTAGAAAAAATATTACACTGAAAAATACGTCAATTTATTTTTAATTATTGTCTTGATGCGGGAAGCGGACAGGACAATAATATTTCGAAATTTTTCTGATCCCTTTTTCTTTGTAAAAAGAAAATGATTACCAATGTGCGTTAGCCAGCCAGACTTGATTTATGTGCATATTATATAAGATACAATTGCTTCAGTTAATTTCAGAACGTAATTGAACAGATTCAGTCTCTTCAGCCGAAGCATACATACGCGTAGCCCCTGCGGCAGTACACAAATTCGGAATGGATTTACATTAGACAAGAACTACTGCAAATGAATTAATTACGCTATCGCTTCTTAATATTTATTTCCTCATAATCTTTACGAAGTCTTTGTGAGTAATACCTTGTAATATCTCGGCTCGCCACGTATTACACACATGGGACAAGAAATAAACTGGTGAAATGTGGTTGTTAATACACCTCTACCAACCTCTTAGGGAAAAGGGCGTAATTTATGTATGTATGATTCATGAGATGTTATTGTACCCTATACGAAAATCCATATTTATAATAATTACTTATATAGTTAATTTTAATTTGGAGATCGGTCAGACATCATCTAGCCGATTTGTTTTTTCAATAATAACTCATATTATTTTATTGCATTATATTTAATTAGAATCGTTACCGGAATGTTTTATTGTGTGATTTCAATTCGTTCGAAGATTGTTGAAATAAATTAACAAAAACAATTTTGCAAATTTTTTATCCGTCCAACAAATTATGACAGAAACGGAACTCCATTAATCCCCGGAGAGAAGATAGCCATTAGTAAGTGTTACTAGTCGACCGTTGCATTAGAATTATGGGATCAACCCGTGACTAGTTTGATCCCAGGTCGTTTACCAAATGATTGTTGATGCTAGTACAATGTTCGTTACACTTACTGTCGCAGGATTACGACTCGTAATAGGACGCCGTCTTATTCAATGGCTCATCTGCCTTGGGTATTAGGACCATGAAAATGAGTGGTTAATTACTCATTGCGGCAATGTTTTAAATAACTTACTGTCTTGATCTATACTAATATTATGAAGTTGAAGAGTTTGTTTGTTTGCTTGGTTGAACGCGCTAATCTCAGGAACTAGTCTCATGTTTGTATGTTTGGTAAGTGGAACGCGCTAATCTCAGGAACTCAAATTGAAAAATATTTTTTGTGTTGGATAGTCCATTTAT
The DNA here is from genome assembly GCA_963931975.1 of Cataclysta lemnata. NCBI lineage: Eukaryota > Metazoa > Arthropoda > Insecta > Lepidoptera > Crambidae > Cataclysta > Cataclysta lemnata. The sequence goes on along the minus strand of OZ008346.1, from coordinate 9,984,476 downwards.
CGAGGAAGGCTATAGGCTATATAACTACCGACATTAAAGCGAGCGAAGCCGCGGGCGACCACTAGTCATTAATATGTAGTCGATGTATGTTGCATGAATGTTTGTCTTTGGAAATTAGATATTTTACGGAATCTCCTTGCTTCCTGCTGATTTTAACATTGGACTTTATACAGCCTCTCCGGTCTATCTTCATTGCTAGGAGTAACGGAGAAGAGAGTATATACATACTTACATAAATCACGCCTATATCCCCAAAGGGGTAGGCAGAGGTGAACTAGCACTAGACATGTGTAGTTCCGGACCGTAATAGTTCCAGGAACTATGTCCGGCACTGGAACGACATCGATCCTCTCCGAAGCGTCTTACTAAACAGGTTCACAGTTCCTCCCATGTCCATGTCCATGTCCAAAGCGAACCGAGGCATGCCGAGGACCGACGACGGTCGGAAAACTCCGGAACGAGCGGCGCCGGCAGTTCCGAGTCCGAGCCGAGCACCTTCCGAGCATTCCCGATTTTATCCCAGCGCGATTTAGAATGAGACAGATAATAAACGAATGTAAAACTGCTTATGGATAATGTGACTTATGTTTTATGTACATTTAATGAAATTAGAATTCTTGTTTTGAACTCTTGACCTTATCACGTGCTTACTGCAATTCTCTGAGCGAGTTCTTGGAATTTTTATTTAGCACGCTACCCAAAATAATAACATTAATAAGATTATATAAATAAAGTATGAATAATTTTTTTTAAATAAAATACTTTAATAATAACTACTATTAATTATCATCACCAAAAATATAAAAAAATAATTGCTATGAGTTTGTCTCACTAACTGCCGCACTCAGAGACGTCAATTAACTTAAATGAGTACTTAAAGTCAAAATAATTTATTTAAATCTAGACCTTAGACCCAGCAAGAACAGCGACTAGTTTTGAATTGTAATTTTTCGACATTAAGCACTAACTGCCGCACTCAGAGACGTCAAATACCGTTAATGAGTACTTAACGTCAAAAAATGACAATTCAGAACTAGTCGCTATTCTTGCCGGGTCTATGGTCTAGATTTGAATGAAAATTTTTGACATTAAATACTCATTAAAGTTAATTGACGTCTCTGAGTGCGGCAGTAATTGTCGTTATCTGACGTTTCTGAGTGCGGCAGTAAAACTCGAGAATGGCTGGGCCGATTTAGCTGATTTTGATTTTGAAATTATGGTGTTGGGCCAGGCAAATAAAGAAGTAAATGTGATAAAATATGGAAAAATTGCGAGGGAAATGGTAAAAACAACACATTAATTTTCCCATTTAACCTGCTTTCCTGTCAAACATTTGACGTAACCATGGCTACGGGGTAATTTATATGGCATAATAATGTACATAACAACTGACCCGGCAGGTCAGCTAGTTATTAATATTAGTATTTGGTTGACAGTCCTAAGCCTGATAGGTATTAAGCTAAATCAATTGATAACAAAACAGAAATATTTATTTATCATACAGTCTAATCCAAATAACTGTTTAGATTATAACTGCACGTAGATAAGCAATAATGTGTCAAGCCATATGAATATCAATTTGAGAAAATGGCGCCCATAGATTCTAAACATAATTTAATTTGCTATTTTATTAAAAATTGTTTTTATCTTTTTGTTAAAGAAAGTGTTTTAAGTCAGTTAGAATTAGAACACTTTTGAAAATTGTAGAATAAAATAATTATGCTTTATCAATCTATGTCGAAATCTCGGAATATGGGTTTTTGTGGGTTGACACATTATTGCTTATCACCGTCCATCTGGAACTAAGACCGCCTATGCCCAACCAAAGGACCTACATTACATAGCAAGGACCCACAGATCACTAATCATGTCCGAGGACATGTTAACGGAACTAGGTCCGAAACGTTATGGAACCGTTCCATGTTCAATCCATTTCCGGACATGGTTTGAGCATGTCTAACTAGCACCCACGTTTCGCCAATTATGTTAGGTCCCATGTAATAGGTGGTGAGCCTATCAGTGGCGTGGCGTGAAAAAACAAGTTAGGCAAGCCACAACTATATGAAGCCTCTTATGGTTTAAGCATTAACTTTTAACACCGCCTGCTAGGACACGGCTACAACTGTTCAACGCCATCTAGTGACGAAGCGGAGAACTACGTTGCCACTTTTGCGTGCTTGTGCTTTGTTTTATACAGCCAGAAAGAGAGATCATTATACAAACAAAAGCCGTGTTAATAAGGGAAGGATGATTCAACCCGGTCCGGAGCGGCTTGCAGGAGCGGCGCACGACCGCGATATTGAGTGCAGTTCACAAAAGAAATTCCGCTTTTATGGCTATTGCAATAAGATCTAAAATATTTACTTTTGACGGAACTTTTTTCGTGGGAGTTTATTACTAATGTGTGCGTGTGTCGTAGTGTATCGATGCATAAGCGCGTAGGCTGCCGAAATGCCGGCTTGTAGGCAAACTTTAGGTACTATTTCGCGTTGCGTGCGCCTGACAAGACTACGCTTGTCTGTGTGCGTGCAGGCGCCCATAACTCGATATTTAGCGAGTTAGTTGAAGGAATCTAGAGAGCGGGAGCGAATTGTATGTACCTACCTGTGTTGCATATTGTTTCGCGCGCGTTTAATACTGTTATGATAAGATTATATTGATGGATTTTTTTTATTTGCTTATAAAATGGTATTGTACTTGAATTATGGTAATGATTTTTTTATGCTCGCTCGTTTGGTACGGCTGTTGGGAATCGGGTTATATGGACGCTCCGCCACTGGAGCCTATTGCCATTTATCGGGCACAAAAGTCGCAGTACATTGCTATTGCTTGGTGGTATAAGAGGAACGCTGCTGCCCATTCCTCATATATGATTTAGTACCTTAGTCGCCTTGTACGACACCCACGGGAGAGATTTGGGGTGGTGACAATTGTATTCTACTCTGCCGTCACCACACGGCCAAAGAGAACGGAGAAGGGAGCATATTAGCATATAGTATTAGGACTAATTTACTGTCGTATAATTATTCATATTAGTGAGAATATATTATATCAGTGAGATCATATTACACGATGAGCTCCCGTTGGATTGTCAGTTTGAGGATTGCTTATATAGACTTATGATTTAATTATTCCTATGGAGAGTTCTCAAGGTTAGAATATCTAAACAGCATCATGTTGTGGATGAATTTAGTAAGTGGGATTTGCTAGAATGTATCGTTCATCAATTTAATTGTGAAATTATGTTTAGTTTGTAAATAGGCGCTTTCTTCTTCCTGTCCATCCCTAGTCGAAAAAGAACAAAGAAAAAAGGTAGATAGTACTAATAAGAGAAATGCTGATAACCTAAGCTTTGATGCATAGCAGATGGAATGCCAATAGGTGTGGCACTTATAAGTGTCACCACACAGCGAGAAGTGCGAGGTGCCAATAGGACTTGGTACTCGAAATGGGAGCGAGACGTGCCTGTCGCACGTGTCAATGTGGCTCTCTGACATGCACATCGCGTTCGGTGACTATGACAGGGTGTTCTTCAATTCGCAATAGTTAGCTCAGACAGGGGTTTGTCTTACTGTGAAAATGTGCATGTTCATTATGTATGAATTATCGAGCGAAATACGTACCAATAATAATATATTCATACATAGTACCTGAACATATAACTTAACCCTACGACGTCTACTAGTAGACTATAGTCTACTATACCCGCCGGAAAGATAGGGTTGAAATTGTATTCTGTTCTGTCGTCAGCACAATAATAATATTTTAAAACAAGTGTGCAAGTTCTAAAAGAATAAAAACCAAAAAATATCATGTGTGGATTAGGTTTGGTCGTGTAGACAGAACTTATCAGTACTTTTGACTATGGTTTGGTCGAAAATTCAGTTCGCTGGGTATACAGTTCGCTGGGTATATAGGCTGACGGGTTCCGGATTTTAATCCTGGTAGAGGCAGATGTTTGTGTGATGAATGATGAAAACATTTTTCTTGAGGTATGGCTATTTATATGTTTGTGTGGTATATTATACATACATAAATCACGCCTATATCCCCGAAGGGGTAGGCAGAGGTGAACTAGCACCCACGTTTCGCCAGTTATGTTAGGTGGTCCCATGTAATAGGTGGCGAGCCTATTGCCATTTATCGAGCACAAAAGTCGCATAACTAGATGTACATAGCTAGATGGTATAAGAGGAACGCTGCTGCCCATTCCTCATCACTGATTAATCCTTAGTCACCTTGTACGACACCCGCGGGAGAGATTTGGGGTGGTGACAATTGTATTCTACTCTGCCGTCACCACACGGCAAACGGCCACACGGTATATTATAAATATGATTAAATCCTATCATAATTGACAACATTTCATTATTTCAACATACCTTTATCATGATGTTATATGAAATTACAAGACACCCATATTTTTTATTTCTTCTGAATTCCGTCGTTTTCATACAAAAAATCTTGATTGAAATACCGGTCATTCTAAACAGACGTAAGTGCCAAATGACGTCACTGGCGTAGACGAATGGCGAAATTACTCTTGACTCAAAAAATAAAATTATCACTTGTCAAAATTGACGAACTGGCGTTTCCGGTGTCGAAAATAAAAATATTTTATCTGAAATGTTTGAAATTAATTTCAAAGTCAAATACGTTTTAAATTAAAGTTTATGAAGGATTTTATTTTATTGCTACTCTAATATTGTTAATTTCGACGATGACAATTAAAAACATTGGATTTGATTTATGACTGACGTCTGTCATCATGTCTATGATAACTTTTTTATTCTTCCATCGAAAAAGGCAAACGTTTTAATTCATACATCCCCGCCCGTGACGTCATCGCATGATTTTTACATTTTATTTTTTTTCTCTGTAATTAAGTAATAAAAAAATTTAATAAAAATATTTTCGAAGTCAGGATTGGAAAATAAAGAAACGGTATTTTTATTTTGGGAGGTTGTCATTTTTGAAATGTTGTCAATTATACATTAGTTGTCTTCTTACAACATTACAACCTCGGACTGTTCCCTAACACACAAAATACCTACACAATTTCCGATTCGATGACATAATAGGTAATAAATCTTTCTCAGCCTTTTGTTTATATTCTTTTAAGGATTAAAATCCAGTGCTCTATTGCTCATGCCTTATCAGTAGCTGTCCCGCCAAGCGTTTTATTTTTGTACGGACGGGCGACACCAGTTGGACTGCGGTCTTTCCGTCTCAATATTACTGTATTACAAAACGGTGAAGTTTTTACTAGCGGCTTGGAAATAAGGTTAGAATGTGTGACGGATATAGGATATGTGACGTATTGTATTTATTCTCTTTGATGTGACGTAGAAGATGCGTCGTTGTCAAACCAAAATCTGCTATGTGCAGTTTTTTAAGATATCAGATATGACGTTTCGATTTCACAATGGCAAGGCTAGGACACACGTGCTGTGTGTGGTGACGACAGAGTAGAAAGTAATTGTCATCACTCCCAATCTCTCCCGCGCGTGTCGTACAAGACTGGAAGAAAATACAATGATGACTAATTGGCAGCAGCGTTCCTTATCTATAGTCTGACAAGTTACGAGACGGTGGCGGGGTTATACCGCAGGAGGGTCTCGCACGAAGTTGTCGGACTAAGTCAATATACTGCAATTCACGTGCCCGGTAGATGGCAATGTAACCGTAACAGGTAACCGTATTAAAAAGTAACACTATTGAAACACAGCTGAGCAAGATTAACATTAGCAGAACCAGAATATTTTTGTCAAAGTGCTTTTACATTACAGCAGAGATTTCAGAAATTTGTAATTGACTTCGATTTACGTATAATTTTATTACACGTAAATCGAAGTCAATTTAATTTTTTATGAGTGCAAATACACAATAAAATTATATCGGCAAACATTATAATTCTAATTCCGGATAATAAAAGCGTCTAATAAAAATAACCCTAACATAAAACGTGCATTAATAAAATATACTATATGCCCTAGTATGAAGATAACCGTTCGCGCCGTAAGAATACAGAATCTACGGCACAGTGGCCTATAAATATCTGGAAAAAGGCGGGAAAGTAGATACGATAGTGTAGCTATTTACGCGTTTAGTGCGCATTCGAAAGGTTTGTTCACATCGGCTAAATGGCCTTGCGTATGATAATAATATAACGGCAACGTAGCACGTGGTAAAGGGAAGAATAGTGACGCATCAAACTGAATACTAAACGAAATACTTCTTCTTCTCCCTGCCCTGTTCCAAGTCTATCTGGGGTCTGCGCAGTATGTTTCCTCTTCAATTCATATCGGTCAGACGTCATCAAGCCATCCAGTCCCTTTTGATTCATATCATCCATCACACCTCAAAGGTGCTAGTGATGAATGTATTGAAAAGAGACGGAACGGACAATGTCGGGAGACCGACGAACGGAGAGAGTGATTGCAATTACAACATTCCAGTCCATACCGCTCAAGGTTTTGGCTTAGGTTTTACAGCCGGCCGCCAGTCTGACACCAGCCCTCTTTGGGTACATAAGTCAGACCTTAAAATTAGTCGCCCTATGAAGTATGAATGATTCTCCACACCTAGGTTTTGAAACTCGTAAACTACAATCTGCAATGAGGTGTATATTTTATGAAACTCTGTAATCATGTAGTGTTACCCTCGCGCATTAAGACTTAGATTTATGCCAATCTTTTCTGAGCACCATGGGCATGGTTCAGCAGGTGACATATATTAAGCCTAGGGGAGGCTCGGGCAAGATGATCATAAGGAAGTAGGCAAGAGATAAATACCGAATATTATTTGGACCTTGTTCAGCAAAGTGGATCCAAGGGTTGTTTTGGGACTTTCTCTATTCATAAAATTTGTGCTTCAACATACGACTTAGGAACAGAAATAATCGTATTATGTTTAAAAGTCTTCTTCTCCCTGCCCTGTTCCCAGTCTATCTGGGGTCGGCGCATTATGTTTCCTCTTCCATTCATATCGGTCAGACGTCATCAAGCCATCCACTCGCTTTTGTTTCATATCATACATGGTGCTAGTGATGAATGAATGTATAGAAAAGAGACGGAACGGACCATGTCGAGAGACCGATGAACGGAGAGAGTGATTGGAATGACAACATTCCAATCTAGACTGCTCAAAGTTTTGGCTTAGGTTTTACAGCCGGCCGCCTGCCTGACACTTACCCTCTTTGGGTATGCTGTTATTGGTAGTTTGCCCTCCACTATTCGGGTGCCCCAAGGTGCTTATTGGTCTACACCGGGCAGTCTCTCTTAGTCGACTTTTACGACACCCATGGGATGAGTCGGGGCTGGCCTATTCTACGTTATTTGTTTGCTCCCAGGCCAGCATAGGAGACGTATTATGTTTAAAAGTATTCTCCCTTTATTATTCCATCCATAACGATGGTCTGTAGTAGTACAGTGGGGGCATTAAAAGGCTGGTGATGGTTGTTATCTAGTCTATTTCATTTTTATTAATTAAGTGTAATTGGGCACTATGAAAATTATTGTCTAGCACAGTGGTTTATTTCTACTTAACAACGCCCATTCAACCAAAACAAAATATTGTTTCACGTGTAGGTACTTTAACAGACCAGTTGCAATGGAGTATAGGAGTATGGCAACAACTCCTGACCTATACTCCATTGCAACTGTTCCGTAAATAAAATATTTTAGAAGAAATATTGTAAACTTTTGAATAGGAAGACCATGAAGCATTCGTTTTACTCGCCCGTTGAAACTCCCGGAAATCAGAGTGAACCGTGCACGTTCCACAAAGCTCACGTAAGTCATCCTGTGACGCGCGCATTCAAATGTGAACGAAGCACGGGGTAAAGATCCCGTATCGTAACGGAAACATTTCTGGAGTATCCCCAAGCGATTCGCCGTTGGACATTCGGGTCACGTCCTCGTAACAACGGGAGCGGGCACCTAGAGGTTTGTTGTGATATCGACGTCGGTTTTTTCACAATACCTGACCGGGGGTGAGAGATTATGTTGGACCGGCTAGATAGCCGCCGCACTTTGTGCCGTGTACGGCCGATTTACTATTCAGGTGGACAGGAGTTTGTTTATGAACCTTTGTTGGGTGCTCGGCCTCTATCGCTGGATTGATCGATGGATTAATGGTGGAAACACATTATTGAAATGCAACGCGACTCGACGTGTAGACACCGAACATCCGGCTTCACGTTGGATGTTCATAGTGTGTCTATAGAAAACAATACATTTGATTCGCCTCAACACACGTCGCGTCGTGTTTTCATAATGACATTATGAAAACCTGCCATAACTCGAAAGTGTTTTTGAGTGTATTATGATGAGTTCGATTGCGATTGTCCCGTGGATAGCGCACCCGGCCTGCGATTGCGTAAAATACATAACCTTAGAAATGCCCGGTCATTGAACAGGCGCAATATACTGGAGAGATATTTATATTGGTAACATTAAAAGTATTGATTACGTTGTAAATTTGTTATATTACAGACTTGCTAACTATGCACAATAGTTACCGAACTTCGTTAGTTCGTATTAAATTTCAAAATGCTTGTATTATTATGTTAGCACAAAAATAGTTTTGTATTACTTAATCAAACCGCTTTTAAACATTAACTCTGCTAACGAGAAGCTATCAAATTGCAATACAACTTTAAAATATGAATTGGCTTCGAACTTTCATCATTATCGTATTCTGAGAATATTTAGCTTTTCAAGCATTTTTCGACTGGAGGTCTACTCTGAAACTTCGAACGATAAACTTCATCTATCCGTCTTTCTCACATCACTGCGTGTTAAAATAAGAGCGACAAATACGCAAAGACTCGATCGAACGAAATAAACTTCCAGAGTAACGCCTCTGGTCTTTTCCAATAGCGTCTGGCGCCTTTTAATCTTATAGTATTACTTTACCTTAATAACAAATACTCGAACGATATAGTCCAGTTTGGTTGATATGTTTTATTTTATTTTATGCTAGACAGGGAAGCTCTTGACCTTCATTTCAACTGATGGTAAGTGACGATAACGACCTACATTGGAAACGAGCTTTACCTGGAATCCTCACAGGCTATCTGATCACAAATTGTCGGAACACAATAATTAACATTATTATCATGGAGACAGATTTTAACAAGATGGTGGCAGCTAGCCAGGCAGACTAGAAAAAAATCCTTAACCGAGTACAAGATTGTGCTCCCCAGAGGATGGAATCTAATTGGTGGACTACTAGACCTTTGAGGCGGTATTATGGAAAGGTCAAGGTACGCTTATTTCAGCTATATTTTTCTTCTTATTTTCATTATCAATAGGACAAAAAATGTAACAATGTCAATTGAGAATAATAAAGAAATATTTGTACATTTATAACATCTTAGTAGACAGTTTGATATTAATATTTAATAAAATAAAATACAAATATACCCTAAAACCAATGTTGATTATATAGTAAATATTTTGCTTTCACTAAAAAACTATGCTATTTCAGACATTCCAGCTGACCTTTTTCTCAAGAATCCAGTGTTCTTTATTCGGTAAATGTAAAAATAACAACGAGTTCTTAGTAAGTATTTAGATATTTAGTTTCAGTAAGTAAGTTTTTATTAGATAGTTTAAGTTTTTTGAAATAATCCTGTATCGTACTATGTTCTATGGACAGGTATTTATTTTTGTGGGTGTCATACAGAGCTGGGTAAATCAAGATAAGTGAAAACCGGGGTGACTTAATTATCATCGAAACGGCGAAGACCAGTACTATATTTATAGTACGATACCTATACACAGCTAAATACACGATTTTATTTATAAAGTGACAGTGCCTGGGTCTCAATATTTTATTGTGCTTAAATAATATATTACAATCGCACATTTTTGCTACAAAAGTTAAGCTCTACGTCAACTTTAAGCTTAGTCCATTAAGGTTTCATTTTAAACTAGCGCAGTTATTTCTTATTTACGCTATAACGATCAAGAACTTACTTTTCACGGCAGTTCCTACATACAATGAAGATTCATTAGAAACTTTTCGTAGAAATTTTCGCAGCTGTTATTCTGGTAAACAAACATGAAAAGCACAAGTACCTTTTGTGAGCTTGATTGCATTTTCCTTCGTAGTAATCATCGACTTTCCTCGTAATTTTTAAAGCTTCCAAGCGGATTTTCACATTGCTATAATGTTTATAAGTGTTCTCTTAGATTTGTGATGTAGTTAGTGCCAGATTACGATGCCTCGAATTCATGTTTGAAATTAATATTGTTCCTCACACTGTGACAAGCTGAAATTTAGTAAAAGGAGGTGCCTTTTCTTAAGGAACACCTTAATTTATTCTATTTAGAAGCAGGGCGTAGAAAAATTGTCGGATATACAATGAATTTGGTTGAATGGTTAGTACCAAAATCTGTGAGACCGTTGTGTTAAAGCCTAAAGACCATTAAGGTAGGCACAATAAAAGCTGGGTTAATGCTCCTCTATTGGAATCACCCTTGAATTATATTTACTCTAGTATCATTGTCCTTTATTAGGCAGTGTGTGAAATATACCCTCAATAGCCAAAGGAGCAGTAGGTATATCGCAAAAAATAATTCAATATATTTCTTAGTCGTATAGGATAGTTTAATAATTTATCGATCTAATGGGTTATGGTACACAGGTAAACTTTTTCAATAATATAGAAAGTTAAACAAAATATTGCGTATCTCAGTTCTATCTAAATTCCTAAGCTATTTACAGTGTATTAAATGAATTTACTTAAAAGATTTAATTTTCCGGAAGTTAAATTTGTTAAGTTAATGCTTCCCCTACGTGTTTCCAAGTTTTTTGAGTTATGTCCATTGTAATGCTGCTCTAGGCTTTGTCTAGGTTTTTGTGTAGCCAGTCTGCTATTTCAAGGCTATTGTTGGTTGTTTCCCTACTCGTCAACCCGGTTGCGAAAATATTTCTAAGTGCAGAAAACTCTTAGCTTTAATTACAATATTTTGTCTACGGATAGAGAAGTGAGGTTACTAAAGTTTTTTTGCCTAGCACTTTTTGTTTATCATTATCATTACTAACATCCTAATGTTCCGACTGCTGGGGAACGTGCAGTCCCTATGGATGGAAGAATATAAGGAAAATGGGCCGTAATCTTTTTTAAGTTCGAGTGTCAACTTAGTAAATCACATCGCCTGCATTCCTGCCTGCTTCTTTAACTTGCTTAAACTTGTGTAAATCATCAGCGAACTTGACATGATATTTCCAGCAGTACATCACGGACGTTGCTGAGGGGGAAACATGAAATGAGCATGGCCCCTTTGCATTGAAATAAACATCCACCTTCAATGCCCCGTGAGAGCAAGCACTCTACCTAGCTAAATCAAATAAGCCACGAGGACCGCCCTGCGCAAGCATTTTGATAGCGAGTTTATAGTAGATCTATCTAGATCTATACAATTATTATACACATTATACAAATAGGGCCAGCCATTCTTTTCTGATTATTGGAGGATTATCTTCATTGTTCCCGGTGAATATCAATAAGCTCGCCTTCTCGAAACGTGGGTGGTAAAAACCTCTACCTACCCCTTAGGGGAGATAGTCGTGATTTATGTAGTATCAATTATCTTAATTCAAATACATTTATTTTAATAACTTTACCAAATAATTCACCATTTAATTTTATACTGCTATTAAAAAATGGATTTTGTTGGTACTGGTTGGTAGTTAAGACTGTAAGAGAGTGGCAAAGCATCATAATTTTTATTTTAAAAATAAAGAAAAAACGTAATGATAAGATGAAAATATAACACTTTTGTCGTAGCCAGAAGTTAAATGTTGATACTATTTATGTGTTGCAATATAAAAAGTTTTAGATATAGAAACATTAATGTATTAATTATTGATGTATAAAATCAAATGAGGTTTTTTTGGTAACGTAGCATTTCAGGATTTTATACATATTATTACATTGAGTACTAGCTCCATACCCAGTACGAAAACATTTACCCTGAAACGTAATCCTTTAAGCCAATCTTTACCAATAAGTCGTCTGGGAATTTTTATAATAAATCCCTTAGTAACTCTTGCTGTAATTTTGAACCAATTGCAATGTGTTTTAATTAAAGACAGGCTTTGATATCATCTACTTACTCTAAATATTAAGAATAATTAAAATAGTATAGTAATACCTTAAATTAAACAGTTAAAGTATGTGGCCGATCGCCATCTATTATTACATGGGACCTAAACTTAATTGGTGAAAAGTGGGTGTTAATTTACCTCTGCCTACCCTTTCGGCGTGATTTATGTATATATGTAATTCAATCTAGTGTTCATACAATTTTCTTTTTGCGTTGAATTATCAGAAAAATCGGAAAAAACAGGAATGATATTTATTTCAATCACAGCAAACGTACAATCAACAAAAATGTATGTAATGGTATGAGAGGAATGCTGCTACCTATTACTCATCCCTGTCTTTACCGTTAGTCTTGTACGGCTTGTGGCCTTGTATCTAAAACAGCCACTGTGGTGGTAATTGTATTCTGCTCTGCCGTCACCACACGGCTTTGACAAAAGTTGAAATATTCGATACCTATTTAATATCTCCACCATTTTCTATCTGCACTTTCATATTGTTTGAACAGTTTCTCTATTTGTATACACACCGATCACAGTATAGTTAATAAAGTCGGGCAATTAAAATAGTTAATTCGAGTATGAATGTTTGCGATACAGTAATAAATAGGAATCAATTAAATTAACTGTGGTGTGGTAAAAGGCCGTGTGGTGACGGCAGAGTAGAATACAATTGTCACCACCCCAAATCTCTCCTGTGGGTGTCGTACAAGGCGACTAAGGATAAATCAGTGATGAGGAATGGGCAGCAGCGTTCCTCTTATACCACCTAGCAATGTACTGCGACTTTTGTGCCCGATAAATGGCAATAGGCTCGCCACCTATTACATGGGACCTAACATAATTGGCGAAACCTGGGTGCTAGTTCACCTCTGCCTACCCCTTCGGGGATATAGGCGTGATTTATGTATTAAATTAACTCAAATTGTTCAAGCTTGCATACGACATTCTGTTTCAATGAAGTTGAAATATTTTTAAATTAAAATTTTCATTCTGGAAATACAAAAAGCATTTGCCTACCACAAAAGGTCAGTAGCTGACAAAAAGCATGTTACATAAATCGCTGTAATCCCGAATTAGACCCTATTTTTTGTGGATGTGTCCATGAAAGTTTTAAGTAGTTTAAGAGGTCCAAACTCACAACATTGATATATTACGATGATTAAGTATTATGTAGCTCTTATTCATCATTTATAATAGGACATAATGCATAAAAGCTTCATAATATTGCAGCACATGCCTTTGCAAAATTTCTAAATTGGGATAGTATCAAAAATTGCAAAGCCTGTATATATGTATAATTTTACAAAGAAAAAGATATCAGAATGTCCTGAATAATTAAATCTACCATTAATTGTTCAAATAACAAACAAATAAAGTATTTTATAAAAAACACAGCAAGCTGTAAATTTATTCTAAAAAATATTTCTGCTTAATTACAGTTTCTTACCGCCTAATGACGCTATTCAGTTGTTTTTCTGATAAAACTGTATCCGTAAAAGATTCAATAAATCACCACTTGTGTGTATGAAATATTTCTATATTTCGTCGACTCTCCTAACAGAATATTAATATTATTCCATTTGTGGCCTGTGTACGGCATATGCATATATACATGTAGAGGGCGCGTCGTTCCCATGGGCTTTAACATAAGAAATACTGTAACATTTCTGGAGTATTCGAATGTTCAATCGCATTCAGCTTTGTCTTTTTGCGAAGCAAGCAGCTCACATGAGAAATATTAAGGTTTAGCGATCGCGAACAGCTGACGCGGCACGTGACTGTCGGGTAATATACCGAGGCGCCTTCTTCAACTGGTCCCTTGCTTGGCTGAGGGGAAGAGCGGGCAAGGTGACAAGACGAATACATATTAATAACACCAATACGTGTCACATAGTGCTTTATAGGCACTACCACAAAAAAAATCCCAATTACAAAATGCCCGCCACTGGCATTTTGTAATTGGTCTTTTTTTGTGCTCCACTTGCTCCACTTAAAATGATACAACGTTTCTATTTAACGATTGTCAATTTTTCTCAGCTTCTCTTACATTTCACAGTCGTCATGTCGGTTTCCATGTAATACGTCAGTTTCATACATTTGTATTCTATTCGTTCGAATAGATTGGCAACACTTAACACTATGAATGTGATATTTTACAATAAAAACAATAAAAATGACTGAAGTGATTATAATTTTATAATCTAATTTATTTATAGAGTTTATTTATAGAAATAACACTAATATATAATCGATAAGGACACTTAATTAACTGCGAGAGGCTTCTAATTACGTCCTATTGCAATTGACTCAACAACAGTATCGATCAAATTAATTCCATCCGTGGAGTTCACAACCATTGACCTAAATGTTATTTACGTTCACCTGTGACAACGCTAAATTTGTGTAATATTATATTTAATCTTTCATAATTGAAATTTGACAAAATCCAATCAATCGAACTGTTTACTTAGAAATCAATTACTGACGATGTTATGTGGCAATATGGTAAATTGTGATCAAAATTGTTGTCCTTCAATTTCATTAAGACAATAACGTTACGAAGCATAGAATGCTTTTTAAGTGGGGTGAGGAAGGAATCCTAAAGTAATTTTATTTTATAAATCTACTTGAACAAAATTCTATAACATCGTTTCTTTATTTAAAAAAATTGTAATTTTAAATCACATTTTTTGAAAATAATGTGTTTGTTTGTTAACATGACATTGGTGATTGGAAAAACTGCTATTTATTCTTTACCTGTAGATATCTTTTAAGATTTGACATTTTTTTTCAATTACTACTGCGATTAGTTTCTAATCGTCCATCGATGGTCGAAGGATATTCTTCTTTATCCGCCTCCTAACTTTACTTTTATTAATGATGCATCTTCATTACTTTCACTTTCACTTAAGGGTATTATTTACTTCTTCAAATGTTCGTAAATTCTGCGGCATAGGCATGTAATTCTCATGAACATGAGTTACACCAGAGCCGGGCTAAATGACTTCTCATTAGATTATTTAGAGGGTTAGCTCGCTTCATGCCTTCTCTGCCTTCGAATTTGTGAATTCATTGTGAACTCCTAATAAAATCTGGTAGATAAACACAGAAAAATGCATATTCGATGACTCATTCAGACAGAAAATTAAACTAAAATCATTCCTAAAATTAAAAACATTATTTTACCAGTGTCTAGATATCGGGTGACTTCGACTATTAATTGAATTCGGCGATTGAGAGATTTGAGAGTTATAAACTCATACACTGAAACGTTCACCAACTCCCTTCCATCATAGCGCCATATCGCCATCATCGATTCCATTAATATGGAAAATGAAAGTGAAAAAGTGTGTACCCAAAAAAAAAATTGCCGACTCATACTTCAATTGATGATTGTCTTGCCAATTATTTATATTTTTGGTAGATAAATACAGTACAACAATACTCAAAATATAAATTTATCTTTATACAATAAAAAACTAGAGATGACTTTTTAAATTAAAGTCTCACTTATAAACCTCTTACTTCGGATAATTGCTGATTGATTAATGCATAGAAAATCGTAATAAATAAATAATTATCATATTTTTTTTCCAGAAAAATTTAGTACCATACTATACCACTCGGATAACCACCCGGATTGCGGAGGATTCGGGTTCGTTTCATGTATCGGAACAACAATATTCCAAAAAAATTCCGTATCTGTAACTAATTGAACTTTAAAATTATTAATCTTCAATTAATTTCCTTAGCTCCTAATAGCACCGTCCTCTAATCATTTCTTCCAAGTGATAGTAACAATGCACATTTTCAAAAATAAGTCTTCAAAAGCTCCTGGGGAATCTCGCTCCAGCAAAAACATATTTCTTGTCGCATCTAAGGTCGTTTGTCAAGGCGCAACGAGGGCCTGCCGCCAGCAATCTGTTTGTCCAGCTGCCACCTTCCTTCTTTTAACAAGAGCTTTACTTGATATCCGGAAATTTATTGCCACCATAATTTGTCATCAGTTTACGTGTGAGGTCTTAATATTTTGTGGCCCTCTTGATGTTTGGCAGTGCAACAGAATTAGTGTCGCTTATATTGATAAAGTGGTTTACTGCTTCGTCTTCTTGAATTTTCGTTTAAGGTGACAAAGAATTCAATAGACCATCTAAAAATATACCATTACTTACGGATCATATTATTATATAAATACGAACTTTTTATCTGCCGTGTGGTGACGGCAGAGTAGAATATAATTGTCACCACCTCAAATCTCTCCCGTGGGTGTCGTACAAGGCGACTAAGGATAAACCAGTGTTGAGGAATGGGCAGCAGCGTTCTATTGCCATTTAGTGGGCACAAAAGTCGCAGTACATTGCTAGGTGGTATAAGAGGAACGCTGCTGCCCATTCCTCACGACTGATTTACCCTTAGTCGCCTTGTACGACACCCACGGGAGAGATTTGGGGTGGTGACAATTGTATTCTACTCTGCCGTCACCACACGGCATAATACAATTATCGATAATAAAACGTCTAAGATGTGTTTAATTCATTCATCACACTGTAAGATGTAATGTAGATAAAATTAAATATTCCGTATAAACGGAACACCTATTTAAATTGATCTTCTTTAAGTTAATAAAACTTTTTGGCAAAGGCGATATTAAATCTCAATTTCACAGATAAATAGTCTACGCATGCCTAATTTGTTTGGAAACGTCGTCAAGCTGCGCGTTCGTGCGGAGCTTAGGGTACATTAACACTGAGACATGACGTGCTACGAGCCTTAAAATAGCCATACGACATATACGATACAAATATATATATATATATAATATAATAATATGTTAAAAGTTTATTAAGTTATTAAGTAATTGCGAAGAGCTCTCTAGCGTAGTGGCATAGCGCGCTTGGCCTGCGATTGCGTAAACTAATTAATGTCGCTAAGGCCGGTCATTGGATGGGTGACCAAAAATGTATAATATCGAGTTCCTCCGTGCTTCGGAAGGTACGTTAAGCCGTAGGCCCCGGATGCATCTGCAGTCGTTAATAACCACCAACCCGCACTGGGCCAGCGTGGTAGGTTATGGCCCAATCTCCCTATGTTCTTCCATCCATAGGGAAGCCCTGTGCCCCAGCAGTGGGGACATTAAAAGGGCTGGTGATGATGATGATGAAGATAGAATAAGAATATACAATGCGACGTATTTTCGAATTCTTGGGAACAGTTTCTGAGGATCATTGCGATGCTTCGTTGGTAAGGGCGGCGTTAAAGACCAGCACCTCCTTACACTATACCGCTTCAAGGCACGGCGTATAACCGTCGCGGTGGCATACGCGAGATGACTCATCACGGGTCACGGGTTCCGTGTGGGACGGCGCCAGTATATGAGTAAATAAGTGGAACAGAGTTTCAGCTTCTCCACTGGCTGTATGAGTGTAAACCGGTTTTTTCCAGTCTCGCCCAGCGGCCAGTGGACAAGTTGTCACTCTGTTTATTTAGCGCCAGGGCGGAGCTCGTAACAACCGTAGACACACAACGCTACGCGCTATCGCAAATTTGTCGCTCTACGATGCGCTACACAATGCGATACCTCTGTCCTCTCTTGGTATGAACAGACCCGTAGCCGGTCGCCGTATCTACCAAGCCTACCGTGTCTTAATAAATCGAAGCTATTGGCATACGAGTGTCAAGTCTCTGGGTGACTGCGGTCCGTAAATATCAGTCTGGAGGTAATCACGACCTTAATAAAATATTATTAAATCAGCGGTGAAAGTGAAACGAAGGTTGCATCTAAGATAGATTTCTGGATAGTTTACTTGGCAGTTCAATTGACATATATTTCATATTATAACTGTCAAATGATCTGCCAAGTAAGCTACCCAGAACTTACTTGTCGATTGTGAAACAGGCCCTAAATCTAATGTTTTAGGAGGTATGGTTACCCCTCAAGTAAGTAATACCTTAATTATTAAAAATACGGATATATGATTGAAACGACTAATAGTGCTTTTCACTAGTCAAGACATATGAGACATTACTAAAATCAATAAATATCATTGTTAACCGACTAAAAAACGGAGGAGGTTACTCAATTGGTACCCGTATGTTTTTTACAATCTAGTTCAAAGACCGCTGTTTATGAGTTAGTCATTTTCAGATTATCATTAACAAGCACCTAATATTTTTTCTTTGGTACATCTAAAAATGTAAATATTTATCATACCGTCAATGTATTTTTAATTTATTGGAAAGTAATTAACGGAAACTGTTGACTTTGCGGTATATGATATATTTCGAGACAATTACATTAATTATCAACAAGCTGTTCATGGCAAACCCTCTTGACATTCAAATAATAACATTTCAATATGAATTTAATTTAATCATAGTTATTACGTTGGAGTTCAATCCTTAATTGATAATAATTGGTGGTATAATTAAAATATCTGACGCAAAGTTTGTTGATCATATAAGCATTTGAAAATACTATTATTCATGTTTTTATTATCAGAGCTGTCAAACCTTTAAGATCACAAACATTAATACAAGGTAAAAAACTAGTTTTTTTATTTTTTTATTATACATTCATTGTATTATTACACATTCATTATACAAAGACAATTGTAGAAATTGCAGTAAAAATTATTTAAAGTTATTTTCTATACTTTAGAAGTTGCGATTTTAAAAGTGACGTATTGAGTTTGGGTTCTTCCGCAGACTTAAAATGGATTGCTCAAAAAATTAAATATACTTTATGTTAACTTATTTACACGTACCAATAACAAATATATTTAAAAATAATTAGGTACATTATTATTTGTGTCGTTGTATGTATGTATTTAATATTTCTTACACACACACTTGTTCTAGAACAAGTCCTACCACCAACCAAAAGATGATGATGAAGTGCTTCTATATATCCACTTAATATATTTCACGCATACTCATTATTTGCGAGGAATTTTTGATACCAGCGTCAAATTCCCTGGAATCGGACCCAGAAATCGCACACTCTAGCGATATTCCGTACAAAACGAAAGTTGTTTCGCTGAGTACGGAACCAGCGGCAACCGGGCTGATCGTCACTTTTGGATTTAGTTTTATCTTTATATAAGCTGGGTAGATTTTCCTGGTCACTACACCCGGGAGAGATTCGCCGGGGCATTCGTTAAATTAACACTTGGTGTGATTTTCGCGTCTCTGATTGTGTTAATGAGATACTTTCGTAGATGTGCATTTGTTTCAGCTCCAGTTTTTTAGTTTTGCTACTTTTAAGTTCTCTGATATTTTGACCGCACTACTATTTTGCGTGATGGCAACATAAATTTAACACTATGGTGTATGGAGAGTCGCTTTTGTATTTATTGATTTTAATCGATTCTTAAAGCCATAGGAAGATTACTATAACACTTAGGTACACTAAACAATCCGCACTGGGCCAGCATAGTTGTACGCTAATTCTTCAATTCTTATGGCAGGCTTGTGCCCCAGCAGGGTGGACATTAAAGGACTGATGATGATGACACTGATACTTGTTATGAAATTACATGGAGTTGTTTTAAGTTATGCTATTCAATGTAGCAATGTCATAACAACGAATTTTATTATTAAAGCTGCGAAATTATTATTTCAATCCTAATTTCTCAGCTTTCAATTACAATACCTAACTAATGACTTGTTGTACCTACTTGTTAATTGTGATCAGTCACTATACTGATAAATCAAGGAGTAATAAACTAACCACCTAAGAGCAGAAAGCGGGCTCGTTTAAATCAGAACTCGGCTAAAATCTATTAACGTGCGATGAATCCTTATCTGGCACAAAATTTATTTGGCAGCCGAATATCGGCCGGGTTACCCGTGCAATAATTCTTAAAAAGAAAAAGGTTTTGCTTCGAGGACGTACGATAAGTTTAGAGTCAGTTGTTTTCGAAGCGGCGCCCGTGCGAGCACACACCGAGCCCTCATCAGGGCGAAACTTTGACAAGTTCATAATAGCGTTCCGAGTTAAGGGTTTTTCTGTTTATCTAAGGGGGCACGTCAATTTTACATAGTCATTTTCAAATTCGTTAATTGCTTTTGTAACTGTGCGTACTATTTTAATTACTTTTCAATGTTTGCACAAACAAAACAGGCTCTATTTGCTTTTGTGCTCCTACGAATATTTACGGGGTTGTTTTAAACAGGCGCGTGGTATTAGGAAGATGAAAGAGTTTGGGTGGCTTATAAGTGATTAAACTCTTAATTGGTTTTAGTACATACATAACCTTTCGTAATTCACCGTTACCTTGTTGTTGATAGCCTAGGGACATACAATCCTATTACCACTGTATGGTCCAGACATACCATTACCCAAAGGCCAATAGTAATGTATGACTAACAATCTTCCCATGCCTCAATTGATATTCGAACAATGTAAACACTATGTGAGTTTGTCTTCTGTTTTTACTTAGCCTGCTTATTTTTTTTTCTCGTTCAAGATAGTTCTAGACATTGTTGCATTGTAGTCTTATTGCAACTTCCCGCTTGCTCTTAATAAGATGGACAAAATATTCTAAAAGTCTGTCGATACTGCAGCAGGCCTCTTGTAATGAATATTTATTTAACTCCCACCTTTTATCTACAATAAAGTAAATAGATTAACCACTTGTATTATAAATACTAAATGACGGACACATACCCATAACCATTAGGTAAATATACTACATAAACATAATTATATCCGACCACAACTCAAATAAAATGTTAGTGTTGAACACACAGACTTAAAATCATTGATGTTTATTCCTATCAATTTGATACTACTACCAACTATAGGCTGGAGATAATTATGATTGAGAATAAGTATCACTTGAAGACGTACACTAACTACTCTTCAGAACCGATATAAGTGATAGCAAAAAAAACTACGCCGTGTGGTGACGGCAGAGTAGTATACAATTGTCACCACCCCAAATCTCTCCCGTGGGTGTCGTACAAGGCGACTAAGGATAAATTAGTGATGAGGAATGGGCAGCAGTGTTCCTCTTATACCACCTAGCAATGTACTGAGACTTTTGTGCGGAATAGGCTCGCCACCTATTACATGGGATCTAACATATTAGGCGAAACGTGGGTGCTAGTTCAGCTCTGCCTACCCCTTTGGGCATATAGGCGTGAATTATGTATGTATGTATGTATGTATAAAAAAAAACGAATCAGACAGCAATAAGTAATAGGCAGCAGCGTTCCTTTTATGGCAACTAGTAATGCAATACGATTTATTTATGTATGTAAAAAAAACTAATACGTGTTGTAATCGCATCAGGTACAAGTTTGGGTTCATACCATTGGAAACCAATGGTGTGAACATAATATTTATAATGTCCAATCAAATTAATTTATCTACGTACCTACTTGACAGAGAAAATAGAAACTGTATAAAATTATACCCGACGTGTGATGTTTGTATTCAGTTTTATCCGTCTGCGGCATCATGAATCCGGTTATTGTTTAACCGAAACTAGCCAGACATATTTGCTTTGTTCCCCGAAATTATGATCGTCCCTCCATTATCCCAGACCATTAGTAACATTATGTCCTCGGGACTTACTTGTACATACAACTCTCATCTCTCGTGTATGGTGGAGGCGCAATATCCTCGCATTCGGATTTTCAGTGTATAAAATAAGCTCTTTTTATATGATTAATAAATGATTAATTTAACAACACTATCATCATGACGCCATGTCGTGTCGGTGTTTCCTTTCTTTGGCGAATTGCAACTCGAAAAATAATTAATTTATAATGAGCAACATTTGAGTTCCTTCCGTGTAGACCTGGGTGTAATAACGGTAGTAATAAATGTATTGTCTCAAGTTCCTCCGTGCTTTGAGAGGCACGCTAAGCTATTGGTCCCCGTTTTAACAACAGTTGATGATACCCAACAACAGGTTTGGTAGAACGGAACGGCTGGCGATCGGCCAAGAGGTCCCGGGTTCGAACCTGATAGGACCTAAATGTTAGTGATGAACACAGACATAAAAAAAAATAGTGTTTATTTTACTTACTTTTAGCTTGATGATATATGTGAGTATAATAAATATTTATTCCATATTTTCAACAATAAAAACAGCAATCCCCATTGAGCCATTGCGTTTTTTTTTGCGAACCATCTATTGTACCATAAATAGGGAATGCCTGTTCATCAGCAGCATTAATTAAAGGACTGTGATGATAAACAAGACATCGCAAATAATTATTCTGCCATAATGAAAGCATGAAAACTTTACTTCACAAAGGTATACAGGCACTTAATGATCTAAGTTATGTTAAAGGGTATAATGCGAGTCCACACACGTGTGTTGTACTTTTGAGTTTCCCATAATGCATGAATGAGCTACTCCCGGTTGCCCTGTGGACACATGCCTCGAGACCGTCTTCAGTTAATGTAAATATTATTACCAAGTTGGTACACATACTGCTTAAAGTAAATATAGTTACAATTTCATTTCCCCCGTGGTTCAGTGGAACAGTATCGCGGAGAGGAATAAAATATTGATAAGAAATATCCGATGACGGCTTGCGAAGCCGTATTTTATAATACGACAAATCAGAAGACGCCCTGATAGATCAAGATAAAAACGATATCGCTTTACCAGGGGAAATATAATTTATCGATGAAAATACGTCGGTTTGCGGAACTAAGGAGTATGTTAAGAAATGTTTAAGTAGTCACGGTACTATTTGTTCTTATATTCTGATGAGTACACACATTGGTAAATGAATATTAATAAAAATTTTAAATTGACCGCTTTGCTTTTGACTGTAACGGGCGTGGCAATGGCAACTTATCCGGCCCATGCATATTTATTGGGCACGTCGCTATTGAAACGTAATACGGCCGTGGTATTTGTAATTTGCCATATACCGTGGGAGGACGCGGTCATCCGAGCGCCAACACAAACGTTTGATAATCCTGGGCAGTGCATCCATCATTCGGTAATCCGGGCTCTAGCTCGCCACCGCTCAAAACGGCTATAAAGGGACTTTGGACGATTACGTGCGTAAAAGCTTCTTATTCCGTTCGATTGTTCATTATAACTATTCACAGTGAATACATTACTCTTGGCCATGAAATTTAGTTACACTCACAATGATGTGTTTTGATTGTGATAATGATGTATAATAATTGTCAAAGTCATTATCTTTATAACAATAATTTACAATATTTAATTGTTATTGTGTCAAAGGGATCTCCATAGTAATCAAAAATTTTCTAACAAACAGCGAAACATTTTATTTAAATCCGATTTTGAATAAATTAACTGAATGAGTTTCTCGCTAGTCGCTTAAGGGTACATACAATCAATTTCTTCCATTTTGCAATATAATTCAGCTTCATTCAACATTACGAGAGTCTTGTTCAATAATAAACTAATTAATTAACATCCAAACTACATTTTATTTTCCGAAAATGTTTCAAAGAAATAATTGGCCAAAATACACTGAGCAACGAGCCAAAATTAAAGGCAAAAACCTTCAAGATCCAAGATTAATGAAAAAACAATTGCTTTGAAAATAATTTATTAAATGATTAGACAAATTCATGAATTGCACAAACAATTTACATGCCCTTAATAACTTACCCACTTTGCCTAGCTCAAATAAAAAACAGAGAGCTCTGTGTTGTTGTTTAATCTTAAATTGCTTCATGTTCCTACCGTGTCAAAGGTAATTGACAAATCAATCCGCTTCAAGGCCTATTCCAGACTTAAATTTAGTTTCAGGTATTCAGAACCTTGCGTAATAATAATTAGACAGTGACGTATTTGGATCTCTACTGTCAACCAAATTCAAACTTGCCGAGCGAACGTCTGTCGTCAAAACCAACCGCTGAAAATATCCAACGGAAGGGTAATCGAATGTCACACGCGCCCGCGACCGTCTGAACTATTCAGGCTTGCGGCCTGATTTATTTCCCCCACTGTCCAAGTTTCTGCACCTAGCTCGTGCAACATTTGTACGCGACACCTCAGATATACGGGTACAGCTGAGAAACTGGGGCGTCCGCCGCGAACATGTTTATTGACATTTAATTAGACTACTGAATTATGACAGTCTCAGCTTGCGTTCAGTTACGCTTGTAACGTTATACAATTTAATACCTCTTTTTACCTCTTTCTGTTTACTGGCATTATTTAAAAATAATATATTATTATTTAAAATAATTTCGTGTCAAAATTTAAAATTTAAATACCTACAAATACTTTGGCGATAAGCTACTGACAGACATGCATATTATTAGCATGCTTGTAAGCATGCCAGTGAGATGTCAGTTTTGACATTTTTTGACAAAAAACACAGATTCGATAAGCTACTGCTTTAAAAAGTGTTTGACGACTTTCGGCTAAAACTGGTTAGTGTAAGTTTGAGTCCACTGTCGTGAAGGAGCTTTGCGTTTAGCTCGAATGGCTTATAAAGTCAGAAGTTCATGAAAAATTGGAAAAGCCAGTCATTCGTTGACAGGGATTGTTTTATTCTTATGTTTAGTATTTTTGTGACTGTTTCTTACAGATCCACACCATTCACACACATGATTGAACGTAAAGTCAATTGTTCATAGTTTAACTGGAAATATATGCAATAGGTCACAACAAGAATACTCTACCGTGGGGCGGTGTTTTCAAAGCTACGTAAATAGCTGGCTATACATGAGTGAATTGTTTCAGTACAGCGGAACGAAACGGGGACGTAGGCATTTCAGTGCAAACAAGCACTTATTCTTTTTCAAAGTTATGCAACTGACCGGACACAGCGGGCGTAGTATCATCGGTGACAAGCGGGAAATACAACGGGTGTCTTACAAATTTATGCATATTCCTGGGAACTTACGTAAGACTTGGTAATGAATGTGTTTTTAAAGTTTCTATTAAATTTAACTAATGTTTAGGTCTTACGGATGACTAGTTTAAGGAATAAATAAATAAATGGAGAAAATAATTCTAGTTCCTCCTTGCTTTGGAAGGCACCATAAGCCGTTGTCTCGGCTGCATCTGCATTCGTCAATATCCACTAACTACACTAGGCCGGCGAAGTGGGTTATGGCCCATTCTTCCTATATTCATTCATACAAAGAAAACATTAACAGATTAACCCTAAGGCCATAGGTCACCAACACTTAAACAGGCGATAATTATAAACGTAGGTTTTTGACACTTTATCGTATGGAAGAACTGCCAAAAACTGATGGTTATATTTTAATCGCTTGTTTTACATGTTGGTGAACTCGGGCCCTAATATCATATTATACTTTTATATTATAAAACTATAAAAATTTAAACAGCTAATAGGTTTCTGTTTAGTCCACGTTTCATAAAGGTGGAAAACATTTCTACACAGCACTAAGGTGTATACAGTTTAAAGGAAACTAGTAACATTTGCCAGCGCCCCACAATAGCTGTACGTAGGAAGACTTATATAATAATTACTACGGTAACACGTGCCATTCACACGTGTTTCAATCACAAAGACAATCAATGTTCGATACAATTAGGTATTAATGGGAAATTTAAACGGTAATTTCCGCCCTA
This sequence comes from Cataclysta lemnata, assembly GCA_963931975.1. Lineage (NCBI taxonomy): Eukaryota > Metazoa > Arthropoda > Insecta > Lepidoptera > Crambidae > Cataclysta > Cataclysta lemnata. The sequence continues at coordinate 9,958,797 of OZ008346.1, read as the reverse complement.
GGATATTATTTATTTATTTATTTATTTAGGACAGCCAACAAGATCACACCAATTAACATTTTTAAATGTACAAGTAAAAGTATTAAACTAAGTGTTCACTTAATTATAGGCTGCCACGGCATGCAATGTGAAAATGAGTGACTAATAATTAATTAAATCTAAAAAATGAATTATTGTCTTTTCTGTTAAATCTTAATAATACTATATAATATAATATTAGTATTTATATACCTACTTAATGTGGAAATTAAAATCGAATAGTTCTGAATCATAATTGTATTTCATTTTTATTACAGTTCTACTTTGGCAGTATGGAGACTACAAAATTTTGACTATTTTAATTTATTTTACTATTTCGAGTTGGTCGAATTCCAAGGCCAATAGCCAACTATCTGACTGATAGTTGGCTATTAGTCTTGAGGTCCCGTTTGAATCCTGACGGGGGCAAATCTTTGTAATGTGATTTTTTTTCACAGACATATTTTATTCTCGAGACGGGCTAGATGATATATTTATTATAATACAATGTAGCACGGCTTACAACAGTTTAACTTATTTTCTAATTTATTAATTTATACAAAATGAATCACCAATCGCAGCAAAAACTACGATAAACCCCCCTAACGTCATAAGCGAGACGTTCGCATTCGCACAGTGCAGCGGTTTATTATTTATTTTAACTTCGATAGTATACTAACACAATGATAAATAATTTTGAGCTATTTCAAGCTACTCCCGATGAATTAATAATGTGATGTGATTATCTGAAAATATTCGAAATTGAAAACGACCGAACTTATTTGGGTAATAGGCATTCAGTTTATTTCATGGACTAGAAATTCGAGAATAGAATACCTAATTTATAGTTTTCAGAATGCTATGCGTATTTTCAAACGGGGACGTTAGGTCGGTAGCACTAAGAGTTGTTTTACTGTGACTATAAAATTTGGTTATTCAAGAAGGTCATAAATATCTATTTCAGTATAACACACTCAAACAATGGCTTTGTCCAATGTTTTACGTGTCTGGCAATGCAAGCTCCATTCAAACTTTTAACAGTTGGAATGATTGCACTTTATTTAAAGGTAATAATTGTTTTTGGGTTTTTTCTCAACGTATATTGATTTATCTACCGTCACTTTATACGCTTCTTAGTTTAATTTATAAGTCACTGTTACCGTGTACTTAGTTTGTAACAGTCTTGATTCGGAATCTATATAATAATAAGTTTTTATTATTATAAACTATTAACAACTTCGAAAATAGTGTAAAATAGTGCAGAGTAAAATTTATGTTTGGTTAATAAAATTATACTAAATTCTTCTGCTAAGATAACCTGAAGCAGCAACGTTAAGTCCGAACCGTTTTAGTTACTATGTTTACTGGAATAATAAACAAACTACCATTAAAAAAATATGTTGGTTGAGCTGTGTAAAATAGCAAAATAAAATTGTGGTACTCATGATTATTCGTTGTCACGGAAAAAAGAGAATCGCACAGAACTGATAAAGCCACTAGGAATTTTCGCGGCGCATTCAGGTCTAATTCCGTGTACGGATAAACACCTGAATGTGTTATTTGTATTTCAACATTATGCAACAACAAGATTGCACTTGGTTGCAAAGAAACTGGATCTGTTACAAAAAACGACATATGAATACATACATAATTACCTTTTTATCCCCGAAGGGGTCGTATTGACACCCACACTACGCAAATTATGGTAGGTACCATGGTTGTAGTAGGTGGCTAGTCTATTGCTATTTATCAGCCACGTTAAACTTAATAGCAGTATATTACGCAGTATTTAATGTATTATTGATGGTATAACAAGAACGCTCTTTCAAGTTACTCATCGTTGTCTTTACCCTTAGTCGGATTGTACGACACCCAAGGAAGAAGATGGGGGGTTGTGACAATTTTATTCTACTCTGCCGTTACCACACTACAAACCCAGTACTGATTTTATAAAAAAATACATTTCATTGAAATCGACAACTTACTTCAACATCGATGGTCCTAGGCGAGAATTTCAATTAGTTTAGTTATTTTGTACACGAAATCGATTTACTGTGGACTCCTAACGAACAACAGGATGTATGGTTAGCGAGTTAATAACGTTATACGTCACATGGGAGTCCGACGGGGGGGATAGCACACTAGAGGCGCTCATAAACTCATTAAAAGTTGACTCCGCACTAAAACTAGTGACCTCACCATACAGATGGCAGTTTTAATCGAGACCGTTTTACGGGCTATTAACTCGAGGCCAGGTTATTGTCGAGTTGGGATCGTTAACTGAAATTCTAGATACAATACCCGCCAACTTCCTGCACTGATTACATGTTCATACAGTGCTTAATTGGCAACTGAAGAGCTTTTCGGAGTCCAGCAAAACATTGTTAAGCTATCATTTAGAGATGATTGTATTACACTTTAAACTATGCTATCGAATTAAGGATAGTACCTACATCGTATTGTTAGAAAAAATATTACAACGTACTAAAATAGAGTAATAAATTTTTTTAAAAATTATGTTTTCTGCAATCCTGACGGCTGCAGTAGAACTCGGTCATTAAATTATTATTTGTATGAACTTATGCTAGTATTTGTGTGTTTAAAAGTTGGCATTTGGATTAATCTTCAGTGAAGTATATTTGTATTGCATCATCATCATATTCATCATCATTTAGCCGAGAGACGCCCAGTGTTGGGCATAGGCCTCCCCCACAAATTCAACCCCCCCCCCCTCCTCCTCTGTATTGGATCATTGATTTCTAAATATGAACAGAATTAATAATTTTGTAATACTGGATACCCACGTTAGGTAGAACTTTGTGATGACTCGGTGAATTATTCGGTGAGTTGCATAAATGGATACGCCTTCCGGACTCATATGTAAAAGTTTGCCAGGATGAAAGAATCGAAATTTAAGCGAGCAGCAACTACGTCAATTTCTCGGTTCAAAAGGTGCGCCGTCGACTAAATGGCACCGTATATACTCATCACCTACTCAGCACCGCCTCTTCCATGTAGAAGGATTTCGCTCGTTCATTCACCTTAAATCGACGTCATTCGGAAAGGCAAAATAGAACACTCCCGAAAAGAGTTCCCGATAAAACGGGCCCATCAAATTTTTTCAATATCCATTGACGAACGAATAAGAATGGATTATGCGCAACCAAACCCTTTAATCTGGGATATATAGCTTATTAAAACAAATGGCAGCCGACGAATTAGATCCCTCGCTCCACCTATAACGTACCCAGAGAACAAGAAGCACATTTGCTTATTGATTTTCGAAGAAAGAAAGAAAGAATTGCAAGTTTTGAAGCTGGAAAGTTAACAATATTTCCACAAAGTGAATGCCGCGGAGACGTGCACGGCGAAAGCAGTAAACAAGATGGAATATCCATTTTAGAAAAGAAGGGATGATTTTACACAGAAACTCTACTCGGGAGCACAGTTTTCATTTGTTTCACAAGAGCGGTTAATGTAAAACGGTTGCTCCTTAACATTTAGCTCGATTACATCTCGCTTTCGCGTTTTTGCCTAACAACATTATAAAAACAAAGGCACTCCCTCGCGGGGAACGGAATCTCACGGTGTGATCTGTCAAGCATTTGTTGCGGGGGTCTATAGAGAATAGGGTCGACGACTTTTACACGAATTCCTCGTTTTGTGCCACCAAAATAAAGACAAGGGTTAAAAAGTTGACAAGTAATTTAGCAATAAGTCCAGATTGTTCCGCTTAGTCTATTTACGTGGTGAAACATGAAATACAAAAGGAAAGTTATTATAACATCGTCAATTATCTCCTCAGCGTACTTTACTTCGAAAACTCAATTTAAGTTGAAGCGTTATCGAAGAAAATAGACACTGCAAACAACACAAAGAGCAGGCTGGAAAAACATTGTACCAATATTGTTAGATAAACACAATATCCAATAGTCGGTGAATGTAACATCTTTAAAGCTATTAAGTGTCAATTAAAACTATTATTTTGTTATTTTGATGATTTTCCAAAAAAGTTTTGTCTTCAGAGTCGCTTGTTTATTACAAAAGTGACGCAACTGAAAAAAATTTAAGTGTGTTCGTTTATGACAATAACATTCACTTTTTTAGGAATGCAATTTTGAGTTGTATCTTCATTTTATTTAAGAAACGATGTCTTTTCTACGCTATCTATGATTCGTATCCATGAATCATCATCTTAGCCTTGTCATTGTAACTGAATAAATACTGAAAGACAAAGACAGCTCGAGGGAAGTGCTAAAAAATATAACAGTCAACAGCGCGATTTCGCATATCTAATCAAATTATGCAATTAACACGATAGTTAAGCACGAAATATTAACCCTTGCTTATTGCTAAAACATAATCCAATTACCCGAGCTTAAAAGAATAACCAACAAAGCTATGAGCAAAGTCATGTGTAAAATACAATCCAACCTAATTTGCTGTTGAACGCCACGGTTAGAAAGGGAAATGGGTAAAAATCAAATTGTTTTCACGAGGATATCAAATCGACGATGTTTAAGGAGGAATTTAGGTCACGTCTCATGGATTACGGCTTATTTCCCGCGTCTCTTTTTCTTCGTTTGACGCTAATCCCGACGGGTTAGGCAGAGATTCGCCCTCCCTGCTTCCCGCGTGCCGCACGCTCTCTCCAGTACATTAGTCTCAAGGTCACAAGTCAATATTACCCAAAAGAAAACCGGAGCAATGCCATTATTAGAGCCACCGAAACGAGAAACTATGCAAATGTAGCGATTTGCGAACGGTTGCTAACATATACTTGGATATTATTATGTGTTTGATGTTTTTTTTAGCAGGAGTGTTTAATTGAACTTATCTTAACTTATTAATTGATTTGTTATCGTAAATGCATTAATTGTATCTAGTATTAAAGACAAATCAGTTATTGCGTTAAAAAATAATTAATTTGGTACAAAATAGATTTAACACTTAATTATTTTTGTGTCGCACGAGGCGACTAAGCGTAAAGATAGCGATGACTAATGCGCAGCAGCGTCCATTTATACCATCTAAGGGCCTGGGGGGCTAGACAAAGTAACACACCGACAAAGATAACGAAGTTCGATAAAGCAAAATGTATGGGATTTGACGTAAATCGTCGTGAAATCACGTGACCAAAATCGTCTTCGTAAGTTCCTAGTTATGTTGGTAGCGCAATCTAAGACGCTGTAGATACCAAAGTCATATGGCCGATCGTGACGAACTTCGACACGTTATCATTATGAAACGATTGCCACTTGGCTACGGACCCCCTGTTTCACAATTACTTCCATGCTGGCCTCGGAGCGAAATAATAACGTAGAATGTGCCAGACCCGACTCACCCCAGGGGTTTCTTAAAAGTCGTCTTAGAGATGGCCGATGAAACCGTGGGGGACCCGAATGGCGGCAAGCAGACAACCAACAACAGCGTACCCAAAGAGGGTTGGTGTCAGATAGGATGTAGAACCTAGGCCAAAACCTTTAGCAGTATGTACAGGAATGTTCATACCCATCAATCTCTCCGTTTAATGATCTCTCGACATAATTATCTCCATCTCTTTTCTATACACTCATTCATCACTAGCACCTTTCTGTAGGCCTATTCGCTAACTTTTTTTAACAGTTGAGAGTGATAATCACTGAACTATTTACTGATCAATTGCTGAAAAAATACTACTTTACTGTAACGCTATTGTGACACTTGTCCTGTGAAAACAGTAATGGATAAGTAAATAGTTCGGTGATCATCACTTTCAACTGTCAAAAAGTTAGCGAATAGGCCTACAGGGCCCGTAGCCAAGTGGCAATTGTTTCATAACGATAACGTGCCGAAGTTCGTCACGATCGGCCATATTACTTTGGTATCTACAGCGTCTTAGCTTGCGCTACCAACATAACAAGGAACTTACGAAGACGATTTTGGTCACGTGATTTCACGACGACTTGCGTCAAATCCCATACATTTTGCTTTATCGACCTTCGTTATCTTTGTCGGTGTGTTACTTTGTCTAGGCCCCCTGGTGTAATGGATGATATGAATCAAAAGGGATCTCCCTTTTGCTTTGGCTTCACATCTAACCTATATGAAAGTCAATGCGTAATAACATAATATGTCATATTATTATGCGTTAACTTTAACGTGCCGTGTGGTGACGGCAGAGTAGAATACAATTGTCACCACCCCAAATCTCTCCCGTGGGTGTCGTACAAGGCGACTAAGGTTAAATAAGTGACGGGGAATGGGCAGCAGCGTTCCTCTTATACCACCTAGCAATGTACCTACTGCGACTTCTGTGCCCGATAAATGGCAATAGGCTCGCAACCTATTACATGGGACCTTACATAATTAGCGAAACGCGGGTGCTAGTTCACCTCTGCCTTCCCCTTCGGGGATATAGGCGTGATTTATGTATGTATGTATGTATTACCTTAAACACTTTCATCACAACACCTAAACACATTGTTCCATATTGAACGATAAAAACACATTGGCCTACTTCTCTATATTGTCGCAAGTGACCTACATTTTATATATTAAAGCTCTCTCTAGACTTAGAAGTAACAGTCATTCTACATTTATAGAAGCCGCAACTTGCGAACTAAGCGAACATACATAAACGGGTATAGCCATCCACATACAAAATCGCAGCGCTCATCCGTGATGGGAATTCGTCCGGCTGCTTAGAGACTGCAATCGATCGTGAAATGTCCGGAAACATGGTATCGTCTAACTTTAGAAGAATTCTGAGGATCAAAGATTGCACCTAAAAGGCCCCGAGCCGAGCGGTAAATCTGATTACCCCACCCCGTGAGGACCCAACCGTTGGCCGAATAATAATCACGTCTTATAACTTATACCTCAATCATCATTCGAACTATCAAAGGTCCCCTTTTAATTTAACGATGGATTAGGGGATCAACTGGGAATCGTTTAACTTGCAAATTGTACAAATTTGGCGGCTAAATAACACTGGCTGAGGGAAATGCTGCCGTATTTTATCTGCTTTACGGACCACTCGTCCGCTATAAAAAAGGGTACGATTTGCATCGTCCGATTTCAGGAATTAAAGACTGATTTAGTTACGATGTACTTTTTACGTTTGGTTCTGAATTTTGATGGTTGCATTGCTACTAGATAAAATTAACAGTGCCGTTAGTACTGTTTTACAAATTAAACAGACAGATACCAAAAGTTGTATTTGCTCATACAATTAATTAACCATCAATCAGGCACTAGGCCAGCGTCGTGGTTATGGCACATTTTCCTAGCTTAGGTGAGCGTATCTTCGTGACATCTTACTTATTAGTGCATCTGCGTCTTATGTATGTACTTCAATTATTTCTGCTGCCTGAAACTGCCTAAGGAGAAACCTTTTTCACCCAAAGTGATTCCATGCATCCAGACAATGGAAAGTTTAAAGAAAAACACTAACTCTGCCACTGTCAAGATTATAAATGTAAACAATGTGTTTAAACATTCCACAATCAACAAGTTACATGAGTAACACAACCATGTGAATTTGATTCAAAACACAGTTTCAATATGTCTGAGCAGTTTTCTGTGTAAATGCTACTTATCTTAATATATTTACCACGCCTGCAAAGTTCTAGTGAGTCAGCCGTGGCTGCGCACCGTTCCGGCCATAGTAAATTATTAACAAATTTCTTTTGAATTTACAAAACTGTAAATGCTCAAATAAAAAAGTTGCATCTCGCAAAGAATACCTCCTTGAACGACATTAAAATTTCCCGGCAGATAAGCGGCGAAGAAAGTTTGCGTTTCTTTTTCGCGAATAATTTATGCTTGAATTTTTCGTTTGACTAATGCTCGAGATCCTGGAGGATAGCGAAAGATTTTGGCAGATTTAAATGAATATGAATATTTTTGAACGGAATAGCAGAAAAAAACGCCCTTTGTATTACGGGAGCGAGGACTGGCAGATGAAATATAAAAGGATCACGCAGTCATTGCAAATATTTGCTCTGATTTGTGTTTGAAGTGCAGACGTGCGTCAAATACGCGCATACATTTCAACACTGACAGAATCTAGACACCATTACGTTTGTTTCACATTGCAAAACACTACGTTAAATTTAGGGGAAGGTAGCCTAAAACGGGCATGGTGGCTAAATCATCTTTTACATAAAATTGTTTCCATACACCCAAGAAGACAGACGGGAGCTTCAACTGCCACAGGTAATAACGTTCATAAGGCTGAAGGGAATATTTCGGTTTTGATAATTTAGTAAACAAGAGTGGCCGTTTGGATCAACCATAATAACGGCAAGGTGCTGGTGATGAGAATGCATAGAAAAGTTATAGAAAGGAACATGTGGAGAGACCAATGAACGAAGAGAGTGGAAAGACAACATCCCAATCGATAATGCTCAAGGTTTCTGCTGAGGTTCTGCAGCCGGCCACTTGCCTAACACCATCTCTATTGACGGCCGCCTTGGTCGAATGCTCAGATTGCTGGGTATTGGCCAAGAGGTCTCGGGTTCGAATCCTGGTAGGTACAAACTTTGTGATGACCACAAATGTTTGTTGTCATGGTTGTGTATATGTTTATGTAGTATATTTTCAACATTTATATACATAATTATATTAAAAATATGTCCGTCATCTAGTATCCATAACACAAGTGCTTGGGCTACTTACTTTGTGCTAGATGATAGGTGTGAGTGTAAAAATATTTATTTGTTATTTATTTATATTTGGGTACAGCATCACACCATTTAAGTGACCGAAGGTGTTCTATGATCCGAATTTTTTCTAACTTCCTTTTCTCTATAACAATTTTCGAGCATTCATAATTATAATGTTCAAATAAAAATCAAATAATAACAACCTATGGGTGTACATGTGATTAATAAGAACAAGAATCCGCCACGGTTACTATTACACGAGCACATATAGCCAAGCGTCATTTAGCGATGGCAATTCGTTCACCATTCCGAGCCACTTCGGCATTTGAATTTCTGACGTAAATACATATATATTTTCTGGAAAATGGAGGCCTGGAGTGCTTACAGCCAGTAAAAAACTTGTTAAGATCAAATCTAAGGATTAAATTGGAGCATGGTTTACCTTGTCCTTATTTCGTTAAATTCGACGCAGAAGAAAATTGTGTATTGTTGACTGAGCGGAACAAGAGCCCGACATAGTAGGTGCCTTTAATGGAAGTGCTTCGAATTATTTCCCTGGAAATTAATAATTAGTGAACCTGATTCAGTCGTATTTACATTTTAAATTTTGTGTCGAGTAATTTACTAAAGAGCTAAAAGATTTGTTGTGTTGTCAAAAATATAATCGCTTCAGGCCATGATCTAATTATCTTACACTACTGCCGCAATCAGAGGCGTCAATTAACTTTAATGAGACAAATTTCATATCAAAAAATGACGATTCAAAACTGGTTGCTATTCTTGCTGGGAATGGATTTAAATATTTTTTTTGACATTAAGTACTCATTAAAGTTAATTGACGTCTCTGAGTGCGGCAGTAAAATACTTACATATTCTGTATATTTTGTAAATAGGTCCTGAATCACTTGGGTGTTAAAGTTCGTGAAAGGGTGCGTGCATTCTCTCGTGGGTCGTTTCATTCCCTATAATTTACAACTCTGAATAAGTAAATACATTTTGTGCTAATTCATTAAAGCCCTCTAATGGCTAATTATGGAATGGCTGTATACAGAGATTCAACGCTTTACATGCATTTACCCGCTAACGCTACTTAATTATCTTGATCTCAACCAATCCCGTGAGAATATTAAGTCATTGTGCCGGGAATAATGATCGAGTATGCTGTGGCTGTAACTATGCACACATGAATCATTTAACATTTTCATAGAGTCGTCTGTTAGAATGATTATTTAAAGCTAAGTGAAGCTGTGTGTGAAAATACTCCCTCATACATACATAAATCCTGTTTACTACACGTCTTAACAGTGAGCATTTTAATGAGCTGGTGATGATGCCATGTGGTCATCATCACCCCCGATCTCTCCTGTTGATTTCGTTCAAGGCGACTTAGGTTTAATACAGTGATGAGGAACGGGCAGAAAATATCTTTTATCGGCATAGCAATATACTGCTATTGTGTACATGCCCTATAGATGGTAATAGGCTCTCGCCCTATTTCAAGGGACCTAACATAGTTAAATAAATAATAAAATAAATATTTTTACACTCACACCTATCATCTAGCCCAAAGTAAGTAGCTTAAGCACTTGTGTTATGGATACTAGATGACGGACATATTTTTTTATTATTATGTATATAAATGTTGAAAATATACTACATAAACATATACACAACCATGACTCGGAAACAAACATTTGTGGTCATCACAAAATTTGCCCCTACCAGGATTCGAACCCGGGACCTCTTGGCCACACCCAGCAATCTGAGCATTCGACCAAGGTTGGCGAAACGTGGGTGTTGATGCACCTCTGCCGCCCTTATTCATAGAGCATCATCCACCACACAGAAAAAGGTACAGTTAATGAATGACTGTAATACAGAAAATTGGTAGAAAAGGTCAACTTTTACGACACCCTCGGGGACATTCTTCTGGTTATGTATGGAAACCACATCCGTGAACACTTTATTACATAAATAAAATATATGATTTTATATATTAGATACCTACATTGTAATTCGAAATTAAATACCCAACAGAACGTACTAACGAGTACCAATGGAATCAGATCGTCGCGAGGGTTGTGTTTAATGTAAGTACAAATTGGATAATTAGATCAGAAGCGAAGAATAGTACGCATAGACTACAGTTGTGGTATCTCCTAAATTTTCTCATTGTATAGTGCCTTTAGGAATCTGTTTAGGCATTCAGCTCAAATTTAGTGGCCATTTAAATTAATGCGTGGGGCCAATTATTGCGGTTGTATTTTGGCGCTAAAATTCAACTCTCGCCGCGACATTCCACTACTAAATGCAATTTAATCTCAGTAGCCGTTATGTGACAAGTTGGAGCATTATGCAAATTTCTGTTAAATCCGTGTAACTAATGTGCACGGCATGCAGTTCTGCTCTGATTCGGTGGGTTGGTATTTCTTGGGCGATGTTACTTGTGTTTTCCGTAAGACAATAATAGTTTCAAATAATCCTATCACGTACATGCGTTAATAGCGAGGCGTACATTTTTCTGATTTAGCATAAAAATCCGTGTGGTGATGGCAGTGCAGAATACAATTGGCACCATCCCTACTCTCTCCCATGGGTGTCCTACAAGGGGACTAGGTTATTACATCGACAAGTAATGGGCAGCAGCATTTCTCTGTACCACTTAGCAATATACTGCGACTTGCTTCCCCGATAGATGGCAATAGGCTGTCCACCTATTACATTAATTAATTTAATGTGACGTCTATTTGACATTTCAAAAGTAGGGTTATCTTTTGTTGTAATACTTGTAATTATATTTCAGTGCATTCATAGTGATATTTTCAATAAATAATTTATAATAAATTACGTTATGGATTTTGTGGAGTTTACAGATTACGTAAGAAGGTTCAGACAATCACAACCTAGATTCTATTTACGCGACTATTCTGATACTTTCACTATGTGCTTGAATTTCATGCAAGGTACAGATTTACACTCCAGGCAGTAAATAATACTTTACTCCCAAGTTTGGAACCTGATTTAAAAAGCACCGAAACAGCTTCGAAACAGGCTTGCCAATGCCCCTGAAGTAATAACATTGCGGTATTTAGCAACTGGGATTTTTCAGGTTAGTTAAATATTACTTTACATTCAGACAGAGCAGAATATAATTGTTACCATCCCCATTTCTCCCGTGGGTGTCGTACAAGACAACTGAAGGTAAACAGCGATGAGTAATGGGTAGCAGCAATCCTCTACAACCTAGCAATATACTGGATTTACGTGCTCGATCGTAAAATTGCCTTTTACCGACGAGGACACAAACAGAATAAAGCAAAATTTAATTAAGCAATGTCACAATAAATATAACTAATAATTGTAAAATTAAAATAATATAGTGAAATTATTTTATAACCCTAATCTCTTTATTTTTCTGCTAATTCATTTTCATTGCGTGGGGTTTATTTTGTTTTTTGAATAAAACTAGTAGATTTAAAAGAAATATTTTATTTTGAGTTCCAATTTCTTTTTTAATTCCTTGAACTGTAATTTGAAAATTTCCAAAAGAGTTTTACTCCTCTCTTCCTCCATTTCAGCAGCACATTTCTTTTTAACTTGAATCTCCGGGTAATAAAATATTTATTCAAAATTGACTCGGTGTGTAATTATATTTATTCAAAATTGACTCGGTGTGTAATTGTCAGTCTTTAGATTTGTTTGATAATATATCTATGTGATCTGAAAAAAAGATAAGTATAATATCATTAATTTAAATCATTTTTCTTATTGCATGTTATGATTGAACTATATACATTAATAGCCAGTTGCACCAAGTTTTACAATTTTCCTTAAAGTAACATAAAAACAACTTGATTCATATTAACAAGTTTTTAAACAAGTGGCCATTTTATATAAAACCTTATGAAATATAATAGGTACCCATAGCAAAGTCTAGGTCAAACTCATTGTCCCAAATATTTTATACTGTTTTATTTTGATTATTGTCTATATGGACAGCGCAATACCATCATTATCAAATGGGTTCTGCACTTCACATGTAATTGAAGGTGCAGCCTGAATAATCAAATCAAATCAAATCAAAATTCGTTTATTCATATCTGGTATGATTACAATACACTTATGAATCGTCAAGACAAGAAATTTACGCCATCCGTTCCCAAACTACCAGGAGGCCCTGTCCTGAGAAGAACGGGCAAGAAACTCAGTCAGGTTTTTTCCTCCCTTTACATAAAAGTAATTTAAGTTAATTAATAATTGGAAATTGAAAGATGTCAATAACTTACAACGTCAAGTAATAGTATGTCAATAAAGATACAAATTCTGAAGTTATCAACATCCTTCATTACAAACACAATGTCTATTTTAAATAAAGAACACTCAAGGGCAATCGTTTAATCATACTGGATAAAGATATTTAGTATTTATATAATAAGTATGTAAAAGTTATTGATTCCAAGCATCTTTGTCATCTAAATAGTCCTGAATTTTATAGTACCCCTTTTTCAGGAGTATATTTTTTATAAAGGGCTTAAATTTGTGTAAAGGCAGTTCAGTCACAGAATCTGGAATCCTATTATAAAAAAGTATACATTTGCCTACAAAAGTATTAGCTACTTTGTGTAATCTTAGTCTAGGGAAGGAAAGTTTGTTTTTATTTCTAGTATTGCATTTATAAATATCACTAATTTTTGCAAATGTGTTTAGATATTTGTAGACGTATAGAATGCAATCGTATATGTACTGTGAAGCAAGAGTTAGGATATTAATGTCTTTAAATAGATTTTTTAGTGAGTCGCGAGGTTTTAATTGATAAATAGCACGTATAGCTCTTTTTTGTAGAATAAATATATCCTGAATATCAGCAGCTGTGCCCCAAAGCAGTAAACTATACGACATAACACTATGAAAGTAACTGAAATATACAAGTCTGGCTGTTTGAACATCAGTTAATAGCCGTATTTTTTTACGGCGTATACTGCTGAACTTAATCTCTCGGATAGAGTTGAAATATGGGGATACCATTGCAATCTTGAGTCTAACCTTAATCCTAAGAACACTGTATAATTGACACATTCAATTGTTTCATTATTAATTGCAATCTGACTACTAGCTTGCCTTACATTTGGTAAAGAGAATTTAATACATTTGGTCTTTTTAGAATTGAGTAGCAAGTTGTTATTTGTAAACCAATCTAGAACCTTGGAAATTGCTATATTGATGTCATCATAATTATCTTTACCTCTGTCTATTTTGAAAATTAATGAGGTATCATCTGCAAATAGCACCGTGTCACATAGAGATTCTGTATAGAAGGGAAGGTCATTTATATATATTATGAACAGCAATGGTCCCAGTATTGATCCTTGAGGAACACCCATTCGCATTCGTGAACCCGAGGACTCGGCTTTATTAATCACTACCTTTTGAGTCCTGTCACTCAGGTATGACTTTACCAGTTTCAATGAGGTAGTAGATACACCGTAATGTTGTAATTTCGCCAATAATGTTTGATGTGAAACACAATCAAATGCCTTTGACAGATCACAAAAAATACCCAAAGCATCCTGCCGATTTTCCCAAGCATCAAATATGTGTTTAATGAGAGTTATGCCAGCGTCAGTGGTGGATTTACCCCTCGTGAACCCGAACTGTTTAACATGTAAAAGTTTATTAGATGTAAAGTGAGAAAGTAGCTGGTTTAGCATAATTTTTTCAAAGATTTTACTAAGGGACGGTAATATGGAAATGGGACGAAAATTATTGGGTTCACATTTGTCTCCAGATTTAAACAAGGGTATAAGTTTACTGTGCTTCATTAAATTTGGAAAACAGCCGTCATCTATACATTTATTAAATATTGCTGTCAATTGAGGGGCGATGATATTAATAATGGAATTCAGAATACTGACTGATAGACCCCACAAATCTTCAGTTTTCTTCATGTTCAAGGATTTGTAAGTTTTAATAATTGTGTCAGCATTAATTTTGTGAAAATCAAAAGATAAATTGGATTTGACTGTACTTGATTCTAGTAGAGCCAGAGCTCTTTTGGTGCAAGAATTAAGGTTGCTAGTTATTCGAGTAGGGATGTCGGTGAAAAAAGTTTCAAAGGCATTTGCAACTGCATCAACGGATTCTATAACCCTATTATCTATGTTTAATTTAAACGACCTAATATTATCTTTATAATAATTATAAAGATAATAAAAATAGGTTACATATAGATTACAGATAATTTATATAAATTGTTATACTTTCATAAGTTTAATTAGTGGAAAATAAATGTTACCTCCTCTACTGCTTATGGATAGCTCCTTGCAGTGGGGAAAGTGGTGGATTTTATGGACCACTTCCAGATTAACTCCCTAGCTCTGTAGTTTTACAGGTTATGGTGTTATTGTATCACACTGCAAATTGCAAAGAAATATTAGATACTTTTTAATACAGGATAATTCTATAATCTAAGCACAAAACAATATAAGAAAATACTAATTACTGTGCACATATGCATTACAATTAAATTCCTCAGTCATTCCACTCCCGGAACTATCGAACCCCATGCATGTAACAAAGAAATCATCAATACTTACCAAGACAATCACAGTACTAATCAATTATTTCAATGAAGATAGGGTTCGTGTGGCTTTTTCTTCTTTTTTCTATGGCGTTTCCTATATGATTTCGCCAATATTGAGTGTGCCACTGAGACTTTTGTATGTTAATGATTTCCCAGGCTGACTCCACTTGCAGTAGCTTTATATCTATTTGATCAATTTTGATCACAAAATAAATAATTTGATATTGATATGTTTTTGTTTGGTATTTCCATGGAATTATTTGGGGTACCTATTTCTTGTTTGTTGACATTGGCTTTTTAATTTTATATTAAATGACTTTTGGTCCGGTGTGGCCAAATCTAAAAAGTCATGGCATTTACCGTTCAAGTTTGATTAAATTAAATTATTATTATGGATTTTTACGTAAATATTATATTAAATAGATATTAGTAACTAATTCTTATGGAAAATAAAACTTTTGTGATATAAAAACTAGTGTAACTAATAATATTGTTTAATGGCTTTTTGCATGTGGCAATTCCGCACTTACCGATAACACTGGATTACACACGCACTGCACTAACCTGACTTAAAATTGTCACTTAACAAATCAATCAATTATTTTCGACTCTGAGAGGAACGGTCAATTAGATGTTTTAATGATAATTTGTAAAATACCCATTATGACTAATTTAATGAACGACTCTGAGTGCGGCAGTTAGACCTCAACGTGTAATTCTCAATTTAAAATTCATAAAAGGGTGTATATTTGATATTAGTTTTAGTATCGGCTAAAATGGGACTTGTAATGAACGCTATAATTTCTAATATTTTATTGTTTAGCAGCGTGTCTTCAGTTAATACGCTGCGGGCCAAAGCTACGATTCGATAATGGATTTTTGCAAGAGCTGCCGTAGTATTCATTTCCTGCTTCTTCGTAGAGCACTATTTTGCAGTGACCATTGATTCTATTACCACTTAACTGACCGAAACGGACACTGCTTCAGATGGTTACGATAATGTTATCAACTTTTTGTTACTCTCACATCTACTGTAGGTTAAAATAAGCCGCTACAGCGTGTTTGTTCTGTGGGTTTATAATGACTGATAAATATTACATAGGTAATAGTATTATATCAACATATTTTTCATAATTATATTTATATATTTTTTCATATTGCTATATACTGTTTAAGAAAATATATGCAGAATACAAGCCAACTAAAGCGGGGAATTCACTATACGGATATGCCAGCAGACATGCCCGCGGATCTCGCTTCTATTAGGTCTGTGCGATGTTTGCCTAATGTAGGACCGTCACAGTCAGCCTGGCCTTTCAAACAAGGTCCGCGCGGGCATGCCCGTGTAGTGAATTCCCCGCTTAAGGTTTAAAACGGTGATGAGATATGATGAGGATTAGCTGTGCCATAACAATAATTGAACAAAACCCATAGCATAGCCCTCTATGCGGTAAAAGCACTTCTTCACTCCCACTCCCACTTCATTCTTCACTCTCCTCCTACCACGTCCTATTCGGTTTAATGACGTCAGTAATTAAACTCTAACATACCCGTAATGGTAGAGTATAAACAAAAGTTTTAGCCCCATCCATTGTGGGCTCGTTGCGCAGGTGAGTCACTCAGACCCCTTGTATTTTTCGTACATACATACATTTCCCCTAAGGCACAGGTGTTTTAACACCCGCATTTTCGGCAGTTTATTTCTATGTCCCATGTAATAGAAGGCGAGCCTCAGTGAAATTCATTTCTCATCATCATCATCACTCACCGAGAACTTAATGGTAGTAAATTGTCGCCTTGTGAGGCAGGCAGGGGTGGTGAAAATTTCATTTTTTGTGCCGTCGCCACACGGTATTTTATAATCCAATAGTATTTCATACTCCGAAAACCTGCCATTGTTTGGTTTACGCAATCGCTGACCGAGTGGACTAGCTACTGCCCCAGCTTCTTAGAAACATGTTTTAATATTGGAATACTATAAATTTCTGAAATAGAAGCCGCAGCTGTACCCTGGCTTGGTCCGAGTGCATGTATGAGTTTGTTAGCAATAAATACCCGCTGTAATCTGGGACGAGTGACGGCTTTAAAATAGACGACAATAAAAAAGGGATAAAAGACACGGCGTACGTGTAATATTGCGGACCGCAAACAACTCGCGAGCGGCTCCCGTAAGCGATTTTTCATGAGCTGCGCGGCGTTAATGTGTACAAACGCTCTTGGCTTCGGCACATGAGTAGATAAGCCGAACAGAGTAAAAGCTTCCTAAGAACGCTGTCGCACTAACCCTGACATTATGCAACTGGCTGTGCGTCATAAACCGGTTTTTCCAGTCTCGCGACAGCGGCCAGTGGTAACGCACACATGCCCCGCCCGCTTGTAGTAGTGCAACCAATTCGCGCGGTTGCATGAAGTTTATTCTCTGTTCCGTTTATTTACTCATGTGGCTTCGGCGTACTTTGCTTCTTGGGCATAAATTATGCTGGTGGCTGGCGGATGGCGTCGCGTTACACAAAATTCGCCCGCAGATAACCGGCGAGGCAGTCATTTTTTTCCTATTTCTGTTTTTGCCGCGCGGAGCCACTCCCGGCCCGTGATACGCAGGGCAGCCCCTCGGGAGTGTTGCGCGGGCATTACGACGAACTAATTCTGACAAAGTCGCAAATCTTTGATGGCACCATTCTTAGTTATTTCTTGTTCTATTGCCAGGAAGTTCCGTGTTGTCTGTAATATTTTTACTGTAGCATTTACATTGTATTCCTGTATTTTATAGAGGTTATTTACTGTAGTCTGTTGTAATCTAATTTAGTAGAAAATTGAACAACCTCGACACATTTTAAATTGCAATTATTAGAACTAACAAATTTATAAATTACAATTATTAATTTGTTTGAACAACATTTCTGAGATTGTCTAGAAGAGTAAGAGCTTTCAGCGATAAGAATTTTTGTGTTTTGTTTTCCATGTTACGTTCTGTATTATTAATTATAATATATATAAAGTATTATATCATTATATTCATTAAATTTCAATGAATAACATGATATAATATTCTATACATACAAACTGCTCAACTTCTTCTTTGTCTTCTATGCTGGCCTGGGAGCGAACAAATATCGTAGAATAGGCCAGCACCGACTCATTCCATGGGTGTCGTAAAAGTCGACTAAGAGAGATTGGCCGGTGTAGACCAATAAGCACCTCGGGGCACCCGAATGGCGGAGGGCAAACCACCAACAACAGCAAACCCAAAGAGGGTTAGTGTCAGGCAGGCGGCCGGCTGTAAAACCTAAGCCAAAACTTTTAGCAGTATGGATTGGAATGTTGTTATTCCAATTACTCTCTCCGTTCATTGGCCTCTCGACATGGTCCGTTCCGCCTCTTTTCTATACATCCATTCATTACTAGCACCTTTACGGTGTAATGGATGATATGAATCAAAAGGGAGTGGATGGCTTGATGACGTCTGACCGAAATGAATGGAAGAGGAAACATACTGCGCCGACCCCAGATAGACTGGGAACAGGGCAGGGAGAAGAAGAAGGAGATATTAATCATGTGTCAATGCTCAATACTTCTATTTTCAAAGTTAATATAATAAATTATTATTATACTCAGTATTTAATTTACCTATTGGGTCTTGCCAAAATAAAGATTATTCTAGATACAAAACCGTACGCCTGCTCAACAAACTGTCATGTAATTTCTAATAGCAACGCCATTAATTCAAACTTACCATCGACGTCGCCATCTTAAATCCTTCCCTTGTTGCAAGGCCGAGGTCTCCGAAGCCCCATTCGTCTTCCATACACCCATACTAATCACAGTAAAATTTTCCCTATTCATCATAATGATTTAGGTGAGACCCTGGTGAATATGCATGTTCAACAATTCTGATATTTTAAAATAAACACACGATTTAGTATTGTTATAAGCCTATAACAGCATGAGTTGAAACGTATAAAAAGCATTATAACTAAATCAATTATAAACATCTTAACTCAAAGATAATGGAATTTATTGGGAAATATTAGTTTTGATACTACTGCATATCTATATCATCACAACACAAAAAAAAAAGTTTTATTGTAAGGTAAGTACATTAAAATACTTAGATAGTATATCATACAACATGAAATTAAAAAAAAAATATAATAGATGTCTACGTAGATTTAAGTTTATATAGAATTAATATCGGCGTACGTCATTATCATCCAGTGCTACTAATAATTACATACATAAATCACGCCTATATCCCCGTAGGGGTAGGCAGAGGTGAACTAGCACCCACGTTTCGCCAATCATGTCAAGTCCTATGTAATAGGTGGCGAGCCTATTGCCATTTATCGGGCACAATAGTAAAAGTAAAAAGTAAGTACTAATAATTCATGCAAATATTATAGGCACTGGGCTACTCGTATAACTTAATACATATTACTTTATATATTTAACAACACTTGAGAAACAAATAAGACAGTAAATTAAACACAAAATTATAAGACAGCCGGAGAAGAAGTCAACATGCTCGGGAACCAAAATCGTAACAACCAACAAAGACGATCAAATTACGCATAGACAATGAGTTTAGTAAATATACATTAATATCTTTGTTTCTGTAGATCAAAGAATTCAGAGATGAGTAGAGAAATGTATATATGTATTTCCTCTTCATGCTTGGTCAGCATTGAGACTCGAATAAATTACGAACGATATCTATATAATTATTTAGGTATGTATTTAAAAAACATTCAATTCGCAATTTGATTGTATGAAGGACACCGTTCTCCAGTAAGAGCAATAAATGCTACTTCGCCTGTCTCCTAAGGGAGCCTTAGTTGCGAGCAAAAAGTCAGAACTACCAACCTTTCTCTTAAAGTTGGAAGAACTGTTCTTAATTATAAAAGTTTAAGATGTCAAACTGGGACGATTCCTATTTTATAATATCGTGGAGCAAGTATGTCTTTTCCGACGGTTAATCTTTTCCGTCGGTTTACCTAGGATGTAAGAGGGCCTTTTGGATCAAACTCTCCACCGCTAAGGCTGAGAGAATGCAAAGTTGAGTCAAATTTCACCAAAGGCTATAAGGGTAAATAAAGATTTATAATAATAAATTAGGACAAAGATTTTGGTGGTTAGAAAAAGAATTTCGAAAAATTATGATCTTGAGGCGGGAATCGAACCCGCGTCCGCTGCTATCCGGGCAGTTGCCTGACCGCTCGGCCACCCAAGAAATAAATTAGGATATAATATTTATTTTATAAAAGTAAAAATACAAAATATACTTGAGTTCGACGATCATTTCAACAAAACATAAATATATTCGTGGTCAATAAATATGAAACACTTAGGTACTTGCTAAGTGAAGCAAACAATATAAATTACTCGTATTGTTAGACAAATTTATGGTTATGTTTGTTTCATGTTTACTTCAGCCCATTACTAATAGTAAGATCGACCCATTTACAATGCAATCGAACAACTGTGTACACGGAAAATTTAGTTACTCTTTTGAGTCATCAATAGAACAAGCACATACAATTAAGAATTTAAAAGGGACAGCTTAACAAGAACGCAGTCGAATGATTATAATTTAATTATTTATTGAACAAATAAAGCAAAGAAAAACAATGTCCATTTCAAATTATTTATTGTTTACAATATTTAAATGATAAACGCTATGTAGTCTTATTTATTAATTATATTTAAAAATAGAAATATCACTAGGAGAATCAGCAGCACGTCTTTTTTGGCAATGATTTAAGGTCTTTAGAAAATCACAGTCAACCGAAATTTGCACGGACGAATCTTAATTCAGTGACTAATTAAATATTTAGCCAAGATTTGAGGATTTTTTGTACCACGACCCAATGTGTCTGGCATACAAATTTTGTAAGATTATTAGTGTTATACAATCAGATAATTTAGTTGTGACAGGGTTACATACATACATGTTGGGGAGAGACTGGTGAATTGCCTCACGGCGGACCCCAGACTCTCCCCGCTTGAAGGGCTAGGGGAACACCGGAGTGGTTTAGTGGGTATTCCCGACTCGAAAGAGTCGGGCGAGCCCCACACACGTCAGCCGCTTAGCTAGCGGCTGATATGGTGCCCAAGACAGTCCACTCCGTCAAAAAAAAAAAGGGTTACATACATACAAAAATTACCCCTATATATCTTTCATGGGTGTTTTAACACCCGCATTCAATCAACTATGTAACAGAGGGCAAGCCTTTTATTGTGTCCTATGAGCAAGTAAATTACACAATACAAGGTGGTCTTATAAGAACGCTGCTGCTCATTCCTCAGGACTGTTTTAGCCCTAGCCGCTTTGTACGACACCCGCAGGAGAGATTGGGGGGTGGTGACAATTGTTTGTGCTCTACCGTCATCACAGGGCAGAGCAATATACAATTGCCACCGTGACAGTGTTGCATACTCACTATAATGCATTAGTTTTAAACTGACGGCAGGAGATTGGCTATCTTTGCCACGGATGTCATAGAAGCCAAATTCGGGTTAAGGGGTTATCGCACTGTGGTGTGTGAGACGAAATGTTGTATATTATAATGATAACACACAGATACACGTGCGCCCGGACCTAAGTCTCCGGATTCTGTGGCAGTGCCCGCCTATTTCGGAGCTACTGTATTTTACGCTCCGCGACCCCGCACTGATTAGCAATGTCCAAAGGTCTAAAGACGAGATTCCACCAGTGTGCTGAACTGTGCGGCACAGCGTAAGACAAATCAACAATCATTTATAGCGTACAGTATGCTGCACAGTTCTTTCAGCACAGTGCAGTGGTGGAATCTCGCAATATAGTACCGTAGTTTCACACTCTGTGATAACCATCTTATGTGACATTGCGATGATGATGATGGCTCTAATAATATAAATAGTAGTACCTATCCTAATGGCATGGTTTCTTTTGTTTACGTTGTGTAACATGGCGGGCGGTATTAATTTTCATGCTTACTATTTCCCTGTGGAGATACTACACACGGAAGCGGGCTCGTAATCTGGTGTCTGACCTATATTTTGCTATATGCTATATAATTTGAGGATAGCAGGTTAAAAAAGTGGTAGGAAACTTTTCTCATTATTTCCTTTATAAATAATTCACAAAAATAGTTTTCTTTATTGCTTCTTCTAGTGTGTTGATATGCCCGCCGGACCTTGCTTCAATAAGCCAGACTGACTGTTACGGTCCTACACTATAGTGTAGTGTAGTGTACGCTTCTATAGGTCCACCAGGCACGATAGCAGGCATGTCCTTCTTGTGAATACCCCGCTTCAGTCGTCTTGTGCCACTATACGGCAATACAATAGAAGCACTAAAGATAACTATATTTATGAATTATATTGGGTAAATAAAGTATACCCAATATAATTATAATAATAAAGGAACTAATGAGAATAGTTTCCTACTCCTTTTTTAACCTGCTTGTTTAATAAGGGACGGGCAGCAGCTTTCCTGGTGCACACTAGTTAAATTACTGCTATTAAAATTTCCCGGTGAATGGTGATAGACTCGCGACTTATAACATGGGTATTTGGAGACTTTTTATATTAATCATTGTACGACATCAGAAAAAGGCAATCGTGTATAACAGCGGTGGTGACAATCCTCTGGCATCACCACAAGGTGTAAATAGATTACAAAAAAGAGCAATTTATTCAACTGTGGGCCGTCCCCAGTATGATCATGACCAGTTTGTTTAGCAACATCATTTACCGTGACGATAAGTTTGATCACCCATAAATCACTTCACAGGCAACTAATTATACGTACATAATTTAAATGTGTACGGGTGGTTCTTATAGAAAGTAGGGAGGTGGTAGTCTAATAAAACTAATAATTTTGACGACCGTTTTGGTCTAATCGATCGTTAGATGCTCTGGTTAATAGTACCTACTGGGGGAGGACGGCTAAACAGGGCATGCTGTCTAAAGTGGGGACTCTAGTCCATGTTAAAATACACCCGTCAGCCCCTTGAAGGGACATTTTACATCCAGTAATTGAAGCTCCCATCTATCCCCTAATGTGTTTGGAATCAATGTAATACGCAAAAGCAGCGGTTTTAGACAGTATGGCCGGTTTGGACCCGCTTCCCCTACGGCTCCTAATAATGAAGGCCAATGGTTAAGACATAGATTAAGGGCTTTTTAGTATTAAATGAGCCATTTGCGTTCTTCGAGCTAACAGTACACATAATATTGCGTAAAAGTTATTCTTATTAAGTTAAAGGTTTTTAATCAACAAAATTGGACTTGATATCTTATTTATAAAATTGGTATAATAATTCCGATAGGAACTACTTTATCCAATTAATTTTTTATTAACATTGTAAAATTTAAAGAATTGCATATTTAAATGGTATAAAATATAATAATTTAGCAATATATTGAACAATATACCTCGTATTGTACAATAGAGGATAATAGTGTACATTTTACTTGGTCAAGCTACGATATTAAGGCACGTTTTATTCTGACAACGATGTCGCCTTGTACGTATTTTGCTCTCAATGGCAATATATGACTCAAATACACAGGATGCAGGCATTCAATGTAAAATTATTTATTTCCGATTGCGACTTGCGCGTTTCTTTCGTCCGACACACGCTGCTCCAACTTTTTGTTTTATATTAGATGTATTTTTTTTCTTAAATAGGCAAAGTAACTTTAATATACCTATTCTCTTTTTAGTAAATTCATTAAATATCACTAAGTTGCTTTAGTAATTTTGGTAAGAATTAAATAACGCAATTATATTTGTCGCAGTTAGATATTGACAGAGCACCCTACGTCAGAGTTCAGTTTTTAACCCTTAATAATTACAATAAGAATAGTTGACTGATATACTTAATTATATTTACCTAATACAAACGTTTAACAATTAAACGGTAAATGACCACTAATAAGTCATCCATATTAGCTGATTCAGTGGCATCAACAGTCACTTAAAAGGTCTTGTTAGTGTCCATTTATTCCTTACTCCACATTGTAGGTAAACTAGTATTTTCCTGTTAGTCGTACAAAGGTAAACATGTTTTAAGGCGCGACTCGGAGGCCAACCGCACAGTCGGGTGTCATACATCGCGCGCGTCAGATTATTGTGAAACCGCTGCTAACAAAATGAAGTCCGGTCCAGTGTTGCTCCTTGTTTTCTTGTCAGCAATATGTGTCACACAGTGCAAGGACCTAATCGTTGGCACAAGCTACAACTCCAGGTTGCTGTGGCAACAGAAGATCGAGTACAACCCTATCATCTTCAAGAAGCGTGTTAAGGAGGCGTTCTACTCCGATCCAGGGCAGCAAATTATCAAGGTAAGCCTTCTGTATGTAATAAGCTTAATAAATATCGAATGTCTCACGGTTATTTGTACACCATTTGTCTCTATTAATATTACAGCGAAACAATTGTTATCGCTCAACTTTCTTACTAGGAATAATGGCAGTAAAGCATAATTAATGTTGGCAAAATGGTAACGAAACTAATAAGTAGGTACACCAAATTGGCAAGCGGTAAATAGCTAACCGGTTATTATTTGTACAAGCTCTAGCTTTGCTTAAGCTTTGAAGCAAAGAAATTTAGACACCTCCTAAAAATGTATTGTTTTCCTCTTCGTAATAAAATAGTGTTGTGTAACGTATCCACTTGGTCCTTTCGCCAAGTGTAAGGTATCCTGTTCCATAAATCAAAACAGTATGAGCTACTTTCCTATATTATTATTACTCGTCCAACTATTGTTTGACTACCTAACATTAAAAGTTACGAGAGAATAGGACAAGTATTTTAGTACGAATATTATTTAACATCAATCAGTAGTACCTAGGTAATTAAAATGTTATGACTAGACTGCACAGTTTTCTGCTTCTTATAATATTCATTAACAAAATCAGTTCATTCTTATATTCACTGCCACAATAAGTGAATAAATAACGGAATTATAAATGGGCATTCGTTTTGTTCGTTTTGAAACGAAAATTAATCATGAAAGGTCAACTGATAAGTTGTGTTTTATCTTGAGCTAACAATATGAGGTTACAACATTACTTAACTTAGACCAGTAATGACCTTCGAATTATTAATATTTGAATTATAAAATATTTACAAAAATACGTAGGTACTAATACGAACTTAGTTCATCATCATCATTTCAGTCGAGAGGCACACTTTTGGGAATTAGCCTACACTAAGGATCTCCACACCGATCGCTCCTGCGCTGCCCATATCCTGCCCAGGCGGAGTACTCTCAAACTCCGAACGATAAACACACATCTATCCGTCTTTCTCACGCCACTGCGTGTTAAAGTAAGAGCGACAAAGACGCAAAGACTCGATCGAACGAAATAAACTTCCAGAGTAACGCCTCAGTTCTGGTGACCTTTACCAGATCGTCAGTATTCTTTGTCGACAACCTGCCTACTAAATCTCTCTTCTCGGAGCATAGCCGCTATTCGAAGACCTTTCTGCCCTAACCGCCGTCAGTCCTCGTAATAGTTATGCCCTACCCACTGCCACTTAAGGTCCGCAATTATTTAGGCTATGTCGGTGACCTTAGTTCTCCTGTTATTGTTGTTTAGTATGAAATCAACCTAGAAGTAGGATAGACATATAAAGCTTTGAACGTGTAGTACCTTAAATAGTGAGATATATCCTACTAGCATTTTCTATACTTTTAACACCTATTACTAGAGGCGGTCAGTGGGAAAAATATGATTTGGTTTTTATGAACGTGGTCATCATAGTTATTTAATCCCGCCACATGTTGTAAAAAAATCTTAATGTTTATGACTAACGGCTGTAACAGAGGTTCTGCTATGTGATTTGATTGATAATGCGTATACATATAACATCTATAACGCCTTACAATTATATCAAAGGGGTAATAGAGTAATGGTTAGATAAACGAAAAAAACAAATATTTTTAAGTAGCAAACGTGAGTTATTGACTTTTGATTCTTAAAATATTTGTATATTTATTATACAATTTGATTCGACCTTAAAGAATTAATAATGAATGAGTATAATAATTAATTAGTGATGAGCTCGCTTGCGCAGTGGCATAGCGCACTTGGCCTGCGATTGCGTAAACTAAGCAATGTTCGCTAAGGTCGGTCATTAGATGGGTGACAAAAAATTTATTATCTTGAGTTCCTCCGTGCTTCGGAAGGCACGTTAAGCCCGGTGGTCCCAGCTGCATCTTGCAGTCGTTAATACCCACCAACCCGCACTGAGCCAGCGTGGTGGGTTATGGCCCATCTCCCTATATTCTTTCATCCATAGGGAATGCCCGTGCCCCAGCAGTGGGGACATTAAAGGGCTGGTGATGATGATGATGATAATAATTAGCACCAATGCTGTAATAAATATTCTACCAATTATTTAAAGTTGAGCTACGCTACTATAAAAAACAGTTTGATTTGATAATTGAGAAAGAGACGGAGTGTGCCTATCCGACCCGTGTTTTTTCTCTTCGCCTTTTTGTATATTAGTGTATATTAATCATACTGTAATCTTTTTCAGGGCGTGATCGCCAGAGACCTGGACCATTCGGACAATTTGGCTACCATCACGGCTGGAGGTGTTGGCTTCTCCTACGTTAACTTGCGATTCAAGTCTGAACGAGGATCAGGAATCAACTACCAAGTTGATATTTACGCGTAACATCTAACACATAATGTAACACAAAAAATTTAATGAAGTCGATTGAATTTAAATGTATCTTGAAATGTTTTATTCATGTAGTCCAACCCGCACGGGAGTAGCAAATTGGAGTTATTCAATTATCCGTTTGAATTTTTCAGTATCCGAAATAATATTAACGTCAAATAAAAATTTGTACTGATGTTGACATTTAATGTAAACCATGTTATGCAGATAAATAATTTGTGATTTTCTTAAATTTGATGTATTTAGCTTTGATTTTATTGTAATAATATCTCCCTGTATTTAAATGACATAATTATTGCAACAGACTATCTGATTATGCTGTTAATATAGTTACATTAATTAATTACGTTTTTATGTAGTTTATATTTTGCCAATGTATTAATAAAGTAGAATTAATATTCACTGAAAAGTGACAATTTTTTTTACAAAAAAATAATAAAAAGAGTTTACCTATTACCTATATTACCTATACTACTACGCCTCACAAAAATATCCAAATATTAGTCACTAATACTATTTTATTTTCCAGTATATTATCAGTGTTTATCGTCGAAGACATGCGTATTGTCCATTTCTATGTTGTGTTAGTATATACTTTCCAAACATAATTATTATTGTGTAATAATATTAATTATTATTGTGTGATAATATTCATCGTGTTCATTGTTATACCTGTAAACTCATTCTGCTAATGTAAATAAAACAAGCGTATCTCAGTGGCGTTTCAATAGTTTTGATTTTTAACACAGTTTCAGATACTGAAACATAATACATTAAATACATTCACCTAGTTTGCATTTAATATATTTTTATTATTTTGTTTTTTGTTTTAGTAACAAGAACTCCTTTAACTGCTGTTGGCCTACCACGGGCCATGGACAAAAGCTCTCTACCACCTGACAGTGTTTGGTTTCGGGATTTAGTGTGAGTTAGAGCGAGAGGAAAATATTTTCTTTCCCCGGGGAGATTTTATCCACGTCCTGTCCTTTTTTTTTTTTTTTTGCGGAGAGGTAAATTGCATTTACGCATCATCCCTGCAGTACGGTGCAACTACAGAGGTATGTGGGACTCGGGGTATAGGCGTTCCCCCACTACACCACTAAACATCCTCTCCAGGCATCCAGCCAAAGCACACTATGGCAGCCATTCGGGGTCATCCGTTAGGATATGTCACCGGACAGCCACCTGCGCCCGCCCTTTCGGGCTCATTCTGTGCACCGTTTATCCTAGTCCAATGTCCAACAACAGCGTACTGCGCCGGACCAAGGACCCGCCCGTCCTGACCAAGTTTCATCCGAAGAGGAATCTTTCCAAGACAGGCCCCCATACGACTGGAACTGGCGCTCCTCCAGCCCCAGAGGGAGCTAGAGGGCGCAGGCTCCCTCACCCTACCTGCACTGCCGGACAAGCGCCCCGACGCAGTCACACCTAACGCCGCCGAACAGATGCCCCGAAGCGGCCCTCCTATCCACGTCCTGTCCTAGGCCTACTGGAGTCCTGTGCCTCCTGGGGCCCCTTTTCTATGAATGGAAGAATATAGAGAGAATAAGCCATACCCACTACGCTAGCCCAATGCTGGTATGAACGAGTGTAGAGGCAGCCCAGGGGGCTACAGCCTAACTCGATTGCTAAAGCAAAAGCTATAGTTTATGACGTCATGCTGTCATTTCGCACTAAATGTACCTAAACTATCAGCGACAGCTTTGAACAAATTATCACCGAATAATTTTGTATGAATTTGGCACAAAATCCGGGCCGCCTAAAATTCAGGATGGCTGCTATAGCCGTAAGCAGTGCATGGAAATATAGCTATCATCAGCAATCGAGTTAGGCGGTAGGCCCCCTGGTGACGTGGATGGCTTGACGTGCCATTCCAAACTCGGAGGAACACGAGATAATCTGATAATATTTTCGATCATAATCTGAAGGTAGCCCAAGAGTGTATACTGCTTGTGCGACCACTAATAAAAAAAAATTAAAAAAAAAATATTAAAGCCTATTTAACTAGCCTTAAGCCCATTCACTTGGGCTTGAGACAAAATGTAAACAATCTTGATTTATTGTCTCTCTAACTACGAAATTATCTTAAAAACAAGAAACGTGTATTCTAAAACAGATCATCAATTTATAGACAAATAAACCTGTTAGTTGCTTAGAAATATTAGTGTTACACATTTTTATTTTTGTATTTTTTAATAAAAGACACATCAAGATTGTTTACGTTTTGTCTCAAGCCCAAGTGAATGGGGTATAGTAAAGTAGACAAGATATAATATAGATAGCAAGTAGACTTGATGTTGTTGTCATTACAAATCCATTTACTGACAAGTCTATCCTCAAATTTCGTATTCCTTGTTTATTTTGGGCGTCACGAGGAAAACGGTCGCAGGAATTCAGTCCGCGACAGATGAAGTCATCGCCCGCCTTTACAAAGGGAGGAAGTATTCATTGACAGCTATCATTGTTCGTAAGTCGAGGCCGTTCGATGTCACCATACACACATAAACGCTGCCTCTTTTATTTCACTTATGGCAGACGAAACCTATTCCTAATCTGTGCGTTTCCATTTTATTATAAAGCAATTCATAGTCTGAGGTTCTTCTGGGGTTATTTCTTCTTCTTCTCACCTATTAGGGTTAGGGTTGGTGCATACTGCTAGATTGACTGCGGATTTTGTAGTTTGCCATCTGCCTTGGGAACGCATGAAGGGACATGGCTGGTTTACTCCCCACCACGCAAACTTCGGGTGCGACAATGTGTTTAAGTAAATATACCTCTTACCACATTGTGTTACCGATGTGAAAGGGGTGGTTACAGTTGATTCTGCTTTGCCGTCACCGCGTAGTGAAATGGACGCGACAAGAATTAATGGTCTGAGGTTAACCGTTCTGCCTTGCTAATGAAAAAAGCGTTAACCGTACATACTGCGCAATACTGCATTTTTCGTTTGCAGCAATTTATAAGGTTTTTTTGATAAAATGTTGTTTGATTTTTATGTAGAATATAACCACCATTTCCGCAAAATTTTTGGTTTTATATCTAAGGAATATTATTTACCTAATTAATAGTCAACTTTATTCATAGAGGTACAAATATTCAATTTATTTTAATGTTCGAAAATACAATTACAAAGACCGAGGTCAGAAATTTTTTAAGCTAATATTATCCCGCACCAGCTCCATCACATCTTTTCCTTTGTAATAAGGTTTAAATTACTCCATTTTTCACTAACAAACTGCTCTGGGGCACCTATTCAACAAATACAGTACTATAAAATATATTGATAAATTGTAAAAACTCCAGAAGAACAGAATATATTGTTTACTTTTTGCGTAAGGTCTACTGGCTGCCTTGCATAAAAAAGAATACGGAAACTCCATTTAAAATAACAATTTACATTTCGTTCTCGATGGCGCGTCGAGAGATAATTATTTTCTGTTGGCAAAAAGACACAAAAAATGGATGCTTGCTGATATAATATTATTCAAGATAAAAAACAAGATGAATGTAGAATTAGAATGATAAATAGCTTTCTATATAAGTGTGGAAAATGATAGGTATGTAAATTATTGTTAATGCAAATGCATTATGATATATTAGTTTTAAATATGAAATATACACATTATTTATTTAGCCCCGAAGTGTATTGAAACCCACATTTCGCCAACTATGTTAGGTCCCATGTAAAAGGACTAGCCTATTGTCATCTACCCGACACATAAATCGCATTATATTCCTAGGGGGTAAAACAGTCCTTATTACTGTTTTAACCCTTAGTCACCTTGTAAACACCTCTAAAAATATGGGATAGTCGTTTATTATGTTTTCAAATGCAATTTTTTTAGGCGTCATATAATGTGACGCCGGTAGGTGTACACCTATACAAAGTCCTCCAGTGAGTTTTGCCTATAAGTAATGAGGAATGGTAATCTAACAGCAATACTACGATTAACTTGATCGTAGATGGCTGATTCTCTTATACCTTTATTCTGCAATTGTATCATTTAAAAAGCCGTGTGGTAACGGCAGAGTAGAATACAATTGTCATCACCCCAAATCTTTCCCGTGGGTGTCGTACAAGGCGACTAAGGATAAAACAGTGATGAGGAATGGGCAGCAGCGTTCTTCTTATACCACCTAGCAATGTACTGCGACTTTTGTGCCCGATAGATGGCGATAAACGCCACCTGTTACATGGGACCTAACATAATTGGCGAAGCGTGGGTGCTTGTTCACCTCTGCCTGCCCCTTCGGGAATATAGGTGTGATTAATGTATGTATGTATCATTTAAATAAATAAATAAATATTTTTACAATCACACATATCATCTAGCACAAAGTAAGTAATATAATTATGTATATAAATGTTGAAAATATACTACACAAACATATACACAACCATGACTCGGAAACAAACATTTGTGGTCATCACGAAGTTTGCCCCTACCAGGATTCAAGCCCGGGACTTCTTGGCCAATACCCAGCAATCTGAATATTCGACTAAGGCGACCGTCAAATTTGAAATTTATGGTAGTAGAGATATTAAAAATGGCAAATGAATACAAAGATTTTGGTACTTAGAAAAAGAATTTCGAAAAATTATGATCACCAAAAATCTTTGTACTAATTTTTCTAACATTTTTATAATGTTAAAATTAAAATCGAATAGTTTATAAAGCAAACCCAAGCTTAACCGAACGCACGGTATTTGTAAAAATATCTGCTTTGGAATGTTTGAAATTTATTTCTACATTGCGAGGGTACCCGTTGGCTTACAACGTGAAGTGTAAAGGGTAGAAGAATTTCGGCAAGTTAATTAGTGTCTTGGGTGGCCGAGCGGTCAGGCACCTGCCCGGATAGCAGCGGATGCGGGTTCGATTCCAGCCTCAAGATCATAATTTTTAAGTGTCTTGGGTGGCCGTGCGGTCAGGCACCTGCCCGGATAGCAGCGGACGCGGGTTCGATTTCCGCCTCAAGATCATAATTTTTCGAAATTCTTTTTCTAACCACCAAAATCTTTGTACTAATTTTTCTAACATTTATATATTTGATAATTTCGTTGCTGGTAGGACTTCTTTGATGTCCGTCTGGCTAGCTACCACCATCTTATCCAAAACTATGGTCGCCCGTGGCTTCTCTCGCGCTAATATCGGTTGTTATTTAGCCTTCCTCAAAAAATGGGCTATCCAACACAAAAATATTTTTTCAATTTGAACCAGTAGGTTCTGAGATAAGCGCGTTTAATCAACCAACCAAACAAACAAACAAACTCTTCAGTATTAGTATAGATCTGACGCCATAATAATAATAATGTTAACAGCATTTTTGTATTCCGACAATGTGTGATAAGTTCCAGGTGAAGCTCGATTCCACCTTAGGCCCTTATCGTCACTTATCATCAGGTAAGATGATGTGCAAGAGCTTCCCTGTCTAGCATAAAAAATACATGTGTGTATTAAATTAATGTGCTCACTGATGTCACTATTTACATTACTTGATGCTCAGGAGAACCTCTAAGTGACCTCATGAGAGACAGCCTATGAATATACTGCCTAAAGCGAATATTGTCGACTATGCAATCATTTTAAAAATGAATATTTTGCATTCAGTGTCATGAAAAATTATTCTATTTAATTGTAAACATCTTCCCCTGCGTGTTAATGTTTATTATATACGTATTTAACCTCTATTTCTACAAAAAGGGGGTTAAGCTGCGATATTTCGAGATAATCCCGAACAATTATTATTATATTTTATCTATTGTTAAAATGATAAAACATCAGTGCTTAGAAATTTAAAAGCAGTATAGAAGCATGATTAAATAATTCATGCTAATTTAATTGGGCTATAAAAAGTAATCTCCATTTTGCATATAACGACCTAATCAATTAATCTTAAGGGGAATCCCACTTTAGTCTAAGGGTCCTTTATAATGACCAGATCAAGAAGGGTTCTTAACATGTAAATTACTGAATAAGAATCACTCCTTTTGAATAGGTACAGTCAACTGCACAAATCAGGACACAAAAACGTTTACAATTTCTTAATTAGTTTGGAACTTTCGGTACAGACAACAGCACGCCAGACTACTACAAAATGTTAAATTTTCTCAGTCGACTTTTGGCTCTACGGCCAATAAGATAAGGTTGACAATCGTTTGAAGAAATTTGACAGTTTTGGGTAGTCTGAAGAGCCGTTGACTGTACCTACAGGTCAACAAGAATCGGTTCGAGCTTTGCACCAATGCACTTCTCTCCGCCTTAGCACAATGGCCGTCTATACTAATATTATAAAGCTGAAGTGTTTGTTTGGTTGGTTGGTTGGTTAAATGCACTAATCTCAGAAAAGACAGTAGTCTCAAATTGGACAATTCTTTTTGCGTTGGATAGTCCATTTATCTAGAAAGGCTATAGGCTATATAATAACCGACATTAACGCGAGCGAAGCCGCGGGCGACCACTAGTACTCAATAATAATGAATTAATTTAATACTGAAGACATGAAATTACCTGTCTTTGCTACGGTTGTCATAGAAGCCAAATTCGGGTTGCCACGGGAGAGATAGGGGTGGTGACAATTGTATTCTGCTCTGCCGTCACTACAGTGCTAATCTGGTGTCTGGTGGTAATATAAGGATAGGCGGTTAAAAAGGGGTAAGAGACTTGTCTCATTATTTCCTATAACTAGATTTAGGTACCCAATATCACCCATAAAAATAGTTGTGATTGTTACTGTTATAAAACAGAACAAATTATCATAAATAACACCATCGGATTTATCTCAGTTTGATATTGACGGAGTCCCCTGCGTACGAGTAGGTACCCGACGAAGCTCAGTTTCTAACCCTTAATTACATTAGAATGATTGACTAATATACCAATTATTTTGTAGTGTTTATTTGTAATTTGTTGTTAATTTTTTTTTCTTATTTTGTTGTCTGTGTTGTCTTTGTGCTGGTCAATAAATGTTTTTCTTTCTTTCTTTCTTTCTAATTATAATTATCTAATACAAAGGTTTAACGGTAAATATCCACTGTTAATCACCTATTAGCTTATAATGTATTGTTTGTTGTTGGTAATGTTGTTGTTGGTTTAGGTGTTGTCGTAGTTGTGGCGGTTGTGGTTGTTGTGGTGGTTGATGGTTGTAGTGATTAGTGGCAAAGGCTCATTATCAGCAGCAACCTTATAATTATAATAAACATTTTTTTATATTGTGATCTTATGATTAACAAATGTTTACTAACGATTGTAAACGTTTTTAAATAGCAGAGTGCACGCATTCGTCGCCAACAGCACAGACGGGCGTCATACATAGTGCATGTCAGATAATTGTGAAACCGCTGCTACCAAAATGAAGTATGGTCCTGTGTTGCTCCTTGTTTTCTTGTCGGCAATATGTGTCACACAGTGCAAGGACTTAAATGTTGGCACAAGCGACAATGCTAAGCTACAGTGGCAAGAGAAGGTATGGGCCAGCTATATCCCTTTTAAGAGGCGTGCTAAGGACTAAGCTACAGTGGCAAGAGAATGTATGGGCCAGCTATATCCCTTTTAAGAGGCGTGCTAAGGACTAAGCTACAGTGGCAAGAGAAGGTATGGGCCAGCTATATCCCTTTTAAGAGGCGTGCTAAGGACTAAGCTACAGTGGCAACAGAAGGTATGGGCCAGCTATATCCCTTTTAAGAGGCGTGCTAAGGACTAAGCTACAGTGGCAAGAGAATGTATGGGCCAGCTATATCCCTTTTAAGAGGCGTGCTAAGGACTAAGCTACAGTGGCAAGAGAAGGTATGGGCCAGCTATATCCCTTTTAAGAGACGTGCTAAGGAAAGAGCTACAGTGGCAAGAGAAGGTATGGGCCAGCTATATCCCTTTTAAGAGGCGTGCTAAGGACTAAGCTACAGTGGCAAGAGAAGGTATGGGCCAGCTATATCCCTTTTAAGAGGGGTGCTAAGGACTAAGCTACAGTGGCAAGAGAAGGTATGGGCCAGCTATATCCCTTTTAAGAGGCGTGCTAAGGACTAAGCTACAGTGGCAAGAGAAGGTATGGGCCAGCTATATCCCTTTTAAGAAGCGTGCTAAGGACTAAGCTACAGTGGCAAGAGAAGGTATGGGCCAGCTATATCCCTTTTAAGAGGCGTGCTAAGGACTAAGCTACAGTGGCAAGAGAAGGTATGGGCCAGCTATATCCCTTTTAAGAGGCGTGCTAAGGACTAAGCTACAGTGGCAAGAGAAGGTATGGGCCAGCTATATCCCTTTTAAGAGGCGTGCTAAGGAATAAGCTACAGTAGCAAGAGAAGGTATGGGCCAGCTATATCCCTTTTAAGAGGCGTGCTAAGGACTAAGCTACAGTGGCAAGAGAAGGTATGGGCCAGCTATATCCCTTTTAAGAGGCTTGCTAAGGACTAAGCTACAGTGGCAAGAGAAGGTATGGGCCGGCTATATCCCTTTTAAGAGGCGTGCTAAGGAGGTTTCTTACTCTGACCCAGATAAACAAATTATCAAGGTAAATCTTCTGCAATAAGCTTAATAAATATTCAATGTCTTACGGTTATTTAAATACCATTTGTCTCTATTCATATCACAGCGAAACTATTGTCATCGCTCAACTTTCTTGCTATTTACTGGGAATAATAGCTTGACAGCCACAATTAATGGTTTACTACTTTGATTTTATTTTGAACATTTTAAAAATGTCAGAAAAATTTGTACAAAGAATATAGTGGTTAGAAAAAGTTTAATTTTAAATCGAAACAGTAATCAAAAAGTGTTATGCTTAACCGAACGTACGGTATTTGTAAAAATATCTGCTTTGGAATGTTAGAAATTTATTTCTACATTGCGAGGGTATCCGTGGGTTACAACGTGAAGTGTAAGAGCGGTTACATACTACGCACGATCCGAATCCGACAAAATATGATCCGTAGTAGACGTAGAACTATTTTGATGGTAACTCACGCACTAGATCCGATCTCCGCCATTCGATTTCTTTCCGTCAAATCCAATATTCCAAAAGATGGCTGAATTGCTTGGATTTGTGTCGGAGATCGGAGTAGTGCGTTACCGCTCTAAAGGTTGGAGAAATTTCGGCAAGTTAATTAACATCTTGGTTGGTTTAGGCATCTGTCCGAATCACAGAGGAGGCGGGTTCGATTCCTGCATCAAGACTAAATTTTTTCTAACATTTCCTAACCACAATATTCTTTGTAATAATAATAATTTGGCATAATTTGTACGCTCTAGCTTTCCTCAAGCTTTACTTAGCTTTATAATAATAATAATAATTAGTATAAATTATATTTGGTAATAAATATTCTCAAATTTATTTGACGTTGACCTAGCAAACAGCACTAAAAATTCTGATGCATTTGAGAATTGAGAAAGAGATTGAGTGCGCCTATTCGACTCGTGGTTTTTTTCTTCGCCTTTTTGTATGTACATACATACATTTGGTTAGGTCCCATGTAATAGGTGGTGAGCCTATAGCCATCTATCGGGCACATAAAATCGCAGTATATTGCTAAGTAGTATAAGAGGAATGCTGCTGCGCATTACGTATCGCTGTCTTTACCCTTAGTCGCCTTGTACGACACCCACGTGAGAGAAGGGGGTGGTGACAATTGTATTCTGCTCTGCCGTCACCACACGGCACTTTTTTGTATGTTGTTGTATATTAATCATACTGTAATCTTTTTCAGGGCGTGATCGCCAGAGACCTGGATAATTTTGACAATTCTGCTGCGATTATTGGTGGAGGTGTCGGCTTCTCCTACGTTAACTTGCGATTCAGATCCCAACGGGGAACAGGACTCGTCTACCAACTTGATATGTACGTGTAACACCTAACAAATAACAAAATATGTAACACAAAAAATGGCATGATGTCGATTGAATTTAAATGTATCTTGGAATGTTTTATTCATGTAGTCCAACCCGCGCGGGAGTTGCAAATTGAAGTAATTATCCGTTTGTGTTTTTCGAAATCCAAATTTAGATTAATGTCAAATAAAAATTTATACTGATGTTGACTTTTAATGTAAACTAATAATTTATGATTTTCTTAAATTTGATGAATATAACTTTGATTTTATTGTATGACTATGATACCTCAGGCGATAAAAAAGAAAGCCTCAGATCACATAGTCGGGCGTCAAGTACCTGCGATCTGAGACATTCTTTGTCGTATCGCCCTTGGTATATAATCTCCTATTATTCATAAGCGCGGAAAATTATACGTAAATAGTGTGTCAATGCCTTATGATATAATGCATTATGATATAATAATATTACAACGCATTTTCTAGTAGTACATTGCTAGGTGGTGTTAACACTTCTGCCGATTCCTCATCACTTAACCCTTAATTGCCTTGTACGACACCCGCGGGAGAGATTTGAGGTGGTGACAACTGTATTCTTCGTTGCCGTAACCATCCGATACTTATAACGTTCCATTATTATGTGAGAAGTCTAGAACAGTTATGTTATAATCTATAATGTGATCAGAAAGTGAACGACCTTTTCCTCGTGTTAGAACTTTTTGTACTTAGTCTTGTCTTTCCTAACTTGTTTCGTTTCATGAAAAGAAGTAGTGATTTTTTCCCCAAGTATTCATCTATCTATAAAGTCTATTTCAAAATTTTACCAACACTTTTTCTTTGTTATATTATGGCATCCCGAAAACTAAAGTGGAAATCACTGGAAGTAAGTAAACTTTATAATAAGTCTTGTTACGTCTTCGATAGCGTCTAAGCCGATAGAGAACCTTCTGCGAAAGATACCAGGAGTTTTTTGCCTTCATACGTATTATAATCTTATTAATTTTCTTTAACTGTAGTTAAAATCCGTTAACCCAATTTAGTTTGTAATTAAAATCTATGTCCCAATTAAATTACCGAATCAATAGTTACGTTGCAAAATAAGGAAAATTAAATAAATCAGCAATTGAGTCCCACATCAGGATTTCTGGCTGAATCTTATTTATAACAGTGGTCGCCCGCGGTTTCGCTCGCGTTAATGTTGATTGTTTATAGCCTTTCTCAATAAAT
The DNA here is from genome assembly GCA_963931975.1 of Cataclysta lemnata. Taxonomy (NCBI): domain Eukaryota; kingdom Metazoa; phylum Arthropoda; class Insecta; order Lepidoptera; family Crambidae; genus Cataclysta; species Cataclysta lemnata. The sequence goes on along the minus strand of OZ008346.1, from coordinate 9,920,833 downwards.
GGACTATCCAACACAAAAATAATTTCTCAATTTGAGTCGGTAGTTCCTGAGATTAGTGCGTTTAACCAACCAAACAAATTTAAACTTTATAATATTAGTATAGATGTTTGTCATTGTCTCATATTTATAAAATGTTGGAATTAATGACAAAGTGTATTAGTCATTCATAAACGACGACTTTCTCCCCTAACGAAGAGGTATATTGGTATAAAATATATTGTTAAGTATATAGACACCCACGATTCGGCAATTGTGTTAGGTCCCACGTAATGTGGCGATCATATTGCCATCTATCAGCCACATAAATCGCAGTATACTTCTAGGTGTATACTCATCACTGTCTTAACCCTTTTTATGGCCCATTCTCATCCGTAAGAACAACCCGTGCCCCAGCAGTGCGCACATTAAGGGCTCGTAACGAAGTAGCAATCATCTACGAAGTTAAGAAATACGCGTAATGCGTAAAACACAATGTAACACAAAAAATGAAATGCCGCCGATTGAATTTAAATGTATCTTTGAATGTTTTATTCATGTAGCCCAACCCGCGCGGGAGTTGCAAATTGAAATAATTCAATTATCCGTTTGAATGTTTCAGAACCAGAAATAAGATTAACGTCAAATATAAATTTGTACTGATGTTGACATTTAATGTAAACCATGTTAAGCAGATTAATAATTTATGGTTTCTCTTGAATTTGATGAATACACACTTCATTTTACGGCATTGAATCTTCTAGTTTCGGCTGACATATTCCAGTTACAGCGGTAGGTACCTACTCTCAAAGTTATACATAATTTTACACTAACGTTAGTTGGTAGTTTTGAGATTTACCTATGCTGTCGTGTTAATATTGTGTCCTACTTTATAAGTTGCTTGCTTCAACGACATAAATCTCGCCTCCCCTAAGGGGTAGGTATGCGTGTTTTAAAAACCACGTTTTGCCAGCTTCATTCCATCCCCATTTTATAGGAGATGAGCCTATTGCCAATCACTGGGAACTTTAATCGCAATATTTTGCTAGATGATGTACGCTGCGAATTCCTCGTTACATTAAAAATAGTCTTAGCTTAGCGACAATTGTATTTCATCTGCCGTCACCACACGGCATAAATAAACAAATACAAATTAAGCATTGTGAAACTTTTGAAATTAATAACTATGTTCCCTCTATTCATCATGGATATAGTAATTATTAGTAAGCTTCTGGGTGGCCCAGCTGTTAAGGAAAATGTAATAATTTTATAATAAAAAAAAAGATTGGAATAACCTTATAATTTGCTATATTTTTCTTCGATGGTCAGTAGTCACCTGTCATCAATAGCCAATGGTGCTAGAAATTGTAACTTAGTGGATTCCGTAAAAAAAAGTTGAAATATACCATATTGAAATATTGGCGTACCAGCCCCCGTATTTTATAAGATTTCGGTTGCTTTGGTCTACCCGTGTCTCTCACTCATTGAGAACAATAGCAAAGTGTGAGAGTGACGGGTAGACCAAAGCAACTGAAATCGGCTTACATAATACGGGGTCAGGAAACACTTGTCTGAACTTCGTTAACCATTTAGATTTTTTCTACCGTTTATGAATCTCAACGAACGCTCCTCAAATTGATTTTTTAATTAAGGATCCAGTCCTTCACGTTTTAACTTTCAAATACTTTTTCACCCTACGCTTCTATTTACCAGCTTAGTTGTGGCAAAAGGTGGGTTGATTGAATCATACTATTTAATTAAAGACTGCAGCCTTAACGGCAAAGTGACCTTTCAAGTGCAGGATACTAACGTAAACCACTGCCAATGTAGAAAATTCTACAGGGTAACTCGAACTAAAGCTTGATACCTACACAGTTGCTTACTATTTTTTAAGTCGAACTAAAGCTTGATACTCAGTTGTTTATTATTTTTAAGGTTTATTTCTAATCCTTCTATAATAGTTATGTGTTATACGTGAGTGCAAAGTATCTTTTAAACCGCGTGCTTAATTCTGAGCGTTAGCGAGGGTTATTATCTCACTACTCTATTCCCAGGTTATCTACGGTCGGCGCAATTTGTTTCCTCTTTAATCATTATGGTCAAGCGTCATTTAACCATCCATTCCAATCCCATTGAGTTCATATCATCCATCACACCGGGAAAGTGCGAGTGATGATTGAATGTGTATATTATAGTGTTAGAAATGAGCATGTCGATGAACGGAAAGAGTGATGACAATATTCCAATCCACACTGCTTAAGGTTTATAGCCGGCCGCCTGCCTCTTACCTGTACTGTTTTTGAGGGTTCGCTCGCCACTATTCAGGTGCCCTAAGGTGCTTATTAGTCTACATCGAGCAACCTTCCTTGTCTTTTGCAACACCCCTGGGGTGGGTCGGAGCTGACACATTTTATATAAATATTTTCCCTACAAGGCCTCAGATGACAATGCAGATGACTGAATATTTTGAGTTTATAAATAGGTAATATAATATAATTACATAGATTTTGGTGGTTAGTAAAATTTCGAAGAATTATGATCATGATGTGGGAATCCCCGCATCCCGCATCAAGACCATAATTTTTCGAACTTTTTCTAACCACCAAAATCTTTGTACTAATTTTTCAAACGTTTATATAATATTGAAATTAAAATCGAATAATATAATATTAAACACATAAACACATAGGTAGGCAGAGGTGAACTAGCACCCAGGTTTCGCCAATTATGTTAGGTCCCATGTAATAGGTGGCGAGCCTATTGCCATTTATCGGGCACAAAAGTCGCAGTACATTGCTAGGTGGTATAAGAGGAACGCTGCTGCCCATTTCTCATCACTGATTTATCCTTAGTCGCCTTGTACGACACCCACAGGAGAGATTTGGGGTGGTGACAATTGTATTCTACTCTGCCGTCACCACACGGCATATAATATTATGTTAAATAAAATTAACGTTAGACGCAAAAGAAGTCTGTGATATGGATAAATTGAGGGAATCTAACTCCGATTAAACTTTTTTCATAACGATAGTTTAAATTCAATTTGTGGATCCTTTTCCGTGCCGCTCAACAGGTTATAAAGTATAAATGTTGTGAATATGACGACAGGGATCCTCTCCTATTATCGCGTTCTAGCCAAAATCCCGAAAACTGTCCGCTTTACACAAAGGGCCCGGTCTAATTTATTGCTGAAATATTCCTGGCAGGGCCCCGAGTAGATAATTACCCATTTAATCCGGGTAGTTCTAAAATGTTCCGTATTATCATTTTTGTATACCTACGTTCTAAGACTTGATGGTCCGGGCAAAAAACTTGGTGGATTAATACAAAGTTTACATTTAATGAGTCGCAAGTGAAGTTTGGGTAATGAAGTTTTTGACTTTTAAACTTCAGTTTTATACGTAACCTGGATGTTTTACTGTACAGTCGACCTTAGAAGTAGATTAACACCAGCGGGCCTAGCACAGGGACGTGGACAAGTCTCTCTCCACCACTTGACAGTCTTCTGTCTCGGAATTTAGTGGGAGTTAGAGCGAGAGGAAAATATTTTCTTTGCCTCGAAGGAGATGTGTCCACGTCCCGTGCTACGTGGGCAGAACGTAGCACGGGACGTGGACAAAATCTCTCTCCACAGTTTTTTTTTTGGCAGCGTTTTGTTTCGGGATTTAGTGGGAGTTAGAGCGAGAAAAAAAAATCTTTTCCCTAAGGAGATTTTGCCCACGCCCTACTGGCTGACAGAGTGGCGAAGGCCGCTGTGTGCGGAAGATGCAACTTCGAGTCTCAATCACGATTTTTATATTTTTTAAATATGATATATTTTTCTTTGTAACATTTTTTTAATATAAGAAATAAAAAAACAAAAAATAATTTTACAAGATTATATTATGGCGGGATCCGTGAACTGACGTTGGTGCGAAAGGTTCTAAAGTGTTAATCTATTTATGAGACTGACCTACAGTAAGCGTCATGGCATCGTAACCTCGCCTTGTAGTGCTTTTAGTCTACAGACCATTTGTGGTCTGTGGACAGTGAACCTGTTAATGTCCCGACTGCAGGGGCACAGGCCTTACCTAAATATAATATAGGAAGAATGGGTTTATAACCGTCGGTAAAACCCACTAATCCGCACGCTGACCCAGTGCGGATTGTTGGGTTTTAACTGCAGCCGCAGCCGAGATCACCCTATCCAATGACCTCGCAGGCCGAGCACTCTAAGCCCCTCCGTCATAGAGCTTTCTATAGTAGACGTAAATACGTGATTTATTTTCGTTGGATCCCACTTTTGGATACCAGTTTAATATTTTTGCCGTTGGATCCCACAAAATATATGTATTTCAATTTTAGCAAACAGTAGGTACAAAGATTTTAATGGTTAGAAAAGAATTTCGAAAAATTATGATCTTGAGGCGGGAATCGAACCCGCGTCCGCTGCTAAAAATGTGGAACGCTTCACGATTTTGCATGTCATCCTTGCGCAGGGATTCCCGCCTCAAGATCACAATTTTTCGAAATTCTTTTTCTAACCATTAAAATCTTTGTACTAATTTTTCTAACATTTATATAATGTTAAAATTAAAATCAAACAGTAGGTACTTATTTCAAATTACTACGAGTTGATTGAGGGTGTTGTTTAAATCATCACCGAAATCAGTTCCATTAAAACAATGCCAGATTGCATTCTAATGACCGTTGACGAAACCAGTGTATTATCATTGCTAATGAATCATCTAATTTATAAATCGTCAGTATCATTGATCCTGCGTGCGGTGTTAGTTATCAAACTACCAATTTATCACTACCGAATAATAATATCAATTTTACCGGCCATTATTTGGGACCACAAGCTTATTAACCATTAACCGATATCACTGCATGCGGCTTATAGAATTGAAATGTGAAATAACCCCACTGATATTATCATAAGCTTTTGACACCGTTGTGACGCACGCTCTGTGGTCTTGTACAGCTGTTTGGACGTTTAGCTCTCGGTCGGTGCCTGTCAAAATAAATTGTCAAATCCGACCGATTTTGCCTTTTGAAACAAGGAATATTATTTTTAGTCCCCATCCAATGACCGGCATTAGGGACCATTCCTTAGTTTACGCAATCGCAGTCGGAACGCGCAAAATCACTGCGTCATCGAGCTCCTCCCAATATGTTATCGAATTACGCCACTTTAGAAGTAATTGGTTCTATTTAATATATAATAATTTAATACGAAACACAAAACTCCATTCTTGAATGTGATAATTATAAGATAAAATAAGCTGTCTGCAACCATCTATATCTCCACTAATAAATAATAGTTCCACAAATAAACGACACCATTTATTAAAAGCTTGTATGAAAATGGATTGGTATTTGATAATCATAGGACGACATTTATGATTTATTAAACTACTTAAACAAATAAATTAAATATTTTAGTAGGGCCTCGACAGCTGGTCGTTCGTGAGAAAACGGTTAATTTTTATTTCATCCACATTGCTTCCTTTAATGGGCGTTGTGACGTGTAACAGGGACTGAGCTTAATAAAATAACACCGTGGGTGGTGTCTGCAAAACCTGTTCGCCAAACAGTTCTTTGGCCTATTAACTTTTACTCAAAGAATATCTGGACCATGAGCTAATTTGAGCTTCATGTTAGCTGTTACCCCATAACATAGTGTGATGGATGATATGAATCAAAAGGGAGTGGATGGCTTGATGACGTCTGACCGATATGAATGAAAGAGTAAACATACTGTGCCGATCCCAGATAAACTGGGAACAGGGCAGGGAGAAGAAGGAGTTAGCTGCTACCCCGTCTTTATATTACGGCAGAATCCAATTGGCACCACTCCCAATCTCTCCCGCGGGCGTCGTACAAGGCAACTAGGGGTTAAGGCAGCGATGAGTAATGGGCATCAGCGTTCCTTCTAAAATATCTAGCAATAAACTGCGATTAACGTAGATTTAATATACTATATAAAAAATAAATAGATTTCAATAGACTCATCCCCTATTACATGGGACCTAATTGGCAACATAACATAATTGACAAAATTTGGGAATTCACCTCTGCCTTGGATAAGTAGACGTGATTTATATTTCTCCGTCCTTCTTTTAAACTTCCATACATCTCCGTCAGCTCTCATAAAATCATTCACTCCCTTGTGATTCACTCACGCAATGTGGATGGATTGCGTGAAAGATCACAATATGAATTTGTGTGGGGTCTTCCTCTGGTCATTTCTTACCATTCCATTCGCATTATTCTTTTGCTCACAATGTGAGCAATGTAGCATAGATATTCTGTACTTGAGGACATGCAATTATACGGTGAATTACAAGTATTACCAAGCTCCTATTTCTTCGAATTCCCTTTTGATGGTTGCAACATGAGTTTAATTTCCTGACCTGGAAATTACGAGCCGTAATGAAAACGCAAAGGTTGAAGGAATGGCACCAGAATTTAACTAATCTTTTCACCACGAACACTCCAGATTCCTTTCATTCGCCTTTTGAAATATTTTTTGAAGAATTTTTTGTTTGTTTTACGTCATTATTGGGCTATGCGGCCAAATGTCAATGTGAAGAGCCGAAGAATTGTATACTTTTTTTTCACCTTTGAGAGATTTGTGTTTCAGTTATTTTGAAAACATTGGCATGTTTATTATTTAATTCAAAGTAGGTTATTTAATTTATAATTTTTCGCCAATTAGTGTATTATCTTGATATACCTAGTATTACAATTTTGTTAAGTGACAGTCGCTTAGAAGATTTTCAGTAGGTAAATAATAAATATTTTTGAAAACAACAAAGTGACTGCCGACTAATATGAATCGTAATGTTCCATTTTCATTGCAATGATTCCCTGCGTATTTTCGTCTTATATTATTCACATATCGTTTAGGGGAGACAGAGCTGAAATTTATGAGGCAATACGTCACAGCTTGAGCGCGAAGTCTTATCCCTTAGACAAGCGCTGAATTTAGTTGAGTATTGCCGCAGATGTGCGACGGAAACTATTTTACAAAGCTGCTGGGGAAAGCAAAGCCAAGAAAATACTTATAAAAATACAGTGCCTATACCAATTTTTTTTTGGTTTGAATAAATAGAAAAAAATAGCTATGATGGCAGAATAGTTATTTTTTATAGAATATTTTAGTTGTACATAAATAATTTAGTATCGGTGGGTTTTGACAAACTTCTAGGATTTGACTACGTTTAGGTATATGACGGCCGGCCATGCCTAGTAGGTACATCGCGCGATGAATCCACCCAATGGATATATGAATATACGGCTATGAAGAATTCGCGTCCGCGGAATATGAATGGTGGTATTGAAAATTATGTAATTATTTGTCTTTATCTTGCAAAATAAGAAATAAAATTTGATAACAAATAATAGTATTTCACAAAGCAATGTAACTTTACATACTTTCGTTCGTCAACAAGAAACGGAATGAAAGTAAATCCCCTTTTTACCAACATAGTATTTTTTTTACGTATTACGAAATACTATTATTTGTTATCAAATTATGTGTGACGGCCGTGTTGTGACGGCATAGTAGAATACAAATGTCACAACCCCAAATCTCTCCCGTGGATGTCGTACAAGGCGACTAACTAAATCAGTGATTAGGACTGGGCAACAGCGTTCCTCTAAACCACCTGGCAATGTACTGCGAATTTTGTGCCCGATAAATGGCAATAATCTCGCCCCCTATTACACGGGACCTAACATAATTGGCGATACTTGGGTGCTAGTTCACCTCTACCTACCCCTTCGGGCATATAGGCGTGATTTATGTATGTATGTATATTTTTTATGGTTGACTGGGAGATAATGCTTTTAGCATTATGTCTCAATTTGTAACAATTTGTTTATTGTGCAATAAAGATTAAATAAATAAAATAAGTATATTTTTATAGTCAGTAAGTTTCACAGGATTGCATCAATTTGCCCTTAACTCAATTTTATGAATGATAACAAAAGAAAAGATTAATCTAATTGAGTAAATATTTGTGAATATTTATAGAGCCTGAAGTGACTTCGTGAATAAGAGCGTGGGTGTCGGACTAATTACGTTCAGAGATCTGATTCCGTAGAGAGTGATACAAAATTCATAATTAGATTGCTCTCCGCTTCGAATAGGTATTGGGGAAATATGTTACAGTCGGTCTGCCTGCCTGTCACAAACTCTAAGTGCGATGATGATGATGGTGATTGGTAAGTATTCGATTTTAATTTCAACATTTTATAAATGTTAGAAAAATTAGTACTAAGATTTTGGTGGTTAGAAATTTCCTAACATTTATAAAATGTTGAAATTAAAATCGAATAGCTTATAAAGCACAACCCAAGCTTAACCGAACGCACGATATATTAAAAAATATCAGCTTTGGAATGTTTGAAATTTATTTCTACATTGCGAGGGTATCCGTTGGCTTACAACGTGAAGTGTAAAGGTTAGAAGAATTTCGGCAAGTTAATTAGTGTCTTGGTTGGCCGAGCGGTCAGGCACCTGCCCGGATAGCAGTGGACGCGGGTTCAATTCCCGCATCGAGACCATAATTTTTAGAAATTCTTTTTCTAACCACAAAATCTTTGACCGGTATGTATTAAAACTTGACACTGAATGTGCGGTAGGTCTCAAAAGTACGGCACCGTCGCACTCACACAAGCGATGCTAAGCAACAATTTATGGAGCGATCCGCCAGAGCTAGCACCGAACCACATGAGTAGGTAAACCGAACAGAGTAAATGCTTCCCAAGAACGCCGTCGCACCAACCCTGACATTATGCAACTGGCTGGAACAAACCGGTTTTTTCCTGTCTCGCCGCGTGCGCGATAGCGGCCAGTGGAAAAACGCACAGATGGCCCGTTAGTTTAGTGCAACCGAGTCCCACGCCCGTATGAAGGTTATTCTCTGTTCCGTTTATTTACTCATGTGACCGAACTCCCGTATGTTAGGCTGGTGCCACATGCAACTGACTCTGGACAAAGTTACTCGACTTGTTGCGTGCCTGAACGAATGTAACTGTGCTACTCTGAAAGCAAGCGATGGCCGAATTCATGAGTTAGACAGGTTGTGTAATTATGAATAGCTATATTGCAATGCTTTAGTATTTAAGTTTTATCCACTAATCCGAAATGGGCCAGCATGGTGGTTTACAGCCCATTCTCCCTATATTCTCCCGTGCTTAGGGAATGCCTGTGCCCCGGTAATGGGCATAAGAAGAAGAAGGCATAGTAATGTGAGAATATGACACTTAATTCTCATATTCTTTAATCCATAGGCAAGGTCCCTGCCCCAGCAGTGACTTGAAATGAGCTGATAATGATGTTCAAACGCTCTTGCAACGCTGTTATCGGTAAGGGTAGTCATTTTAAATTCATCACAGAACTGTCGTCGATTAAAAATACGGTTACACAGCATTTTAGCAACACAGGAAAAGTCTATTAATGGGTTATATCGGAAGAAATCGCTCCTTAAATCGGTAGCGACGTAGCACTAGCACTACGACGTAGACGAAGTAGCGATTAGTTTGTTGCTGAGAGCTGAGAGTTGCACATTATACGAGAGTTGTACCTACGGATTGCTCCCTATAGTAAGACCGGTCGCAACGGACCTATTATAATTGTTTAGAGGCCGCTCGTATTGCTACAAAGAATTAAATATTATTAAAATGTAGACAAAACTATGATGGTATATGATATGGTTTTTACAGAAGACCGTTTACCAACCCTCCTCGGTACTGTTGTTGTGGATGGTTTACACACCATTGAGCATGGAGCCCTAAGTACGATGATATGGCTCATAGAATTCACTTCGGGACGGTTTTTTGATGCATTTAACCCAACCAATTAAGTAATCTTTAAATACCAGACTGATATTTAACCTTTAGTAACTAAAATTGTTACTAATGGTTACATATTAGACTGATATTTAGCAATCAGTAACAGTTTTTAAAATCCGTGTGGTGACGGCAGAGTAGAATACAATTGTCACCACCCCAAATCTGTCCCGTGGGTGTCGTACAAGGCGACTAAGGATAAATCAGTGATGAGGAATGGGCAGCAGCGTTCCTCTTATATCACCTTGCAATGAACTGCGACTTTTGTGCCCGTTAAATAGCAATAGGCTCCTATTACATGGGACCTAACATAATTGGCGAAACGTGGGTGCTAGTTCACCTCTGCCTACCCCTTCGGGGATATATGCGTGATTTATGTGTAGTAGCAGTTTTTAACAATTGGTTGAGTTAACTATGGAACCAATTGTTAATAACTGTTACTAATTGCTCAATATCAGTCTGATATGTAACCATTAATAACAAATTTAGTTACTAATGGATAAATATCAGTCTGATATTGTTACTAATTGTTAAATATCAGTGATATTTAAAGTAAAAACAACAATTGGTTAACAGTTAACTATGCATCAAAAAACCGGCCCTAAGTCGCTTCTAACTACACCCACGGGATGTAAAATCTGAATTCTGCTCTGGCGTCACATAGCCTGACAGACACAATAGTTATCTCGCCTTTTGTATCTCTTAGGCTATGAGACGCCAGTTAACTTACCTTGATTCTTCACTAATATCTATGTTCCCTGCCTGTAGTTATTTAACTTATTTTGGTGATATTAAAGTTAATTTTGTACTTTTTATAGAAACAACGCAAATTAATAGGGATAGTAATTACGACAACCGCAATCACGTTTAAGTTAGATCGCTGAAAAAATCAATGGCCACGTGAGCACTTTTTTAATTACCTATAGATATCCATAAAGCTCAATGGTCACGCGGATACTTACTTAATTACCTATAGCTATCCATAAATCACGAAAAAGTTTTTTACTTGATGCGATTATAATTATGTTTAGCTTGTGAATTTTTAGTACTAACATTGTCATATTTAAAACATGTTTTAGTATCTTGGTATCTACAAAAGCTCAGGCAGGTAAGTATATTAGATACGATTGTATCTAGATATTGATTACCATATTATTCAAATATTTTTTTAACGTTTTGATGGTGGCTAATCTTAGAATAGTCAAAACAATTAAAAAATAATAATATCTAATGATAGATAGGTACTTTTACTTTTTAATTGTTTGACCAGAGATAAATGTATGACGATCCATTTTATCTCTGGTGTCAACTCAAAATGTTGCATTAACTTTTCGATCAATCAAATATTCATTTATTTTGTGTAAGAGTGCCACTTTTAAAATATCTAGTTTACACTTTTAAAATATTGTAATATTATTATATATTTCCAGTAACTCGATATATAAGGCAAACCAAAAAAGGTCGTGTCCAAAACCAATAATATTTCAAGTAATAAACTGCCCTAACTTGAGACTAATGCTTGTTTTAAAAACAACCATTAATTTTGACCCTCAACGGAAATCGAACCCATGAACATTTCCCGTTATCACATTAAACGTTTTGTTTACGTTTTTCTCACAAAGACTTACATTTTAAACCCTTTTAAACTGTCGCAATATAAGCATCAGCGTGAAAACTCATAGAAGGAATTACATTGTTCTAAAAACAAGCAATGTAGCTTAATGGAGCTAAATTAAGGGTATTGCGATTATTTTAAATATAGATCTAGGAAAAAATTAAGATATAGGTAGAAGAACTCTCAGTATGGTTTCTTCAATTCAATCTTCAATAGAACTGAAAAGAAGAAAATGAAGATGATTCAGTTAACTTTTGTTTATATTGATTATTGTATTGTGGCAATAGGCTTGGACCTTGAAGAAAGCTGGTGAAATGTGGATGTTGGTGTTAGTACACCCCTGCTATCCCTTAAGGGAAAAAACCGCAATTTATTTATGTTTCTAATGATTATCAGAAAGATCTTTTAAAATCTTCTGAGGGAGAAGCAAAGTTAAAACCTTCAATTTACGCAACTTTGGCTAGCACCGAAGCAGCCGAAACAGTTTAAAAAGAAAATTATTTTAACAATAACGCAACTGGAAAGGCAGGAGTTTATCCTGAGGTACCAGCCGGAGCCTTATCTGGAGACATTCTCGCAGTGAGCAACACGACGTCTAAAATAAAAGTTTTAAGATAAGTACATCAAGTTATACACAGTCGAGACTTACCCGCCGGACCGTTAGTTAAAATTGCATCGTTTTGTTACTGGCTAAGTAAAGTAAGTACAGTGCTTAGTGGTACTGGTATTTGGAGTGAGCGGCGGAAGTTAAATGAAGTTCGGTGTAATTACTCTCGGAGTGGCGGTTAGCTCGGCTCGGCTATGGTGACAGTGGCGCCCTCACTTTCTAATTGTACCCAATATTAATAATGAAACACGTCCCGCTTCTGATAAAAGGAGCATGCGAGATTATAACACTGTTCCCTCGTTAGGGTCAAAGATTCCTTTAATTTCGGGCAAAGCGTTACATAATTAATTGCATTAAGTCACTTGTCAAGTATGCGAGTACAGTCTAAATTATTAATTGCAAGCCTTTTTTCCTTGGATTTAGGATCATCGGTTTAACTTCTTAAGTAACGTAAATATTATCTATACTAATATTATAAAACTGAAGAGTTTGTTTGTTTGTATGGTTAAACACGCTAATCTCAGGAACTACGGACTCAAATTGAAAAATTATTTTTGTGTTGGATAGTCCATTTATCAAGGAAGCCTATAGGCCTATATAATAACCGACATTACCACTAGTGATTTAATAAACTGACAAGAACTATACTAATAAAGTTTTATATCACGAGTATATACTGAAGCAGCTGCTATTTCCAGTTTCGCCACCGATCCGATAAAATAGGTAATAATAATATTATAATATTTTTATATTCAAACCCATAATGTTGAGTTGGGTAAGCCCTTTAAGCGCGTTGTGTTATAATTACAATCATAAATCTACGAATGATACGTATCTTTTTTTATAATTTAAATTGAAGAAGTTAATAATGAACACTCATAGAATACCATAGCTTATTAACAAATTATTATGAAACTTATCACTCAACTATGTCACTCACCCACATCCAACTCGGTCTAAAAACACACGTATGTTTGATGTACATTTTGTCGAACTGGACTTATGTACTTTAAGGTCGGGTTGAGCTTTGGTACTGTATATTAACCTTTTTAAAAAGAATTCAGTGTCTTTTGGAATTTCTTAAGATATCTATCAAAAGTGGCAAAATATTTCTTTAGACCATGACTCAAAACTTAAATAAAAATAACTAATACAAAATTTAAACTGTTTGGGCTTAGTTGGATATGGTAAATTGTTATCCAAGCCACTGAACACTCGACAAAACCGCTTGTCAAACGGTTTTACCTGAATTTTGTAACATGTACCTAAATAATAATATGTTTGTAACGGATATCAGTTGTTTTTATTTCCTGTATGTTACATAATAACGCCAAAAGGGGTCTCCGAGCATTCTCAAAGAAAAATGCTGGCGCTCTATCGAAATTTCCTCTGCGTCCAAGTAATATTTTACGGTACGAACCCATAGAAAACGGGTAAGAATAATTTTAGCAAATGGGCGTACTTAACCTTCAGGGGAAATATCTCGATGCCATTTAGCTCTTATTTCTTACTCATGTTTTGGCGCGCAGATTTGTGTTTTATTTTGTAAAAAGGATCCTGCGTTAACTGTGTTGGGGCTCGCGCTTGAGAATGGGAACCCTTGAGTATTTTTGGCCAAGCCTATTATTCTGTTGAGTTTTTAAAAGTTAGCGTAATGAACTTACGCAAGTTGAGTTCAATATTTTCTCTATGTTGTCGTGTAGGTTCTCCGTATACTAGATTAATCGAGAAAATGTTGGCTCGATTTTCAAGGTTATATTGGATATAGCGTACATCCATACATAAATCACGCCTATCTTTATCCCCGAAGGGGTAGGCAGAGATGAACTAGCACCCACGTTTCGCCAGTTATGATAGGTCATGTAATAGGTGGCGAGCCTATTGCCATTTATCGGGTCCAAAAGTCGCAGTATGTACATTGCTAAGAGCTAAGAGGAACGCTGCTGCCCATTCCTCATCACTGATTTATCCTTAGTAGCCTTGAGATTTACTTCCTGTTCAAAATTTAACAAAAAGTACCAACGAATAAGTATAATTTACTTGTTGCCAAACGTGAAATGCACTTAGTATGTGTAAAAGGAATTGAGTCCACTACACACACAGTTAACGTAATGGCGACCAAAAAATACAGCACAAAAAAGTATCAAAAAGTCTCACGTAAAAGGAAGGGGCTTCACATAAAAAGGAGTAATGTGCCACGCCAGTCGATGTAAGCAACTGTGGTAAAATTTATGAGTCCGTTAATGGCTTTCAAAGTACAGACAACAGCGCGTCAGGCTGCCACCAACTTACAATTTTCCATAGAATTTTTTTTCTTATGTCAAACACATTACGGTAAAAACTCTATTGGAGATTTTTATACTGATTTATAAAGTCTACCGTGCTGAGAACTTCACTTCACTTAACTCACGCTATTATGATAAACTGTCAACTTTACTTTAACCAAATAATTTTTGCATTTTTGTAAAATACTTCAAGATTGGTATTCTATTGGAGAAATAGTCCTATTATATCATGTGTTGACTGTAGAGTAGAATACAATTGTAGCTGGGCCCTTTCCGCACTTAGCCCTCTGAATGGGCCATTGTATGTGTCTCCATATATCGTACTACTCCAACCATCCCAGATCACCCCAAAAACTTAGAAATCTTTTCAGACTGCTCCAGGCTTCCGTGACCGATGCTGGGGATTGGGGAAGCCTTGCCCGTTGGTCTGCCACACTCCTGCATTCTAAATGCACGTGCTGTGGCGTTTCTTCTACCTCCATGCACCCTCTGCATAGAGGACTGTCTGTCAGCCCAATGGTAGATAGGTGCTTGTTTAGGGGACAGTGGCCAGTTATTACGCCTATCGAACTCGAGGCTTAGTGTTGAAATATTTATGACGAAAAAGCAACAGCATTGTTATGTACCACCTAGAAAGGTACTACGATTTGAGTTGACGATATAATTATGTAGCAGGCTCGCTCCCATAACTTGGAACTTAAAATATCCTATTCATCCCCGAAGGAGTAGGCATAAAGTGTATAAAAAAACCTTTCGCTAATTTTGCTATCGTCATCATCATTACCAGCCCTTTAATGTCCCCACCGCTGGGGCACGGGCCTTCCCTATGGATAGAAGAATATAGGGAGGTTGGGCCATAACCCACCACGCTGGCCCAGTGCGGGTTGGTGGGTTTTAACGACTGCAGATGCAGCCGGGAACTCGAGATAATAAATTTTTGGTCACCTATCCAATGACCGGCCTTGCGAACATTGCTTAGTTGACGCAATCGCAGGCCAAGCGCGCTATGCCACTGCGCTAGCGAGCTCCACTAATGTTGTTAGGTCACATGTAATAGGTGGCAAGCCTATTGTCATCTAGCGGGCACGTATATCGCAGTATATGGCTAGGTGGTATAAGAGGAATTCTGCTGCCAATCACTCCTCGCTTTCTTATTCATCCCTTGGTCCGCCTCTATGATTTATGATACCTGCGGGAAAGATTGTGCGTTGTGACCATTCAGTGTATTCAGCTCTACCGTCACCACGCGATGTATGTTTTTTTTTCTATGCTAGACAAAACAGTTTTACCCTTCATCTCACCCACTGATTAAGTAACGACAAAGGCCGAAGATGGAATCGAGCTTCACCTGAAACCCTCAACCACAGACGCACTGGCTATGTTATCACACATTGTCGGAACACAATAATGCTGTTATATAACATAATTAAGGCGACAGATTTTGATAAGATGGTGGTAGCTAGCCAGGCGGACTTGAAATAAGTCCTACCACCAACCAAACCGAGTACAAATTTGTACTCCATTGGGGATCGAACCCGGGACCTCCGGGTCTTAATTCCGGTGGGTGAACCACGAAACCACGGAAGCGATTACATAATAATATGTCTAATCGTATAGCTAATTTATAGTTATGCATACCTACCATATCTACGGTGATGTCGACTGAAATCCGTATTACAGACAGTCACGCTGGATGCAAAAACAAATTCGGCTACTAGTAAGTCTGTAGTCCAGGTGACAATGTGGAATCGTCCCGCTGCTTGGCATTCAGCGGGCACCCGGCGCAGGGCACAGTACGCGACTCGTATTTGGCCACCGAGTGAGCAAACTCGCGCTTGCAGCATTTGCAATTCGTTTGCCGACTACGAAATACTCGGCGCCGAGCGACCGGCTCTTTTGTTACTGGATTTCTCGGTTAACGACCCAGTTTCTGAATATTTATGCTGAGAAGCGGCCACACACTATTTTTCTGTGTGCTAAGAGACCGAGCTTACGATTTCTTATCTAGTGATGAGTCGGCTTCGTCTTATTTCACATTGTTGATACGAACCTTTGCAACGTACTCACGATAGCTTCAGCCAGGATACCATACTCCATTTTTGTTTGACGACGAAAATATGAAAGAGATGTAACAGATCTGGGGTATAGGTATCATCGAATAATCGATAATACTCGTAGTTATAATAATATGTGTTTGTATCGTTTATTTGTCTTCTGTTGATAACTTTTGTGTTTAGATATTATAATTTTTCCTTTAGTTTCTTTGCTCCACTAGTCTTTAAGTTATACTATGTTTTCAGTCAGCGGCTATTAAACGGGTCAGACGTGACTGGTTTTGGTATAACACAGAAAAATAAAAATAGAACGGAAGTATCCTTTTGACAAGGAATGATGGGTCATAATAATATTACTAGATAATCAATGTAAGAGTCAAAAATTCTTAATTTAAGTCACTGAATATGAAATGCCCGTACAAGTAACATAATAGCTGAGGGAAAGTACCGTTTTTACCGGCGTTCTATGATTAAATCTGCCTGTAATCATAATAATTTACATAGTGATCGCAAAGTACTCAATAATTTACGAAAGTACATAACAGCTACAACACTAATCAGAAAAGGCGATACAGCGGTAGCTTTAATAAAGCACATCGCGAGTCACAGGGGCCGCCATCTTGGAATGATGTTAATATTTTTACAAAGCGAAGGCAACACTTATTCTGACACAAGAATCCAAGATTAACAATTGCCCTAAGCCGGGGAACGAGAAAATTAACTTTTAAATGTAAATTTTACGAGGAAGTCATAACGTGAAAGCTGCCGCGGTTAGCTCTGATTTATTGCAGTTGGAATTGAAAGTGTTAAAGGAGTTGCAATCTGAAAAAAGTTTTAATAGGTACCTCTTTAAAGAAATATAAATTATGACGGTAAAGCGAGCTAACTTTCGTAAAGTGGCATAACATTTAGGATCATCTACTTGAGTGCTTGTATAATGACGTCGCTTCATTTCCCTAATCAGAAAAGTAGGTGATCATTTGTTTGGGAGTAGCTTTGTTCTCTTCGAACAAGGGAAAATTATTTCGGCTACTTCCATCACATTATGTAAGTCGTGTTTCTGGAAATATTCGTAGTCAGGGTTGCTACATGAAAATATTATCAAAGAGCCACCTTTATAATCAAAGTTGGTTATTTACTGTAGCTATAGCTTTATCGTAGACTGGCAAATTTATTCAATAGATTTTGTTTTCTACCATGCTGGACTGGGAGCGAAAAAAATAACATAGAATGTGCTATCCCAAATTCACCACAGGGGTGTCGTGAAAATCGGCTATGGGAGATTGACACGTGTAGACCAAAATGTACCTTGGGCACCCCAATGGTGGATTGCAAGCCACTAACAACAGCATACCCAAATATAATTATGTTGGTATCAGGCTGGTGGCCTGCTGTAAAACCTAAGTCAAAAGGGAGTGGATGACGTCGAACCAATATGAATTTAGTACTCCACAATTCCACATGATCCGACTAACATGTCGAGATCTGCTGTCGACTGCATAAGCAATTTTAGTAGCGCACTCAATAATCAAAGCTACATTATTGCCGTATTCCTTTTCAAGGCGCTGAATTTACGAAGAACAAAATTTGATATTACCTGTGTGGTTTTTCCTTCAGACAGACACCTGCTATCTTCCACAATGGCAGCATTTTGGTTTCTCTATATACCTATAGTAAAAAAAATTAAGTATTTGCCGATTAATTACTGGATTACAATATCTGTGGTGGTGGCAAGCAGGGTGATTTTAATGATTCATTCTATTGTGCTTTCTTTTACAAAGTAAATATAACTGTCAATATAACTAAATAATAGTGAACAATTAAATCAATGTTCGTATATGACTAGCATGAGATAAAATGCTGTCACTTAGTACTAAGATTATTATTCAATCATTATCAACTTGACGAAAATAAAAATATCATATTTTAGCTGCCTATTAATCAGACGAATACTATCCTAAATTGATGGAACTTCAAAAAATAACATGTCGTAATATTCGTGTAGCTTGTAAGACAAAATATAGGGGGAAGTCACCCAGAAAGGGTACCTATACCTACTGTCCAAAACGGACACTCTCGTGTAATGAAATTATTTAAAAAAAATAGTATGTTCTCGCTAGCCTCGTTGTCTGGTCCCTTGAGAAGGCAGGAAGAACCTATAGTTTTTTGGAAAATTGTTTAATAAGTGCAAACCCACTTTACCCTGTACACCTGGTAGTATGATTGTGCCGGCCGTGGGACGGCAGAGTAGAATACAATTCTCACCACCCCAATTCTCTCCCGTGGGTGTCGTACAAGGCGGCTAAGGATAAATCAATGATGAGGAACGGGCAGCAGCGTTCCTCTTATACCACCTAGCAATAGCAGTGTACTGCGCCTTTTGTGCCCGATAAATGGCAATAGGCTCGCCACCTATTACATGGGACCTAACATAATTGGCGAAACGTGGGTGCTAGTTTCGCCTCTGCCTACCCCTTCGGGGATATAGGCGTGATTGTGCCACTTTCCCCTTAATCCCACAAGATAGATAGGTATAATAAATAATGAAATGAAACAAAAATGTATATAAAAAAAACAACTAAG
Source organism: Cataclysta lemnata (assembly GCA_963931975.1). Classification (NCBI taxonomy): domain Eukaryota; kingdom Metazoa; phylum Arthropoda; class Insecta; order Lepidoptera; family Crambidae; genus Cataclysta; species Cataclysta lemnata. Next base: position 9,901,870 of record OZ008346.1, on the reverse strand, counting down.
CATATAATATGCATAATATAATTATGCTAAGTTGTTTTTTTATACTATGCATAAGTTGATCTCTATTAGAAGTTAGACAGTTATAATTATATGTATCCAGACGTACAGACTGAAATGTAAACAGTACTTTAATTAAGAAGCTTAAAATTATATCGCTCTAGTACGTATTGGATTAATATGATTCGTATTTGTATTAATTGATCAAACTCAAGTCCCACTAAAAGTGGGTTATCTATCAATTTCAATTAATTTGATAATGAAGTAGGTATGTGGTGTGTGTAGTGTAGGTACAATACCTTTTGAATAATTCAAAGCTAGCAGCAATACGTATCATGTAATGTAATATCATCGTGTATTACTTCCAATGCCCGTTTCTATTCCCCGAGATCGTTTTGGTCTTTACTATAAGCAACTTTAGCTATAAACTAGTATTATGCTTAAGCTACAAAAATCAAACAAATGTGGTGTGAAATTATTTTTATTTCAATAGATATACATTATTGCTATTCACAAGTTATGATATATTATTATTATTCTCAAATTATAATATTTCAAGAAGAAAGTTAAAGAATCATGGCAATTATGTAGTTCTGTTTTAGGGTTTTTTTACAATGATAAGATTCAAAGTATAACATAATTTTTACCAGTGACTGTAACCAAGGGATCCATATAAGTCTTTCTATGGGAACATACAACTGGGTGCATGCTTATACTCAAAACAAAAAACCACCATCTTATATCAGAGTAAGGCAAGACGTTCATACAAACCCGTAGCAAAATATTTGCATGCAAGCGCTATTTATGACACACACGTCGCATTTATCATCACCATCATCACCAGCCCTTGAATTTACCCACAGCAGCATATGCCCTTCCTATGGATGGAAGAATATCGAGAGAATGGGCCCTAACCCACCACGCTGGTTTAGTGCAGATTGGTGCTACGGCAAGTAAATCGTTGTCTCATTCTATGACTGAATCGTATTCACGGTATAAGGGCCGATTTCACCGTCTCTCATAGAAACTGAGTTTAATAAAACTTACATACATACATAAATCACGCCTATATACCCAGAGGGGTAAGCAGAGGTGAACCAGCACCCGCGTTTCGCCAATTATGTCAAGTCACATGTAATAGGTGGTGAGCCTATTGCCATTTATCGAGCACAAAAGTATAAGAGGAACACTGCTGCCCATTCCTCAGCACTGATTTATCCTTAGTCGGCTTGTACGACACCCACAGGAGAGATTTGGGATGGTGACAATTGTATTCTACTCTGCCGTCACCATACGGTTAATAAAACTTGGTTTTGATTAATGCAAACTATGTAGCGGAACTCAGTTTAGAGCACAAACCGAGTTCAACTTCAACTGATCGCGTTTAATTCTGCGGTGAAATCGGCCCTAAGAAGCTTTTGACTCACTAACAACTCAACCTGCCAACCGTCAAAATGATCAATGAAAAAGAACGTTAATGCCCATTGTTTGCTTTTCCCCGCTCAAACATTTTTCCTAATGAAAAAGGAAAATTTTCTTTTATCACACAACGAATGGTGTATTAATTAAACTTCCTTGCTGAAGAAACAATCAGAAGCGAAATGAACAATAATGGTTAATCCATAAGTCAAGGCTCGCACGACAGGTCGAATAGGGAGAGACTGTTATTAATTCCGACAATTGTTACATTGTTTCAACTTTGCGACTTGATAATGCTTTGTGTTGCGGCAAAACTTCGTTCAGTGTGCGAGAGAAAATGTGCGCTGTTTACAGCTATGAATTTATTAGGTTATTAATTGCGCGATAATAGGAGAGATCGGTTGAAATAAATCTTACGCCGCGAACCGATCAACAAGTGTTTCGTCGAAAACACAAATTGTAACGATTCGGTTCTAGTGGGCAGCTTCGTTCATTTCGTAGTATTCCCAACAAGCGATTAAATTTCTCATAAATAAGCTATTTTAGTAATAATTTCAGGATTAAATTGTAAAAAGTTTTCCATATAACTATTCAATTTAAGATTACTAAAGCACTTAACAATAGTTAATTGGTTACAATTATACACTTTATAAAGGCTCGATTTTAATATTTATGGTTTGTATTATATATGTCATGAATGTCATGATACAGTAAAATATTTGTAAAATACAGTTAAATTTCATCAGATTTTATTTAATTTGCTTTTTAAATGTAAGATAAGGGAGATTTGTTAAAGATATTATGGTATTATGGTCATGATAGCCAGCGCCTATGACCGTTATATTGACCCATAGAACAATGCGGTCATCAATTTACTGTCGGCTTAAAATATAGTACCCACTTTAGCACCCGAAACACCAATACAACGCGAAGGTGCTATCGATGCTGCAATTAATAAGCATGGTCACTTGAAACTTTACTTAGTGGGAGAGGTGACGTAAGTTTTAATAAGGGTCTCCTTGGGTCATTACGGGCTCGTAGCAGTAATTGTCGGGGGTGGCGCGGGCCCAGCACTTAACGACACTTCTGGTTGACGTGGGCACTGCTCCACAGCCGTTTATGTTTGAATAGCTTTGTGAAATATATTAATGCAAGTGGCTCACTTCGTTTCGCATGGGATGTGTTCCTACGGCGCTATCGCCCTGTTTACGACTGCCGAGTTGACAAGCTTGTTATCAGAGTTGTAAATTTTATAATGTGTGTGTAGGCGGCGTTTAGATAAGTTGCCGGATTGGTCGTTTGAGATACAATACATACTTGTTCCCTCTACTAGAAGGGCGTTAAGCCCAAAATATGGTTTTTGAGAAAATGGCAAAAATCTTTCGAACCAAATACCATCTTTTAACACGTAGTTAAGTAGGATGGTCTATAAATATTTGGAGAATTGTGTGGATAGGCTATTTTAACGTACCTACATCACACCAAGAAAATGTGGTTTATGTCGTGTGGTGACGGTAGAAAAGAATACATTATTGTCACCACGACAAGCCGACTATATAAGTTATAATATAACGAGATTAATTATTATTCTCGTTATATTATAACTAATAGTCGCCGTATACTGCGATTAAAGTTTCCTCTATTACATGTGACCAGGTATGAGCCAGCGAAACAAGGGTGTTAAAACACTCTGAAACACAAGGGGTACCCCTTGAGATGGTGTTATTTAGGTATGGTGTCTATTATATTTCAGCTGTTGATTTGAAGGAATTATATCGACAGTAATTATTTAGATTACCTACTTAAATATTATCATCATCATCACCAGCCCTTAAATGTCCCCACTGCTAGGGTACGAGCCTTCGCTATGGATGGAAGAATATAAGGACAATTAAATATTATATAATGATTAAATTCAACAAGACACGGTTTACTTACGGATGCACTGCAGAATAACAATCACGATCACAGAAAAATTGTTTTTTTGGGTCCGTACAATTTTTCTGTAAAAAAAAAATTAATTAATCGCCCGTTAAAGCGGGACACCGATGAACTTTTTACACATGTCCCAATGCCTTTACAATGATTTATGCGTGGCGATTTTTACGTATCGCAACGTTTTCCGGCACCAAGTTCATACATAATTTTAAATGATTTAACTTCATTTATCTTCAGGGTTACTCAATACATGCGGTTCATGTGGTCTATTGCGATATTTGGAATTAAACAATAATGTCTGCATTTTATGGATCTTTCTGGGCTTACCTAAGCATCAAAAGGCATATTAAGTATGTTTCACTTTAACATCGAATTCTGAAGTTACTTGAGTTATAATAGTTATTTGTTGTACGTGAGTGCAAAGTTGTTTTTTAACCGCGTGCTCAATTTTGATGACCGAGCTAGCGAAGGATTCTAAAATTGAATCACGAGCGTAGCGAGTGATTCAAAAATTAGAATCCTGAGCGATAGCGAGGGAATCAAAAGAGCACAAGGTGAAAAATCTTTGCACTCGAGTGCAACACGTAACTTTTCATCCCCCCCAACGAGGAAATTGCAAAATATAAAAAAAAATACAATCACAACAGTTTCTGTTTTCACCCAGAAACTTCCACAACACCCTCCCATCAACCCAAACACACTCTCAACACCCACCCAGAAACACCCACAACATTCACACCCGCAATACACATCCATCCACTCAGACACACCCAAAAAACACCCATTCACCCAGAAAAACCCACAAAACACCCATTCACTCAGAAACACCCATAAAACACCCCTTTACCCAGAAACACCCATTCACCCAGAAACACCCATTCACTCAGAAACACCCACAAAACACCCATTCACCCAGAAACACCCACAAAACACCCATTCACCGAGAAACACCCACAAAACACCGATTAACCCAGAAACACCCAAAAAACACCCATTCACCCAGAAACACCTACAAAACACCCAATCACACCCAAAAAACACTCAATCACCCAGAAACACCCACAGAACACCCATTCACCTAGACACACCCTCAAAACACCCATTCACCCAGACACACCTCCAACAGCCACCCATCCACCCAGCCACACCCGCAACATTCATCTAGACACACCTGTAAGTACCTAATAAAAATTACTCCGAGACGGTCAATCAGCTTGAGTCAAGCAAGTTGATTTTCTGTATGTTTTTGTTCCGTTGCTAGCGTAAACAAATCAAACAGACCTAAAAAGCTTTTAAATGCTTGACTCAAGCATCAAGCAAGCGTTGTAGACGATCAAAATGTTTAAAGCAAGATTGACGCCAAGCTGATTGACCGTCACGGAACTCCTAGGTTTTAACAAATTTATGACGTGAAAAGAAAATGGCGCGCGCAAAGCAAATTACAAAAAAAGTACACCAAGAAGGTTCCGAGTCTGAGTTTTTAACAAATTAAAATAGGTTGCATGACAATTTCGGCACCATGGAGGTAGAAATAAATAAGTATAATGATGTTTTAAATTCACAAACTCATTGCACACGATGTTCTAAATTCAAATTTACTTTAACCTCTAGAGGATAAAAACGGCTTTTGCACTCAGACATCGAAGAGCAAAAACGCCTTTTCCGAGATGGTGGGATGAAAATGTATTTTGTGTTGATTAACCAAACAATAAGAGCTCGATGGAGCAGTAAGGCAAATTACCTAAATATACAATTTCGAATCCCTGCGTGCTTCTGGAGGCACGTTAATCCGTTGGTCCAGGCATCATCTGTGTAGTCGTAATACCTACCAATTTGCACTATGCTACCAATACTGGTGGGTTTCGATATCCCGTTCGTCCTATAATTCTTTCATAGAGTAGGAAACCCTATGACTGAACGGTGGTGGTATAAAATAAACAAATATTTAAAGGCATTAAAGGCCTAATGTTTTCTTATATTTGCACGAGCACTACACATGTGAAATAAAACAACTTTTACGGATAAGACTCGCGTATAATTTGGTGTTTGGCATATTAATTACGGGTGGTCAGTCCCCCCGTGACCACGGCCACTGTAAAGTGATCGAAACGTCGGGTTAAATAATTAATATGCCAAACACCAAATTATACGCGAGTCTTATCCGTAAAAGTTGTTTTATTTCAAAGGCATTAAAGGCCTTTAAATTTATTTTGCTAAGTTATTATTCATAAAATTAAGAAGTTACTACGAAAATATATAAATCTTGGTACCTTATTTAAGCATCTATCATCATTATCTATAGATTTATTGAAATTAGAACCCTAGCCAAAAAGAAATTGGGGTGAAACAAAAACAGCTTAAGTACAAAACTACAACCGTTAAATTACTTTTCTGTAGGTATCATTATCAAACGGGCATGATCCCGAACTTTAAGATTAATAGAACTTAAGTGAAACCAACGAACAGTTGGACATTTAACCCTACCCTTATCACCACATACCAACATCGCATTGAATCGCAAACTTTATATCCGTAAGCCAAAGTGTTCCGTATTTCATAAAAGCAATTTCTTTTTGAGCATAAAGATGTTTACGTAATTTCACGTTTTTCGTTTTTATATCGTGCATAACTTCTGTCGACAAATTGAAGTGTTCGGCGGCAATTTTATGTGGCTTAATTTAATATTTGTATTTAAAGCATTAACTTACTTTTTATCTAAATTTTGCACAACGGGAAGGGCCGCAGTACTCATGGTCATCATACGAACATACTTGCTTTGGAAGGTAAAGCTTCTATATGTCAGAAAATCTGTATCCATCCACTACCTATATAATTGTCACATACCCCGATTCATTTCAAGGATATCGTATAACGCGCTTTCAACATCTCGCAATATTGCGAACTTTGATGCTTACTTGATGATGTTGCTCTGTCTACCACTTCAGGAATATGAATTATGTATTTTGTTATGCAATTTAATTAGTAGGTATATTATTAAATTAAATATTTCAATCTTTTTAATAGCCATATATTACAATCATACACAAAACATTATGCCAAGATAGGTTTCTCTTCGAATTTTTTTCGAAGAGATACCTATCATGCTGGTAGGCCGGAAGACGCGAGTTCGATTTCTGAATAATTAGATAATTTTTTTTTTGGATTTTTATGATCTATTTTTATTTGCATTTTTTTACATTTTAATTTAATGCTCTAATAAAAATTACGTATTAACATTTTTGAAAATGTAATTTTGTCGCTTTCCAGATAATTAATTAATATTATGGGGCATTTTTCTTATGCGACTGCTACGTACAAATGGTTTTCTGTACAATATCGTTCACTCGCGACCTTGTAGCTGTGTCTGCGATAAATTCGGCAGCCGTTTAACCGATTTCGCTACAGTGCGCTGAAGCGTGGAGCATTTATCATATGTGCTATGTACGTGGAAGTAAGTATACAGGAAAAAGCCAAAACCATAAATACGTGTTGCCGTAATTCTTGTTGTGGTGCTTTGAGAAAACAACTCGCTATATTTCAATTACTGGCGTGTTTTGTTACGGCTGTATCTTCAGAGCTTATGTGGAGACAGTCTACTAGGGCACAGGCCTGGGCCACTGCCTACCACGCGGGTTTATTCAGGATAGGTCGGTGCTAAGATGCATCCGCGACACGGAATATTTGATGGATTTAGATGAAACATTGAAATAAATTGAGTTTGATTAAAATCGGAATCATCTTTATGATTCCGATAGCCGTACCATAGTTTTGAGAGAAATTTACTTTAAGCGAGTTCTTTTTGTTTGTTTCTTTCAAGAAAATGAGTTCGTGAATCTCTGAGTGTTTTAATACGAAGAGCTGCTCTGCTGTAGTGATTACAATTGTAATGTAATTTTTTACCTTACAAATGAGGCACTAGTATTTACAATCGGGCATGCCTGATTCTGTCCCCATCATGGGGACACAATCGGGCATGCCTGATTCTGTCCCCATCATGGGGACTGTCAATAAATTTCCGTTCCAATTTCCTCGTAGATAAGGTGGACAATGGACATGGAAGTGAGACGAAAACTCTTAGCGTTCCATGGATTCACCTTGCGGGTGCCGGGCCCATAATGTGGCAGAGAGGGGAGTCAGTAGCAGCGCCTGGAACTTGTGACGCAAGGGTAGGTTTAAGGGGCCCCTTAACAACTAGTCAACACTCACCTTCGCGACCCCGAGCTTCTCTCTCTGCCCGGCCATATTTGATAAGATTCTGTGAGAGACGCCTTTTAGACACGTTCCTGTGTAGAACTTTCGTAAGTTCTAGACAAGCTAAGGTCTTTTGGTAATGTATATAAGGATTTAGCGGGTTTACTCCTCGCCTTTACATCATACAAACCAACAATGTAGTCACTTTTTGTTATTTGGTTTATAAACTATTCGATTTTAATTTCAACATTAAATATTTTTGGAAAAATTAGGACAAAGATTTTGGTGGTTAGAAAAATAATTCCGAAAAATTAGTGTCTTGGTTGGCCGAGCGGTCAGGCACCTGGCCTGATAGCAGCGGACGCGGGTTTGTTTCCCACATCAAGGCCATAATTTTACGTTTTTTTTTTCTAACCACCAAAATCTTTGTATTTGGTTTATCATGGAACGTTGTCCCCTTTAAATTCTCAGTTCTTTTTAAACGTGGTTTATTGAGCGGGGCATGTTAACAATACCTATCCTTGTCTTAAAAGCGTGCACAGTTCAGTAACTTCAACAGATGGACGAGATTTGTTTCCGTTTCACGGTACGCAGGACCTCGTCCAACTACAAAACAAACTCGAACAACCAATCCGATGAAGTCCAACTATTATTTCTGGCGAACAGATACTTTTTGATGATTTACCGTTCACTTGCGTACTTCTTCGCTTATTATCGTGCCTGTTAGCTCTTATTCATAATATTCTCGAGAGAAACGTCTTGTCCGCATTCTGGACAGAGATTTTTTGAGGATCTCATTAGCGAGAACTTATTTGGATCGTCGCTCTTAATGTTTCTTATGGGATTATTTATTAAACATCCCAGATGCCTTATAATATATTATAATATAATAGGAATTTATCCCTAATGTAATTAGGTATCGTAATCCAACCTTGTTGTGTTTTTCAATATTGATAAACGTGAGTTTTATTAATTAGATCTAATAATAGGACGTCCTTGGAGCTGTGGCCTACGATTGCGTAAACTAAGCAACGTCCGCTAAGGCTGGTCATCAGATGGTTGATCTAAAATAAATTATCTCTACACGCGAGTCAATAACGGCACAAGGCCAGCGTGGTGAGTTGAGGCCTGTGCCTCAACTGAAGGGACATTAAAGGGCTTGCGATGAGTATGACGATTAATAATAGATGCTCGTAATGGAAGCCATGCTGAATATCATTTACAAGCTTCTGAAATGTAACAAATCACAGCAAAATTCACAAGCCCCGACAGGAGCAGCGGGACCGCAATATTTTGTCGCGTACTCACGACAGATAGATATGCATAATAACAATGTGACACATTATTCGCACTATAAATTATTCACAAACGTCCATTACTCGGTGTGTTCGGAAAATTAATAATTCTGGCGACATCAACAAGTAATCCACTCAAGGAGACTTAACAATAAATCACCAAACAACACCGCCCGCCTAATGTATTCGGATCCTATAGGAGTTGTCTATTATCCTAAGCTTACCTTCCCGTCGCGTAGCTTGAAAGTTTGATTACTTGGCGAAATTAAGCGATGAACGGCTTCAAATTGTCATTAGAAAGGCAGTCACTCGGCTGCGCCATTATTTGGCTGCCTAATGAGTGATTTGCCTTGTTCCCGATCCAGGGGAATTATTTCTATCAATTAGGGCACGGGATTGGGCAAATTGCAATAATAATTGGGCTATTTGCGTATTAATACGTACCTAAGTGTTGGAGTTTGTAGTCTTATAAATTTAATTTTTGACGGCCGCCTTGGTCGAATGCTCAGATTGCTGGGTATTGGCCAAGAGGTCCCGGTTTCGAATCCTGGTAGGGGCAAATTTTGTGATGACCACAAATGTTTGTTTCTGAGTCATGGTTGTGTATATGTTTATGTAGTATATTTTCAACATTTATATACATAATTATATTAAAAATATGTCCATCATCTAGTATCCATAACACAAGTGCTTAGGCTACTTACATTAGGCTAGATGATAGGTGTGAGTGTAAAAATATTTAATTTATTTAATTAAATATTTAATTAAATTTAATGATAAATATCCATGGCGTGAGATGACGGCAGAGTAGAATACAATTTTTTGTCACCACCCCAAATATCTCCCGTGGGTGTCGTACAAGGCGACTAAGGATAAATCAGTGATGAACCCAGCAATGGACTGCGACTTTTGTACCCGATAAATAGGCTCGCCACCTATTACATAGGACCTAACATAATTTGCGAAACGTGGGTGCTAGTTCACCTCTGCCTACCCCTATAGGCGTGATTTATGTATGTATAAATCGACCAATCTGATTCACCAAACTGATCTGTCAATCGGCACTGGGCTAGCGTGAGGATAGAAAGATAAAGAGAGAATGGGCTATACACATTCTCTATATTATTTCTTCTATCCATAGGGACGGCTTATGCCCTGCAGAGGGAATAAAAAGGGAATGATGACTAAATTAGGAAAGAGAAATAACGTAGAATGTGCCAGCCCGGACTCACACCAGTGTGTTGTAAAAGACGACTAAAGGAGATCGACCGGTGTCAAGCTCCTTTAGGCATACTTCCGCCTTTGGGCATATGAATGGTGGAAGGATCTACCATCAACAGCATACTCAGAAGTAAGTTGCTAGTTGTTACCAGTAGTTAAGCCTAACTCCAAAACTTTGAGCAGTACCATACTGGAGAATATAATTTGTAAGTAATGTCATTCCAGTTAATGCCAATCGCTTTCCCTCTCTCTCTTCCGACAATAACTTGAATTTTATAACAAAACTTAAATTAAGAACCTAAAATATACACGTTTGTATATACCATTCGTACTTAGAATGGCAGACGTGTTTATATGTAAGTCACAATTTTCACATGTATTCTTTTAACTATTTACGGTGAATTAAAAATCTGCGAATCAAAAAACACGCAATGACGTTACATGCAATGAAATCTCTTACTACGAAATGATTCTTGGAATATTGTATTGGTGAGTAATTCAAATGACCTGGATTCAAGATCTCATACTAAAGTTTATCCCGAGTACGGGGAACATTGGATAGAATTTTTAAACGACTTAACTTGGTGTGGCGGAACCTATTGTACCGTGCAAAGTAAAATCACCTTTATAAACTTTCTGGTGTATTATCGGGCTACTTAATATTTAGGGAAAAGTGGAACAGAGCGAGAATACCGCCCACAATGGACACTCTTGTGCATAAAATCTTTATGAAAATGGATTTTCTCTACAGCCTCTTTTTTTTCTCCCGTAAGGAGGCAGAATTGAACTAAAGTTCCCACTTCTCCTCTTGCGTATTGGCAATTACTTTTAAACATGAAAATAACCACTGTATGGACATACTAAGTCATTTAATAATTGGGGAAAGGGACCCAAAGTTGGCACTTTGTGCACCTTTCCCCTTTGTCTTAAATGGAAATCAAGTTTCACTAACTTCTCCTATCTACCCTGTCTATTATTGTGCTCTAGGATTTGGTTGGGTCTTTGTAACCGGCCGTTGAAATTGATCTTTTAAGTATGGAAACTTGACGCTTAAAAGATTAAGGCCGGCTATAGGAGAACCTAACTAAGTATAGTTGAGGCACTTAATTTAAGTTTTGTTATGTAAAGTGTTTTTAAAAGTTACTGTGTTAAAGTAAGATCCTTCTACGATTAACCCAGCAAATATCTATTTTTAAAAAATCAATTACTTTATGATTTTTCGAAAATCCTTTACCAATTTGCTGTTAGACAGCCCATCCGACAAAACTAGTCGTCAAACTGAATGCCAATATTACAACATATCCGTAGACGCATCTGCGTCTCTAAAAGAATACTTGCAAAACAAAATTCAGTCAAACACACTCACATTCGTCATTCGATAAAACAATTGGAGCAATCTCTTAACCCATCCAAATGTCCTGGCTGTCATGGCGCAGGAATGCGATTTGCGAAATCACAAATTTCTTCCTTTAACCCACTCAACCCAGAAGCTACTAGTGGCACAAAATGTTAAATCGTTTCCTGTTTTTCCTTAAGTATACGTCGCTCGTGCCGGGACACACGCTCTCCTTGTCACACGATTAATACCTCTTCATAGAACGAGCAGTCTGTATGTAAAAAGCTTTAAGTTGAACCGTGCTCACTTCCGTGACGATTTTACACGGGAACCGATATTTACCGAGAGTATTTTTAGTATAGTACCTAAGTACGATCAGCCAAAATTGTTCAACTTGCCCTGAAAAGTATAATTACGAAAATTCAGTATTTATATTACCTATTCACGCCTATTTATCCGCAGAGTTGTACTAACCCCAGCATTCCATCAGTTAATTATCATCATCATTAGTATAATCCTCATCACTGTTTTACCCTTAGTCACCTTTTACGTCACCCGCGGGAGAGATGGCTGGTTGTGACCATTTCATTCTGCTCTGTCATCACCACACGGCTTTTACTACACTCTGTTCCAAATACCGAAGTACTTTTGACAGATTTTAAACCCATAAAAAGAACTAGACTACACACTTCTTCTTTTTTGCTTTACAGAAAACAAAAGAGCAGAAAATGAAGTACCTATACAATTATTATACACTGAAATAGGACAGACGGATTTGCCAAAAGGGACTTCGTATTTAAAACAGATAAACGGTGATTTTCATAACTATTCGTTGCATAAGTTAATACAGTTTGAAGAAGTATACGATGTTGGTATTCATTTTAAAATTAACTAGTGGTTGCCCGCGGCTTCATTCGCGTTAATGTCGGTTGTTATATAGCCTTCCTCGATAAATGGACTATCCAACACAAAAATAATTTTTCAATTTGAGTCAGTAGTTCCTGAGATTAGTGCGTTTAACCAACCAAGCAAACTCTTCAGCTTTATAATATAAGTAATGATACTACATAATACTTATGTCCGTATTCATCACACACACATTTCACCCTACCAGGATTCGAACTCAGGGCTGATAGCTAACGACTTGACCATTCGACCTAAAAATCATCATCATCACCAGCCCTTTAATGTCCCCACTGCTGGGGCACAGCCCTTCCCCATGGGTGGAAGAATATATGGAAATTGGGCCATAACCCACCATGCTGGCCCAGTGTGGGTTAGTGGGTATTAACGACTGCAGATGTAGCCGGGACCAATGGTTTAACGTGCCTTCCAAAGCACGGAGAAACTCGAGATGATACATTTTTGGCCACCCATCCAATGACCGGCCTTAGCGACCATTGCTTAGTTTACGCTATCGCAGGCCAAGCGCGCTATGCCAATGCGCTAGCGAGCTCCTCCTCCACCTAATATTTCACCCAACATATATTTTTCGATTTTAATTCATAATTGGCGCTAACTCTCGGTTTATAAGTAATAAAATCCATTAACTAGAAACATTGTCCATTAGCTAATAAGCCCTTGTTTTGTTTTATTTCCAAGGTTTCGATATAACATTGTTGTTCCTAGTTTAATTCAGGTGCCGAAATAAATAATTATAACATAGCGGGTCGCGTGTTGAAAGTGGCAGCTGTATCAATTATTATTTTAATAATTGTTGTCGTTTACCTCTGAAGACGGTCAGTAAAAAGTCTCGACAAATAAATGAACAGTACCATGTATAGTAACTAGGAAGTTTGAAGCTCTTAGATTTTCAGTTTATCATAGAAACATAAATCAGACAAGCCACTTATCTCTTAGATAAACTTAACTCATCTCATGAAAATTGTTATAGAGCAAAGATCGGCACCACCCGCCTAAGCTCCTCACCAACGTAGCTATACTACAATATGTTTATGTCCTCATTAGACCCACGGTCGTCTATATCAAAACACACAATAATAATATTGTGCTATAATATCATTTAATAACATATTTTGGTGACAAAATAAAAACATAATATTTTATCCAAGTCTGTGGTAGCTAGAAAATGACTATATTCTAAGGACTACGTACATATACGTACTACAAACAAACCTCCATAAATCACGCCAAATTTTATCGCCATTAGACGGTAGGCAGAGGTGTATTAACACTCACATTTCGGCAAGTATTTATTTTTGTCCCATTATCTTGTCTCTCTGTGACACGGAGAGACAAGATTTTAAAAGTAACGCCAGTGGCTGAGAGGCTGCGGAAGGATAGACTTGGATGGTTTGGTCATGTCATGCGAAGAGATGAAAGCTATGTTGGGAGAAGAATGTTAAGTATGAACGTAGAAGGACGTAGAAGGAGAGGAAGACCATAAAGATGGATTGTGTAAAGAAGGATATGATAGCGAGAGGGGTGGATGAGAAATTGGTGAAGTATAGAGAGGAGTGGAAGAAGAAAACATGTTGTGCCGACCCCACCTAGAGTGGGATAAGGGCAGGAAGAAGAAGTACTGGTGAAAGTGCACGTAAATGGCAGTATTTGGCTAGGTGGTATAACAGGAACGATCCTTAGTCGCCATGTGCGACACTCGCGGGAGAGATTGGGGGAGTCATTATCACCAGCTCTTTAATGTCCTCACTGCTGGGGCACGGGCCTTCCCTATCGATGGAAGGAGATGGAGATTGGGCCATAACCTACCATACTGACCCAGTGAGGGTTGGTGAGTATTAACGACTGCAGAGCTCGAGATAGTAAATTTTTGATCACCCATCTATTGACCGGCCTTATTGAACATTGCTTAGTTTACGTAATCGCCGACCAAGCGTGTTATGCCACTATGCGCGCTATAAATAAAATTGGTCACACTTATGTATTGTATCGTGGTCAGCAGACAGCACACTTCATATAGAGAATATTTTGCGGCGCTAGGTGATTATTGATTCCGCCAAAAAATAGATTCACTGTGAAAATTTCCCAACGAAAATATGCAATGAATGTGCCAAATTCCGACTCATGAATAGGCGAGAGGAGGGAGTTGCTACACAGCACGGCGGCTGCTACGGCTGTTATCGATTCGGTCGACTTAACCGATTCGCGTACAATTCCCTTGAAGTGTCGTGACTCGCTCGTGCCGTGACGTATGTCCGCTATGTCAGGCTATTAATGCCTCGCCTCACGGAGCGAGCAGCCTGTAATAAGGGCGCTTTCAGCCGTGAACTCCGTACACGTCCCGTTACCGAAATTGACGCTTTTACTTTGCGTACCTGCCTTAATGTCGCAGGCAATTTAAAAATGTCGGCGTGTTTGCCGGCACCGCTTAATACGGTGGCCTTAATTTTCAATACAGTTCCTTTCTTTCACTGTTTCGCTCTTTGTTTCGTCGTCACGTTGTTTGCGCACAAACACGTGATTCTGTGCCGACAACTTTCTGGGTGATTATTATGATCCACTCACCATGTACACTGGTACAAAGAGTGAAATTTTCACATTGTCTCCTACCTTGAAAATTCATATTTTTTATCATTTGGCACATATCATTTTTGTGGTTTCAAATTACCATAAGGAGTTAAAAATAGATTTTTTAAATAGTCCTCTCAAGCTTTTGATAGAATCTTAGCATAGCATAGAAATTCCATAGAAGAGATAAGAGTAGTGTCTTTTATATAGACTAGTACTCATCCAAAGGTGTCTATCCAAAGGTTGTTTAGCAAAGATCGCTCTTAACGATAAGACCGCCAATTGAACAACTCTGTTTTTAATATCAATTATATTTTGTATCTTTTTGGTGTAGAATAAAGAATATATCTATCTATCTACTCAAGTAAGGTTAAAGGATATCCTTAAGATGCTGTTAACGTCTAATATTCGCGGCCAATCAGGTATTGAAGGTGTTATACTACACACTTACGTATGTTTGGATTAAGTTAGGGTGTTGTCATACCACGCTCTATGAGATCTTGATCGTGAATCACGAGTCGTCAACGAGAATACGATTGTAATGACAACACGGCTGAGCGCGTCTGCCGCGTTCCAATAATGAGCGGCGATATGACGAAATCACACCGCGACGCCCCTTTGTCCTCATTCCATAGGGTTGTCAATCGTACACTACGAAAAAATTAAAAATACTAGGTAATTTATAATACCAGACTTTCCCCTCTTACAGGGCTAGGAGGAACACCGGAGTGGTTTAGTGGGTAGTGCTGGCCGCTTCGTGCCTTGGCGAGTCCCACACACGCCAGTCGCCTAGCTAGCGGCTGGTATGGTGCTTCAAAGCATTCCACTCCGAAAAAAAAAAAAAAAAAAAAAAAAAAAAAAAAAAAAAAAGGTAATTTATAATACTAGAGCATACTGTAATAGAGTGGACTTCCTATTATTATGAAGAAATATTTCGAAAAACAAAGCAATGTGAAACAAGATATTGTGGTAATAACAACAGTGCTGGACAAAGATTGACAAATGTAATTAGACTCGGTCATGAATCTCAAGCAAATTGGCACTTAAATATTGTCATGCCAAACGACAAAGACAATAGGGGAATGGCGTGCGAGATAGATGCAGTGTGGATGTCGTATACTGACGTATAATATATTAGAATATCATCAAAACAAAACGATTGTAAATCATTCGACACGACACAATGACACTGATATGTTACAAAAGCCAAATACCAAACCACTCTTGGGTTTACATAATAAGTATCCGACTAACCTGCTATGTCCCATTCTTCATATCTTCTCTCCATTGACATTTTCAATACGTGTAATATTAAATATCGTAGCATATTGCGGTTGTATTTTTTTAGCTTTTTATAACAATACCTATAATTTTCTGTAAATTTTTTATTTGAAATGTAAAAAGGAATCTATTATGTATGTGTGGTAATTCAATATCGCCTGAAACACATGATATCCTAGTTCAGGCACCTATGTTATTATAATCTTACCATTGTAATTTTATTGCTATTGTCATTTATCATGTACGTGTCTTTTTTGGTAATAAATTTTTCAAATCAAATTATTTTATTATTATATTTTTATTACATTTAAAATACATACAAAATCATATTTCTAAACATTACATTTTTACAATATAAAACATTAAAAAACATAACATTTAAAAATACAAAAATACAGTTCCCCATCGGTAGCAAGATCAGGGTCCCGGCTACCGGTGGTTAAGGATCCAGAGACAGGAACCTCCTCACTATACGCGCCGTGTCCAGAAGTACCGCCTTCTGCATCTGACTCTTGACCCAACCACCTAGCGCGAGCCTCTTAAGATGTTTATCGAGGCTCTTGGCTATCAAGCCATGGGCAGATATAACTATCGGAACAATAATTGCTGAATCGATGTCCCACATTATTATTATTATTATTAGTTATCACACAAGGGGCCTTTTTCTGGCCTATTTAATGATAAATAAAATATCTAAAAATATCTATCTAATATGTCTATAACTCTGTGATTATCTATAGATCTGTTTTTCTTTTAAAAATCAAACACTTGTGAAGGCATAATAATACAAACTATTAGCAATTTTCGGTACCGCCTATGTGAACATATTTGTTTAATTTAGACTTCTAAAACATTTCAATGAAGATACATCATACCGACCCAGCAAATACAAACAGCATTGACAAATTGGATAAGAAATTCGTGCGACGCTGTTAATGTTTTTATCCAAAAATTGCTTTAAGAGCGCGAACCGAAGAATGGTAGTATCTCAAATAATGCTGTGAAAGAATTAGCCGCTATTATTATCCTAAAATAAAATTGTATTCCATTCCCAAATAGATATATCGTTACATCATATTAAAAAATAACTATACATTGAAAATAATGTCGAACTATTATAACGGCGATTAAATTTCACATCATGAAATTATTAAAAATCTTTCTTATAATTCTTTTTTATAATTCAGTATTTAATTTTAATATTAGTAATCAGTTTTATTATCATTGCCCTAGCTGCATAGCTGCTGAGCAGTCACTAACCAATCTCCAATGGGGTGGCGTGGTGCATTATGACTCATCCTTTCTTATATTCTTCCATCCATATTATAGGCTTATGCCTTGTGGACATAAAAGAGTTCATGACGTGAGAAGTGTGCACATACTAAATTTTACATGTCTGCCAAAAAAAATACTCATATCGACTGTCAATGGATATTCAATTTGACTTCAATATTGAATCTGAATTTTATTTCTACCAAAAAACTCTAGTGTGAACTATTTGGAAAAAACTACCATCTACAGGCTACTTTTTCGCATAAAGCATACCTTTATGCGAAAAAGTAGCCTGTAAAAAACTTGAAAGTCAAGCCCTTAGTTATTTAACCTACAGTACCGGACTGGTCGTTGAATAACAAACTTTGTAGCCTCGAAAATAAGTATGCCAAACTAAAACCAATTCACAAGTCCAACATTGTGTTCGGGGTGAAATAATGATTATAGCAAACGCACAAGAGTTTAGGCTATTAGCACCTCCGCGTTGGTACAATGGGGGCTATCAATCGGTTTAATTTTGGTATAAGTTTAGAAGATATACATACATAGATACATAAATCACGCCTATATCCCCGAAGGGCTAGGCAGAGGAGAATTAGCGCCCACGTTTCGCCAATTATGTTAGGTCCCATGTAATAGGTGGCGAGACTATTGCGATTTATCGGGCACAAAGGTCGCAGTACATAGCTATTGCTAGGTGGTATAAGAGGAACGCTGCTGCCCATTCCTCATCATTGATTTATCGTTAGTCCCCTTGTACGACACTCAGAGATTTGGGGTGGTGACAATATTCTACTCTGCCGTCTCCACACGGCAAGATATAACTATACTTTAGAAAATATACCTATACTTTTATACAAGTGAATTAATCAAAACTAAAATGAGAACGAACATTGAATACCTAATCATATTGGTAATAAAGAAAGCAATCGGATCTAATTTAATAACAGATAATAAATATCGAAATTACGTGTATAAAAATTTCTAAGCCTAAAATTGTAATCCTAAAATCATAAGAATGATTTACATTGCACAGACTAAACGAAACATTTTTGATTATTAAATTTAAACAAAATTGTCTTGGAATTAGAACTCTATGCACGGTGGATAGCATTGGATTAGAAACATTTTTGAATTGATTTTTTACGAGCGTAGTATCAAAGTGCAATGTAGATACGCAGTACCTAATTATTTTTAATACTTACTTAAAATTAATTTGTTTGATAATGTTTGACAACCCTGTTCGGTGTAATTCACCGTGTCGCGCTATCGATAAAAAATGTGTGAACGAAATTTGTCTCAGTTACGGATAAATCGCGTTTTCTTTAACGGAAGTTTGTGCCTCGCTTGAAACTATGACGACAATATCACCGGCACTCATTAGATCACGATTGCTTCATGACAACCTTTAAGAAATGTTCTAGAAGAACTTCCTTGAGAAATGGCCAACTATACTTTGCAGCTCTCCAAAACGAAAGCATGTTGTAATTCTATTCCTAACTACCTAAGGACAAAAACAACAAATTGTCATGAAATCGGTTCGAGAAATTTGATAGTTTTGGTTTTGACACTATTAACTATCGACAGTGCATGATTTACCACTAAAGGTGATCGAATCACCAACGATTCTATCAGCTGACATGGAGTCATCGACTAAAATATTGAAATGTCATAATGTTTATTGATAAATCGATTAATGTACATCAAAAAATTGCATGCAGCAAGAATGAGGAAATAACTTTTCAGCATGATTGTGGCGATAGCTTTGAGTTGGAAGGGCTGGTTTTTGACTATGGACAACAGCGATCCCAAGACAGTATGTCTCAGAGCGTGACATTACAGCTCGAGTCTTTTTCTACAACCGAGTCTTTTTATATTTTTTAATGTTTCGAAGTTAGGTGGTGTCATTAGGGGCCTTGAAGAATTACAATAGAGACGGTAATCAACTGTTTTCAAATTCAACCACGGGTAAGCCATGAACATAGGAAATGATTGCCAGCATATCTCAAAATTCATTTTAAATTCATCGAATCAAATATTGAAGTTTGAAATTTTATTCGAATGTTACCGTTCATTTAGGTGACAAGGAATACTATTGCTACCATCGTCAATATCTCGCGCGTATGCGATGTATGTAATATGCTGCAACGTTTCTTATACCACCCAGCAATATACTTTGAGGTATATACCCAATAGATGGCAATAGGCTCGCTTCCTATTACAGGGTACCGACAATATATGACAATAACATAACTGGCGAAACGTTGGTATTCTCTCACCTGGGGGGAGGCACCCGTATGGGGATAAATAGAAGTGATTTATGTATATATTATATGTAGCATTCATTGGAAGACTCGAATTCTTATGTAGGCTCGGGTCTCCAAAAGTACGACTCGAGGTTCCAGTCTATAAGACTATGCGTGCCCCAGAATTAACATAATAAGTTTATAATACATGGTACTGGAGTAAAACAACTAGATCATTTGCCGCTTTGATTATTTCTAAATTATTATTTAAAAACCCGAATCAAAAAGGAAATATTTCTGTAAATATACAATAACTTCTTGTAAATTCGCTCAAGTATTTCCTTCTGATTTCTGAAACCCAAGCAATTGAATTCACGTATACCGTACTTCACTAACCCCTGGGGCTTTGCGCCAATGGTCTGGAATGCAGAACGCCAATTACACCTTCAAATTAATTAAAACCTTGATAACTTGATTTGCGAGGCTTGTGTTTATTCAAACGCAGTTTACAAATAGAACTGATAAATACATTAAAAATAAGATTTTTAGTAACGTTATTCAGTAAAATTGTTAAATCTATAATATTCTTAATAAGTAGACTTTGAAATATTTATACTAGTTATAGATTTTTATACTAGTTTAGTTATACTGATTACCTACACCGATCACTACTAGTGGTAAAAAAATTAATGAACTTACATGAAATTGTTTTCATGGGAAATACATTAACAATTTCTGCCGCACTCGAGAGACGTCAATTAACTTTAATGAGTCAAAATATTTCATTTAAGTCTAGTTAGAACATCGACCCGGCAAGAATAGAGACTAGTTTTTAATTGTCATTTTTTGACATTAAGTACTCATTATCTTTAATTAATGTCTCTGAGTGCGGCAGTTAAAGTATTAAACTTTCTCACGCAACTAGGGCAAAACAGTCGAGGCATTATCCAAATTGATACTTACAGAGTATGGTTTATATAATCACTTACACACTATAAATATTTAATGAATATGAATCTATTGATAGAACCGTTTCTGTGAGTTCAATAGTTCTAAGGAAAAATATGATTCAATTTATTGTGTCTGTATGACATGCCTTCCATAATACATTTATAAATAAATAGATACAGCCAACGCACAAAGTTACAACAGTTTTTCTCAATTGAGCATTAAAATATTCTGACGTTGGCAGTTTTATAAGATCTTACGCGCTTTTGACGAGGCCCTGTCCATTTTTAATCTAACCGATATGTCAGCTTTTCAATAGAAGTTATATTGATAAGCTGTAATCTGGTGACGCCAGAGCAAATCCCTCCTGTGGGTGCCGCACAAGGCGACACATTGCCGCACTCAAAGACATTTTAATGAGATAATGACTTTAATGAGTGTCAAAAAATTACATATAAATCTAGACCATAGAACCGGCAAGAATAGCGACTAGCGAATACTTGAATTGTAATTTTTTTGACATTAAGTACTCATTAACTTTAATTGAGTGTGTCTCTGAGTGCGGCAGTAAGGGTTCAAAAAGTAACTAGAAATGGGTAACAGAGTTCTTGTAAAATCGAAATAGGTAAACATATTTTCTTGTGCAATATTTTACAAATAAATATCGATGCTTTAAATTAAAGTTGTAAACTAGAATAAAGTCTTTTCTTGTTACCGTGATATGTGGTATTACTCACTAGTGTTGATTTATAGTTATAAAGGTGATTGTTACCTATGTATATGTTATGTTTGAAAGTATTTTATGTTAATTGAGGCCGCTAATGACACATTCTTTAACATAAATTGAATGTGACAACAACTTTATCTGAAGTCACCTGTCCCATTAATCCCATTAAATAACAAAAACAAAAAAACCGTATTTCTAGAAGCTTAAAAACGGCTATAAAGATTTTATAGCCACGTTAAAGGCAACCATAGGCATTTTATTGCTGTTGTTTCACCTAATAATTACTTTAATAACTACAAATCATTTCTTTAATCTATCACCAACTTGTTTGATAACCGCTGAGTCGTAAAAAGGTAACTAAGTATCACAACACAAAACGCAATTTAGAACAAATTCCAAGGAATAATAAATTTTGCTTTAGATTTCTGGATTGAGTCTTTTTAAAAGGAGATGTGGCATTCAGTGGTGTGCTAATACACTGACAGTGCGCGTTGAACAGCATCCATTCCCGGTCCCTCTGAGTGCATTTTTGATACGACGCGGTCATAAAACAGCAATGAATGCGTATCTACGTGCTGGCGGTTGCTTCGTGTTCGCGCGTCAAATGCGATCTAAGAAAGGGAAAATATGATGAGATTTATATGGAGTACTCGTCTGGAGTCCCCAAATCAGAAATATCATCATTTCAGCAGAGAGACGACAACTGTTGGGTATACGTAAGCCTTTCCTCAAGACCTACAAACCGATCAGTCCTGCGCTGCCCGCATCCAGCTTATCAGCAACACATATACACCTAATATATTATAAGATTTGAATACAGAACCTCCAATTCCTTGAAATCGGTTTAAAAGGGTTTTTTAGGAGTTATTTATTTAACACGTGCTGTGTAAGTAACAGTGGTAAATCAGTGATGAAGAGTGAGGAATGGGCAGCAGCCACCACCTAGCAATGTACTGCGACTTTTGTGCCCGATAAATGGCAATAGGCTCGCCACCTATTATATGGGACTTGACATAGTTGACGAAACGTGGGTGCTAGTTTACCTCTGCCTACCCCTTCGGAGATATAGGCGTGATTTATGTATGTATGTATTTTAATACAGAACCACCTTTCCTTAAAATCGGTTTAAAAGGGTGTAATGTTTTTTTAGAATTTATGTATTTAACACGTGCTGTGTTGTGTAGGTAACCGTTATATTTTAATGTTAGTGAATATTCTGTATAAGTTCTGAATGGGAGCTAGTTTTAGCTTTCATATTGTGTTTTAAGAAGTGCTTTCTGCGTACGTACCGTTTTTGTTCAAGGATCGACGTGCACATAAAATCGAAGGGCGGACAATCGTTTAGTGATATCTTTATTTTGTAAGCGAGTCACGACGGAGACTATAAAAGTAACTGTTGATTCTCGCGAACATCTTTCTCTATTAAACGGTAGTTTGGAGGCGTAGTCTCGCCTGCGTACAGCAATCTATTCATCTAACTACCCGGTTTATGGTTTTTTCGGAGAGTTTCGCGTAATAGCCTACCTCTGGGGCAATACTTTTAGGTAACCGTAGGTATAACTGCATTGGCCGGCTTCATTGATTAATTTGGTCGTTCGGATTGATTAAACGTAGAAGCAAATACTTCTACTCTCCTTGATAAATATACCCTTACTGCATTTGACGTAGACCAATTACTCTCAGGCCACTGACCCAAGAGCCAAGTTAACTCGACACTATACCGAAGATATCCCGGACGTCAGCCTGTACGAGATTAGTGTGGCCCTCAAACAGCCTAAGAACAACAAGGCGCCGGGTGATGACGGTGTTACAGCGGAGCTTCTGAAAGCAGGTGGACGAACTGTCCTGAGAGCTCTTCAGAGGCTATTCAACACCGTTATACTCGAGGGAAAAACGCCAAAGGCATGGCACGGGGGCGTGGTGAGACTGTTCTTCAAAAAGGGCGATAGAACCCAATTGAAGAACTATAGACCCATCACCCTCCCTAGTCACGTTTATGAGTTGTTCTCGAGGGTTATTACGAACCGTCTCTGGAGCAGGTTTGACGACTTTCAGCCCCCCGAACAAACCGGATTCCGAAAAGGCTTTAGTACCATAGACCACATACATACGCTGCGGCAGGTTATACAGAAGACCGCTGCCATTATGCTTAGCGTTTGTGGACTATGAGAAAGCCTTGGATTCTGTCGAGAACTGGGCCATGCCCCAATCACTCCAGAGGTGCCGAATAGACTATCGGTAAATCCAAGTGTTGAAATCACTGTACGAAAACGCCACTATGTCAGTCCGCCTTCAGGATCAGAACTCTAAACCCATACAGCTCCAGCGGGGTGTGAGGCAGGGCGATATAATATCGCCGAAACTATTCACCGCCGCGCTGGTCGACGCGTTTAGACTTCTGGACTGGAGAGGATTAGGCATCAATATAAACGGCGAGTACATGACTCACCTTCGCTTTGCTGATGATATCGTAATCATGGCTGAGACCCTGGAAGACTTGAGCACAATGCTCGATGATCTCAGTAGAGTCTCCCAACAAGTGGGTCTTAAAATGAACATGGATAAGACAAAAATCATGTCAAACTCCCATGTCGTACCCACTACTGTACAGGTTGGGAACTCTACACTGGAAGTTGTTGACGCTTATATTTACCTGGGACAAAAAGTCCAACTTGGTAAGTCCAACTTCCAAAAAGAGGTCAATCGACGGATCCAACTTGGCTGGGCAGCGTTCGGGAAGCTACACGGAATATTCTCGGCCCATCTACCGCAGTGTTTAAAGACAAAGGTCTTCAATGCGTGTGTGTTGCCAGTGATGACTTACGGCACCGAAACGTGGCCGCTTACAATGGGCCTTATAAGAAGACTCAAAGTCACTCAAAGGGCAATGGAGAGGGCTATGCTCGGTGTCTCCCTGCGTGACCATATCAGAAATGATGAGATCCGCAGGAGAACTAAGGTCACCGACATAGCCCGAAGAATTGCGGACCTTAAGTGGCGGTGGGCAGGGCACATTGCGAGGAGGACTGACGGCCGATGGGGCGGAAAGGTCCTCGAATGGCGGCCACGCACCGGGAGTCGCAGCGTTGGAAGGCCCCCCACAAGGTGGACCGACGATCTGGTGAAGGTCGCGGGAAGCCGTTGGATGCGGGCAGCGCAGGACCGACCGGTTTGGAGATCCTTGGGGAAGGCCTATGCCCAACAGTGGGCGTCTCTCGGCTGAATAATGATGATGATCATGAATTACCTGCGGTGTAAGTACCTACCTACTTAAAACGTCGTCGTGATAAATAAAATTAAAGCTAAACATCCAAATTATACATATTACATAGATACATAAATCACACCTTTCTCCCCTAAGGGGTAGGCAGAGGTTTTTTAACACCCGCTATTCGCTAGCAAATTTCAGGTAACAGAGAAAGTTTGTAAAACTTTTTTATTGACTATAATTTTTCGAACTTTTCTATCCACAAATTTCTTAGTGATATTTTTCGAACATTTATAAAATATTCAAATAAAAATCATAATATTATTTATTTCGGGTCCTATGTAATAGGGGGCGAGCTCATTGCCTTTCCATTGTATGTAGGTATCTTCCATGATACTGATTTATATGTATCTTCCAAATCCAATGTCATATTTTATAGTCATTAACAGTAATAGGAGTCTGTAACATTTATCATGGCGAGCGAGCCAGGAAAGCGTTCAATTCTACGGGGTGTAATAAAACAAATCTTCATCGGCCAGCCCAACAGAAGACAAAACATCCCCGAAGAGAAATCTTGCTATGTCTCAAGTCCTTCTGGTTTGAAGCAAGAGGTAAACGTTGCTTCTGTCTCGGGGGACATATTGTGCTAAACACTTGCTACGGCTACTGCGCATTTTCTGTAGTTCATCCGCGTACACTTGAGTTTTGACGTTTAAACTCTCCTGATAATTCGAGTTTGTTAATAGTCGTAGTTAGTTCTCGTACATACTCTTTGACCGCAAAAAGAGCTCAATGAACGAATACGTTCAAATTCGTTTAACTACAAACAATATTATGCTTAAGAAATGATGTTTGCGCCAAGAGTGTAGAAACTTTTGTTATGAACTAAGTTTTTGGTTATGAAACTATTTAGTACCTGGGAACTGCTTACTGAATAATAACATTGAATTCAATTGAAATAAAACAACTTTTACGGATAAGACTCGCGTATAATTTGGTGTTTGGCATATTAATTATTTAACCCGACGTTTCGATCACTTTACAGTGGCCGTGGTCACGGGGGGGACTAAAGATGACAGATGTCCTCACAATAAAGTAATAATTAACTACCGTCATAATATTTGATATTTTAGGTGTTCCGATTTACACAAACAGAGCTTACAGTATCATTGTTTTTGGCAGTATGAGGACGGTGTTGGGATTTAATTATTCTAATAATTGGGTCCCAAGCAGGTGGTATGTTCCAACCATTATCTCTATTGAAGTTTGGATGTTTCTTGATTTCAATAGCTTCACGTATCATTCTAGGTATATATCGTTTCTCTTTTGCTAGAATTTGCGGTATATCAAATCTTAAATAATGGTTGGGTCCGTCTAAGGCATGTTCACATACTGCAGATTTTGTTTCGCGCCTATGTTTCACATCAGCTATGTGTTCTTTTACCCGGGTCCCTATACTTCTTTTTGTTTGGCCTATATAGGAGAGTCCACAGTCACAATCTATTTTGTAAATTCCTGCATCTTGAAGGGGGATGTTACACTTTACAGGTCTAAAAAAATGGGTTTATCTTCTTCAGCGGCTTGAAATAAGTTTTAAAGGAAGCACGCTTCAAGATGTTCCCAATCTTGTCAGTGACACCCTTCAAGTAAGGTAGTACAGCAGGTTGACGTTCGACTGTTGCCGGTTTCACTCGACCTCTGCGACAGGGCTTTGGTACTTGCAGTTTATTACTCCGCAGTACTTGCTTAACGTGATTTAGTTCTGATGCCAGATGTTGACTGTCACAGATGCCGTGCGCTCTCTGAAACAAAGATTTGCCCACGGTAGATAGCTGACTGGGATGGTGGTGAGAATCACCATTGAGGTACCTATCAGTATGGGTAGCTTTCCGATACACTGTGTGGCTCAAGCTATGGTCAGGATTCCTTATTATTAATATATCTAGGAAGGCTAGCTTATTATTTGCCTCCAACTCCATAGTGAATTGAATTTTGGGGTGAATGGAGTTGAGATGTGATAAAAATGCAGATATTTCATTAGTTGGCAATATTGTGAAGGTATCGTCTACATACCGCTTGTAGAACCTGGGTGTTATAGGTGATGTGCTCAAGGCCCTCTCCTCAAAGTCCTCCATAAAGATATCAGCAACTATGGGTGACACCGGGGAGCCCATTGCGACACCATCTATTTGCATGTAAAATTCCTCTCTCCACAATAAATAACCAGATGTTAAACAGTGTTCTAAGAGATCTGCATGTGCAATAGGCATGTTATTATCTACTAGTTTCCTTTTAATAATTTCTGTACAATCATGGACCGGTAGGCAAGTAAATAATGACTGTATATCAAAACTAACCATAGTTTCATTGTCAGCAACATGTAGGTGTTTAATATCACTAACAAAATGGTAGGAATCCTTCACATAAGCTCTAGTGTTACCTCTAAGTGGAATACTTTCATTCTAGCTACGTACTGGGCCAATCGGTAAGTTGGTGAGTCGATTTGGCTCACAATAGGACGCAGCGGAGCCTTGTCCTTGTGTATTTTCGGCAGCCCATACAGTTTTGGCGGTTTTATGCACGTAGGGACAAGATAATTGGTGTCGAGATTTAATGATTCGGTATGAGCTTTGACAAGATCACTGGTCTTTTTCAATATTTTATTAGTTGGATCGCACTTGACGTGTTTGTAGGTCTTGTCATCCGATAATATAAGACTTATTTTATCATTATAATCTGACGTGTCCATGATTACCGTAGCATTACCTTTATCCGCACGGAGGATAGTTAATTCCGGCTTAGATCTCAAGTTCTTTAGAGCAATATATTCGTTAAAAGGAAGATTTAACTTCGGCACTTTAGAATGACGTAAGGTGGATGATACATCTTGCCGTATGTCCTCTAAATCTTCTTTTCTCATATTATTTTTAACTAAGCAATCCTCAACGCTACAAATAATTTCTTCATACGGTATTCTACGAGGTGTTACAGCGAAATTTAAACCTTTTTTGAGTACATCAATCGTGGAATCGTCCAACGTTTGTTTACTTAAATTGACAATTGACCGGCATGATGCGCTAGAGTCTATGGTCGGTGTTTGAACGGATGCGTTTCGTTTTACGTTAGATTTTGACATTAAGATTTCGAATTTATTTATTTGTCTTAATTTGCATTCATTGTATTTACATTTTTCGCGATTGTTTAAAATACTAATGCAAGAATTGAAATCTTCTACGGTCATTTGTATTTTTAATTCATTGGACGATCTCTCGATGTTATTATCTATGGTACTTAGCTCAAAACGGTGTTGACGAATAAGATGACGAAGTAACTTTTTGCTTGCATGTTGTAAGATCTTGGCGCTCCCATAAATGTCCGGTTTTGGTGATATTTTGACACATGCTGGGATGAGACCACGATCACGACATCTCTTCAAGAAAACTAAAGATGTTACTTTTCTTGCGCGCTTCGTTTTTAGATCTTCCAACCGTCGTATTTTATTTGCGGTTTCCAGTCCGTACTGGTACACATAATGTTTTCTTATATTTGCACGAGCACTACACATTTGAAATAAAACAACTTTTACGGATAAGACTCGCGTATAATTTGGTGTTTGGCATATTAATTATTTAACCCGACGTTTCGATCACTTTACAGTGGCCGTGGTCACGGGGGGACTAAAGATGACAGGTGTCCTCACAATAAAGTAATAATTAACTACCGTCATAATATTTGATATTTTAGGTGTTCCGATTTACACAAACAGAGCTTACAGTATCATTGTTTTTGGCAGTATGAGGACGGTGTTGGGATTTAATTATTCTAATAATTGGGTCCCAAGCAGGTGGTATGTTCCAACCATTATCTCTATTGAAGTTTGGATGTTTCTTGATTTCAATAGCTTCACGTATCATTCTAGGTATATATCGTTTCTCTTTTGCTAGAATTTGCGGTTTATCAAATCTTAAATAATGGTTGGGTCCGTCTAAGGCATGTTCACATACTGCAGATTTTGTTTCGCGCCTATGTTTCACATCAGCTATGTGTTCTTTTACCCGGGTCCCTATACTTCTTTTTGTTTGGCCTATATAGGAGAGTCCACAGTCACAATCTATTTTGTAAATTCCTGCATCTTGAAGGGGGATGTTACACTTTACAGGTCTTAGAAATTGGTTTATCTTCTTCAGCGGCTTGAAATAAGTTTTAATGGAAGCACGCTTCAAAATGTTCCCAATCTTGTCAGTGACACCCTTCAAGTAAGGTAGTACAGCAGGTTGACGTTCGACTGTTGCCGGTTTCACTTGAATTGAATTGAATTGAATTCAATTGTTATTTTTATGTCGATATACAATGTATGTATACTTCAAGGCTGAAATTCATTTAGAGAATACAACATTTACTGCCGCACTCAGAGACGTCAAATAACGTTAATAAGTACTTAACGTCAAAAAATTACAATTCAAAACTAGTCGCTATTTTTGCCGGGTCTATGGTCTAGATTTAAATGAGATTTTTTGACATAAAGTACTCATTAAAGTTATTTGACGTCTCTGAGTGCGGCAGTAAGCTCTATAATAATATGACATATAGTTTATTTTACGACTTTGTTAGTCATTTAACAAATTGTTATACAATACAGCTATAAAATTTAATATTGCATATCACTTACACATAATGTGTCTTTGTATTTTTAAGATTATATTAATAATATAATTATATATTTACACAGTATGTATACTTAGACGTGTATACTAAGACATAGAAAAATCAATATATCGGAGTCACCACACGATTACCACATATCGGTGGTTACAACTTAATCAATGAATAGTAAATTACATTGTATCGCAACTTCGCCTCATTGATATGTAGGATACCTACACGCCCAGTATTCATAGTCTTGACAGGTAAACTTATATTGTTTCGGGAAAATCCTCAGGTAAGAGTGGAAGACAGATGTTATTCCCTCCTAAAGCATGCAAAGGGTGTGGCCCCTGGGGCGTTTGTGCTCAACACCGCGCCGCTATGTGGCCATTACTTATATTTAGTAAGATGCGATAAACTCCCCGAATTTTCTTTCCTGTTTCCATTTCAGACGTGAACATGCTCAAGGAAGATGGTTGCACTATATATCTCTGTTTTGAATTTAATGTAGGTATAGAATATTATAAAGCTGAAGAGTTAAGAAGAACGTCGTGTGGTGAAGGCAGAATAGAATACAATTGTTACTAACCCAAATCTCTCCCGTGGGTGTCTTACAAGGCGACTAAGGATAAATCAATCAGTGATAAGGAATGGGCAGATAATCATAGCATAAGCAGCGTTCTTCTTATACCACCTAGCAATGTACTGCGACTTTTGTGCCCGATAAATGGCAATAGGCTCGTATACACCTATTACATGGGACCTGGAATATTTGGCGAAACGTGGGTGCTAGTTCACCTCTGCCTACCCTTTCGGGGACATAGGCGTGATTTATGTATGTATGTATGAAGAGTTTGTTAGTATGTTTTGTTAGTTGGTTAAACTCGCTAATCTCAGAAACTACTGGTTCAAATTGAAAAATTATTTTTGTGTTGGTAGTCCATTTATTGAGTAAGGCTATAGACTATAATTATAACAACCAACATTAACGCTAGCGAAGCTTTGGGCGACCACTAGTGTAGGTATAGAATTCAAAGCGTACAAATCAGGAAAAGGTCAAGGTTTTTGTCCCATTAATTTATTTCGACTAAATTAAAAAAAAACAACGTAGCTGTATATTTTTTTATAGTTATGAATAAATTATGAATTGAATTTCGAAGTGTATTCAACTCTGGCGTCACAATACTGTGAATACTTTATACACTGACATAACAAAGGCATCACTGTACATACTATAGTAGCAACCATTGAATTATTATCAACTTACATAAGATCATCGTCATCAGCCCTCTATAGTATACTTTGCTGGGGTACAGGCTTTCCTTCTGGATCTGGATGGCCGAATATTGGGAGAATGGGCCACAGCGCACCACGATAGCCTAATAATGAATATTGATGACATGCACCACCGACTCAATGTGCTTTCCCAAGCACTGAGAAACTCGGGGTAATTTATTGGTCACCCATCCAATGACCGTCCTTATCAAACATTGCTTAGTAATTGTGCAATTGTAGACCGTTCGCGTTTGCCATCACGCCATCAAGATCTTCACCATAAAAGTAAAACTGTTAATTTACATAGTACCAAATAAATTGTTGAAATGTTTTAAAAACGTAATTCAAGAAGCCCTATACGAGAGGCTCTTTATTTGAAACGCATCTCAAAAACTTTATAAGGTTGAAAACTGAAACCAATTTGCGAAATGTCACCTCGACTGTCACCTGTCTTTTTGGGACAAATTGAGAGAAAGAAATGGTGATTGAATTTTGGCCTGAGACAATTCTGAATCAAGTTAGGCCAAATAACGTAATTACTTTCTATGATTCGTGTATGAAATGTGCGGTCATTAAATTAGTTAGAAAATGGATGTGTGCATTCACTCGCTCTTCACACTCTCCAAGTAATAAAGAAGAAAATTTAAGTGAAAATAAAACTTCATTGCAAATGTCAATAAATCTAATGGAAAGAAACTGTTTCGCATTCTTTCAATTACTCCTCTTTATAGCACAGTCAAAAGCACATAAAACTTTAACAATACTGGCCTCGCGATGCAAGCAAATATTCTAATGAAATAAAATTTTATTTCCGTACAATATTATATGAAAACTGTTCTCCTTTTAAAAGCCGTTCCGGCGACAAGGCACACGGAGTTAAGTTGGACTTTAAGAGGATACAGTTAACGCCTACTTTCGCTCCAAGTCGAATTTATTGCTCCGCCAAATCGATGCTTGTTTGAAAGCTCAATTTGATTTTGACTACATCGTCTTACGATTGCTGAACAGCGGGGTTGATTTAAGAATGAAAATAGATTACGGACAGTATTCTGAACATTTTTGCTCGTTTTTGTTATTTCATACTCAATACGGAGCTACGAAGTCCTGCGTTTTATTTATTCATTTATTGGTCACTAACATAATAAACATTAACAAATACAATTATGATTGAATTTAGAAAACAAAATATAATAACCGAATAATGATTAAGGACGATTTGAGATTATTTTGAAAGATTGAGTGAGTCTTCATCGAATATGTAACCTAGACTCATACTTATACGTTATATTCTTACTTCTAACATAAAAATCTTTTGCCAAATCGCTGTATGAGCAAATGCAGGGTTGGACAAACAATAGAAATTGTGATTATTCTTGTTTTATTTTAAGTTCCACTATAAAAAAAATATATTTAGCTGTCCTAGACAATGAATTTCACATGCTTCATTGTTTTTAAAACTCTTACGAAAATCAACAACTATAAGGAACCCAGCCAACCTAAAAAAACTTTATCAAGCCGCTTGCCATAATATGAAAATACCAAATATATTTATTGAGCCTAATGCGTAGCACATTTTGTGTCATCACGTAACATAAAACAAACCAAATTTTAGTTGCCAAGCCACAGAGCCAACCGGGCAATAAAATAAACGGTTCCATACACAGAGTGTAACGATTTTCACAAACATAATAATAAAAGGTTGAAGTAAGACGTAGGCTCATGGTGTAGTTTGAACGGATTTGGCGTCTTTAATAATCCGTAATCATATAAATTGTTGCGCTAAGGATGTCAAAATGGTGGTCGAAATTTTGGCTTATTCCACATATACCCTTTTGTGACTTCGTGCTCAGGGGTAAGTTCACTGTTTCTCTGTAAATCCCCTGCAGAAGATTTAAAGTCTATATTTTACTAATCCCCTTAGTCAATACCTAAACTTTTTTTTTTCAAATACACACAGCATTGTTTTAAGTTAAGTCCAGGCGTCGTCGGTTATCTGTTGAACCAAATTGGACGTCAGTTAATTTTGTTACATATTATATATTTCCTATTATAAAAAATATGTTGAATATATTGAAGAATGTAGTGTTATTCCTATACAATGTGTTTTCTTCCAGTAGATTATTCATTAAAAACGTGACATTAATAAATAGGGTAAGGAAAGGATACAAATCACTTTCGTAACATAATGTAATATGTTATGTAGGTAAGTATGATATCCGAAAATAATAAGTAACAGTAATTTACTTTTACTCACAAATCTTATTACGGGCTTATTCGTCCATCCCTAGGCAAGACCAGTGGCTGTACCATGAAGTGTTAGTGCGATCCAAACGTAGGTGAAAAAACGGGACGCCGCTCTATATGGCTTATAGCGTTGTCTCACTTCATCAATCGGAATTGAGTCGCGTTTGGAGCTGGTGGTAAGGCGCCTGTGCCCCAATAGTAGCGACTTTATAGGGTCCGTGATGTAACAGCATCTTTAGGGCATTTGTTTACAAATTTTACGATTGGACATTATGGCTACGATCTATTTTGCACAATTTATCATTACATTGGTCTACATATAAATACACCACCAGTCCGATATGATTGATTCAAACAAAACCAAACCAATTTCAATGTCAACCAAACCAAACACTTTCCGTTAACTGGGGCTAGACAGGAAAACGATAACGAAACATTATTATCGTCCAAAAATGTCGATAACTTCACTAGAAATTATGGTAACGTCATTTATTTAGGCGGCTGAAAATTTTCATAGCCACAGTGTAGGTACAGCCAACTCCATACAAGATTAGTTATTGTGTTAATAGCTATCAAAAGTCTGAAACCTGTTTTGAATCTTAGCACGCTTGGCATAAAGAAGAAAATGGCTTCCGAAATTTGGGCACTTAGTAGATCCATACAGGTGCTAACTACATCGTAACCATCAATTCGCTGATCCAAGCCGAACCGTGTGACATTATTTGGTGAACTAAGCAACATTCAACAAACTATATTATTATATCACCAGCGCGCTGTTCATGATGGAATTACATACATTGACATGAATCAGTAGGCAGAAGTGAATTAACATCGACTTTTCGCCAATTAGATTAAGTCTGATCTCATAGGTGGCGAGGCTACTGCCATCTATGGGGCACGTAAATCACAGTAGATAGCTAGAAACGCTGCTGCCCATTACCTACTCATCGCTCTCTTTAGATTCTTCTCATTAGTCGCTTTGTACGACGCCCGCGGGAGAGACTGAGGTGGTGACAACCGTATTCTGCTCTGCCGTCACCACACGACTATTGACGATGAAATTAAAATTAACAATTTCGAAAACGATCAGTGTAGTTATTGTCGTTTATGATTACGTATCCATAAATTCTAATCTACGATGTGTTCTCTATGGCCGGTCATTGGATGGGTGACCAAAAATAAATTATCTTCTGAAGACAGTTAATACCCACCAATCCATACTGGGCCGGCGCGGCGGCATGGTGGCTTTTGGCCCATTCTTCCATCCACAGGGAAGACCTGTGCCCTAGCAGAGTGGATATTAGGTCGCAGGTGATGATGAAGATGTTCGAAGATATCGATGAAGATAAGGCTAAGGTATAACACCATCTTTGCAAAAACACGTTTTCCGCGAATAACAACCCCGAACGCAGTAAAAACTTAGCAACGTCCCAGTAAAGTTTTAAGTAAACATGAACAGTAAATCGGTTGACGAACGACACCGTAGGCACAACGCAGTACCCACGCAACATTCTAATCAAAATTAAGAATCTGACGCCGACACGCGACTCTGTTTTAGGGTTACTGCCTACTGTAATAAAAACGGAAAGTGGATTAACTAAAACTGAAGTACCGACTCCGCTTCATTTAATTCGAATGGAGAGGGCTAATGGTTTCTGTAGGAAATATTCGATTTTGGTTTGGCTTCAACAAAATCGTAACTATTTTGAGTTAATTCTATAAAAAAACTTACTTACATATTATTTAAATCATGCCATTCTCCCTTAAGGGGTAGACAGATGTGTTCTAACATTGCGTTTCGCTGTTTTTCGGCGATTCTATTGTCATTCACTAATGGTAATAATTTCCTAAATGATTCACCAGGAATATACGCTGCCCATTCCTCGTTATATTAAAGTTACCCTGTACGACACCCACGAGAGAGACATGGTCGTGACAATTGTACGCTTCTCTGGCGACATCACACAGCAACAAACTTATATGTTGTTAAAAGCGTGTTTTGCTAACATTGCAGCACCAGCCCCCCTTAGCCAAGTGGCAATCTATCAAAACAAAAGTATGAAAATGACGCATAGTTTTCTCTGTAATACGTCAGTTTCATACTTTTTGTATTCTTTATGCGTTGGAATAGATAAGCTACTTCGCTAGGCCCTTTAGTGATATCAACATCACCGAATGTGTAAGGAAAAAGAGATAGCTCATGCTGTCAGGTAGCTGATGTCGACTGAAAAATCGAATCGAAGGGAAAATATATGGCATAATATTATACTTTTGGTCGCCTATCCCACAAGCAGCCTTAGTTAGCATTGCTTAGCTTTCAGAGCTTCTCACTTAGTCGCGTGATGTATAAATGACGACGTTAAGGTCAATTCTAATAAGTATCCGTAGTAATGTTGCAAATTACAAAGTAACTGTTACGTTTACCAAGACTAAACTTATTTACATTTTCTTACTTTTTGTACACACTCGTATTAATATAGTTAGTTGGTTGCCTTGGTTTTCATATAAATTGGCATTTACGCAAGCATAGCTGGGGCATAAAAGCATAGATACCGTGTCTATAACAAGAGAGCAGAATACGATTGCACCAACAGAATGGTCACCAACCCAATCTCACCCCCGGGTGTGGTACTAGACAACCAAGCGTTAAAACAGTGATCAGGAATAATCAGCAGCGTTTCAGTTATACTAACAAGTAATATACTGCAATTCACGTGCCCGATACCTAGATGGCAATAGCCTCGGCCCTTATTACAGGGGATCAAACGATTACTTGATATGCAAAATGATGTATTTAGTTAATGTTAAATTTGATTTTTTTTATTTAACTAAAATTATGTTAACTATTAATTATGTACATTTTAGTTTTATAAATACATGAAACAATGAATTTAAATTTATCTATAGCTATCGTGATAATTATAAAAGTGTATGACATCTTTCATTAACATAATTTTTCATGTAGTGGTGCGAACAAAACTTGCTGAGAGCGGGATGCTTATCGCATTAAATATTGGAAGCCTTTTGACTGCGACACGCACGTTTCCAATATTTAACGTATTTATTATTTAGCGGCTCATGAGATGTTAATACACCTCTGCCTACCCCTTTGTAGATAAATAAGTGTGACATACATATAAATGTAGCTAGAGAAGTAACTAACGCTAAATAATTTAATTAAATCCTTGTTATGTTTTTAGTTATGTTATTAGTTTTAGCAGGTTCAGATGACAACAATAATGCATGCAATGCGACAAAGCTTATACAATGAAGTGGCAATAAAGACGAACTATTATGTTACACTCGACACTCTCACGACACTTTGTATTTGTATTTAGCGGCATAGACAGCAACTCAAACACAAGAGCTCAGCCATTAGCTGAACATGTTATGAGGGTACTAAAGCTATCATAATTAGAGAGCGAATTTACATCACACTTTTGAAACAATTTCTTCTCCACTGGTGGTGGTAATATTAGGATCTGGCTGTGCAAAACAAATAACTTAAATAATGATATGCTTTAATAGCATCTGCGTTTGCGAACAGCTATGCAGAAATCTGTATTACAAAAGAGTTATAATATCATGTCACCAAAGAGTTAAGCCACTTTTTGAGCAAAACTTTAACAATACGCCTTAGAATATGCTCAAATGTCTGCCTAATTGAGCAGAAATAGAGTTCAAGTTGAAATATTCAAAAATTGAGTAAGAGTTCAAATTGAAATGTTCAATATTCTATGGTTCTTTTTTTATTATTTCACTTACCCTCGTTCTTTTAGTTCAGAACTTACTCTTGTTACTGAATCTTGAATAACTAGCTGTTTCATTCAACTTTCGCTTGTTAGTATATTTGATTATAGATAAGTTTCTTGCAAAGCTTTACCAATATGTTAAAAAGGATGGTGTAATGACAAAAAGTATTTGATGTGTTTTAGGTAAGAAGTATTTAAATTTGATTTTGTAATTGCAAGTGCAGTCAGGTAGTCAACTTGGACAATCATTAAGCTGCAAAAGTTTGCGCAGTCATATGGGAAAAGCCACTGAAAAAGAAGAAGAAGAAGAAATCTGATGTTGTTATGTTTCTGACAATACTTTGTGACAGTGACAACAGCTTATGATAAAAGCCTAACTCAAACGGTGGCTTTGGCGGGCAGTTGTAACGGAGGTAAGTTATTGACAATATTCAAACCTGCGCGGTCAACGTTTGTTCGGGTTCATCGCCGCCACCGTCCCTTAACAGCTGCTTTTTGAGTAAGGCTTTATGGTGGCTATTTATTTTTTTAAGTTTGTTTTTTTTAGTGCCGTGTCGTCTCCCCTCTCTTCCGTGGGTGTCGTACAAGGCGACTAAGGATAAATCAATGATGAGGAATGGGCAGCAGCGTTCCTCTAATACCACCTAGCAATAGCAATGTACTACGACTTTTGTGCCCGATATATGGCAATAGGCTCGCCACCTATTACATGGGACCTAACATAATTGGCGAAACGTGGGTGCCAGTTTGCCTCTCCCTGCCCCTTCGGGGATATCCCCGAAGGGGCAGGGAGGCCCATATGGGCGTGATTTATATATGTATGGTTTTTTTTTTAAGTTCGAGGTTGTTTCACATCTAATATTTCTAGCGTCCCTTTTCTCTATTACCCCTGCTTACTAATAGGATTGTTCCCTAGCAACCATATTACACACCCCACGAATCGACGCATTCCTGAGGTCCGCGCCTTTAGAGGCACCCTTCGTTCCTCCACTCTTCGCTCAGATCGAAAAGTCACTCACGATACGTATCGGCGGAAATGCTCCTTAAAAATATTCTACAAATGGTTAAAAAGGCTCTCTAAAGTATTCGCCATCTTTACTAACCCGGAAGAGTAATTTAAATACAGCGGTCGATCATAAATATAAGGAACTGTAACCTGCATAATAATGTCGCGTAGTGACGGCGGATCATAATACAATTGTCACCAACACCTACCTCTCCTACGGGACAGGGGAATAAATATTACGATAAATAAGCAGTGGCGTTCCTGATACGCCATCTAACAATACTGGGAATAATGTATCCAGTAGATGGCAAAATAAACTCCTCATTCATTCCTTTCACATTCATGATCCATTTCGCATGCAATCCATCCATCTCTTCTGCAGTCTTCCTTTCCGTCTATCAACATCCATGTTCATGACTTTTAAGTTATAATAATTATGCATTTCGATTCGTGTCATAACACATCCACCAAGTCAAGCGATTCCCTTTTATCTTCAACGTCAATGGCGCAACTTTCAAACTTCCTCTTAGATATAAATATACTAATTTATATTATGGCGACAATTTTGATAAGATGGCGGTCGCTAGCTAGCCAGGCTGACTTGAAAAAAGTCCTACCACCAGCCAAACCGAGTACAAATTGGTACTCCCCTGGGGTTAGTCATTCCTCAATTTATCCATTCTCATGATGTCGCAAATTAATATTGGTATTATTATTATAAAGCCATATTATTTTTATATTAATTTTAATTATATAATTAATACCTAAATAATAGCAGTATTATTTATTATTACCTGCAGTTAATAAAATTTAGCTTCACAAGACTATACTTACAAAGTTATTAATTTGTCTATCTTTGTGTTGACGTTACGGATCAATAGAAAGTAAACTTCAGTATCTGGAAGTTTGTAACGAGATTCAATGTTAATATTCACGGTGCCGAGACTTCCGGGAAAATTGCAAATTGTGTCGGGCTTCTAAGTTTTTATATTGTAAACCAATTTTTCAGAAACAACTCCAACGGTGTGTCAAGATCAAATATTATTATAATAAAAAGGCATCATATAAATCCACTTGCTATCGTATCGTATCGTATAAATGCCCTCGCTGCTGAGGCTGGTCGCTCCTATAAATTAAAGTTATATAAATTAGTTATAAAATATTTATATTTTATCTTTCATACGTTCCCAGTTTCTTTGCAAGCTCTGGCTCCCCTTGGGGGTTCCGTAAAAGTCGACTAAGGGAGATCGCCCGGGGTGTAGACTAATAACCTTATAGTGGGCACCCAATCGGTGGAGGTAAACCACAACATCATACCCAAAAAGATTGGTATCAGAAAGGCAGCCGACTGTAAAATCTAAGCCTAAACAGTGTTATTTTGTTCGTACGTCGCGCTGCTAGTTGACAACGCTGATGTATGATGAGTTGCTACTCTTTCCGAGTCTTTCTGTACAATCGTGAAATATGTACATACATACATACATAAATCACGCCTATATCCCCGAAGGGGTAGGCAGAGGTGAACTAACACCCACGTTTCGCCAATTATGTTAGGTCCTATGTAATAGGTGGCGAGCCCATTGCCAATATTATTATATTATACAATTGAAATATGTATAATATAATAATAATGCTCGTGGTATTTTAATGTAGCCTCAAGTATTTATAGGTCTTATCAATATAATTATACTATCGAGTATTTTTTCATCTAATATAAAATAATCGTAATGCTAGGTCGCATGTAATAGGGGGAAGTTTATTAGCATCTACGGGGCACGTTCGTCGCAGTTATGTAAGCTAAGTGGTGTACCGGAACGCTGCTGCTTATTCCTCGTCATTTAAAACAATTAACCGCGTTAAACGACATCGCCGGGACATTTAAAAATAGTTACTAGGTATGTCTTAATTATATTATTAGGTCCCGCTTTATATTTGGCTCTGCCGCCACACACAATAAACGTCTTTTCAGGAAAAAAATATTATTTATTGTGTTCAATAAATATGATTCATTTTTATTTAAGTTTCTAAATAATAAGAAATTCCTTGAAAAGACGACGTTACCAACACGAATACAAATACTTAGATTATCGGCAGCGCGTCTGGAAGCTTATTATGTGATAAATTCTCTTTCAGCCTGTTCTCGGTACCCTGTTTATACATTATCATAATTTTTGACATCGTGCTCCAGATGTGATTTAGAAGGAATGTTCCAAATTAATACATTTGATAGGCATTTAAATATAGTGTCTACCGACACACGACCTTAATTGCTTTTTCTATTAAGACTATGATTTCATTTTCAGCGACAAGCTCTTTCGACTTTTCAACAATTCTCCTTATGTATTGTACAGTCCGCGGCATATCAGGTTACCACAAACTGTGTAATTTGTCCATTGAAGTCCAAAATTAGCAAAAAAGTGGTTGATATTATACATACATACATACATACATAAATCACGCCCATATCCCGAAGGGGTAGGCAGAGGTGAATTCTCACCCGCGTTTCGCCAATTCGCAGTACATTGTCAGTACAGTAGTATAAGAGGAACGCTGCTGCCCATTCCTCATCACTGATTTATCCTTAGTCGCCTTGTACGACACCCACGGGAGAGATTTGGGATGGTGACAATTGTATTCTACTCTGCCGTCACCACACGGCTATGATATTTAATATATATGATATTTTACGTAGTCTTTTAATAGCTTTACATTGTAGTAGTTGACACGAAAATATTATTAGGTTTAGTTGTCAGTGCGGTTCATTTTATGTTATATTTTTACTTAATTACTAAATAAGAAACGAATAAACCTAAAAGTAAAAACCTTAAAAAATATAATGTAATAAGTAAAATATATTATTAAAAGTAGTCCCCTTTTACTTAATATATTATTTAAATATAGTTTCTACTAACTCATACAGTCCACTAATCGATTGGCAACATAGTAAATTACGCGGCCGTATTGGTAAACATAAATCTCTTTCAGGCAACCGAGTGTGATAAGCAATAAAAATCTACGGAAAATTAAATGGCAAACAGGTGCCACAGTGAGAGGTAACGAGTAGATTTATTAAATTGCATTAGTTATTATGATTAAAAAAACTTTTCCGAATAACGTAAAACCTCTTTTGATCGAAACCAAGGACGCTTATTCCACTCGTCGCTTTTAAGCGAGCACTCTGTAGAACGGTCACGAACCAAAGACTCCAGTGAAATCGATACAATTTACTTATGCATACTTTCCGGTCAATGCTATATGCAACCATAGCTAAAATTAGAACAGCAATTAAAACAATTACTGCGCTCTCATTGGTAATTTTATGAATACTTTACAGATATAAAATTATCCAATTGGTCAAAAGTCTTATTTTTTCGAACGTTAGAAAATGTATCGATGTTCAATAGAACTGTTTCAAAAAAGGTAATTCATTACACATTATGGCTTACTAATTTATTTATTATGGTAGCAAAGCAAAAAATGTTTTTACATATTTAGCCAAATAAAAAGGTTCAGAACGAAAAACACAAGCGTTTTTCTATTGCTAGTTAGTATAAGAGGTTTTGATCGAAACGTAACGACATCACTGGAGTGCATTTTCGGTTCGAAGTTTGTATCAACTGAAAACAAACTTCAATAAGTGAATCCCAACAAAGGCGTAGTATTTCTGATATCATTCTCGAATTGTCACCGTAGCTATTCGTATGCAGGCAGCTTTGCGAAGCGCGCCGATTCCGTACAAAAGTTGTAAGTGTACGGCTTGTTCTAGGCCGATATCTGGAGCGCCGGCCCACAACTCGCGAGCAATCTGTTTACGTAACAACCCCCGTTATGTTCGGAGAGGGTTCCCGTAGTAGACGTTAAACATATTGCCTCATAAATCGTGGGAATCCCGGCGAGCGCACATCCGTGCTCGGTGTCGATTTGACTACGTTTCCTTTACGATTTCACGTATTGATTGAGTGATTGTTCCTAATCCCGAATAGCTTATCTGCCGTAGAGCCTATAAATAAAATAGCCGAACGATTTTTGCTTACGATATCGATTTAAAAGTACTACGGAGTTGTTTACTATCTAAACTATGAATAAAGTCACGTTAAATGAAATTCTATCCACCATATCAATATTTTTTTTATTATAAACCGTTGTCGGTAATGGTAGTTAATTTAAAATTTATCCAATCAACCGAATAGATTCGATTGAGTTATATATTTCGATATCGAGGCGTCAAACGAACCGTCTAATCTTGTTTCCGTACAGGGAATCCTAAGTAATGTAACATATCAATCAACGACATCGATGGATATCGATCGAACCGTTTGATGCGGTAACCTCCTAACTCTGCATTGACAAAGAAATGTGACAGTCATTTATAAAACGCTTTGTATTTAACGAGTACTCGATTAATTGAAGCGCCGCTTGCCTCCTGACTATAATTGTAGTGACGTGTGAACATGACGCTTGCAGTGTTAATAATATTTATGGCGCCTTATTCAACCCTTTTGTACCTACCAACACCGGCTAAAACATATTGAAGGTTTCCCGTCGATCTTGACGGTATTTTTTGAGGGCACTTATCATTTTCATACCATTATAAGACAT
The DNA here is from genome assembly GCA_963931975.1 of Cataclysta lemnata. NCBI lineage: Eukaryota > Metazoa > Arthropoda > Insecta > Lepidoptera > Crambidae > Cataclysta > Cataclysta lemnata. Next base: position 9,859,782 of record OZ008346.1, on the reverse strand, counting down.
TCATTGTAAGTATGTAATGTAATAAGCTAGTGCTATATTTTATTACAATTGAATTGGATTTTCATATGCACCGCTCAGGCATTAGAATTGTTAATTCGATACTTTTTATCGAAAATTGGTCAATCACTTGCCGAAAATCTTAACAATACCTCCATGTTCAATAAGTAGAGACATACTAGTCATTATTACAGCCGAATAAAATATTGGATGCCCAGCAGTCACATAGTTGCTTTATTTCCGATATGAGAAGACCAAATAAAATATTGTAAGAAAACAATTTCCCTGGCCGTTTTTACAATCTTATTAAATTATATTTATGGTAATATTTAATTTTTCGCAAGTTCTACACTGGAACGTGTGCCTAAGGCTGTTCTCACTGAATCTTACCAAATAAACAAAGAAAGAAGTTGATGTGGCGAAGGGGAGTGTTGACATGGTGTATAAAGAGAGACCCTGACTTCCCCCTCTGCCACAATATGAACCCGGTACCTAAACGGTGAATCCATTGAATATTAAGAGTTTTCGTGTGCCGTGTAGTAACGGCAAAGCAAATACTATTGTCACCACCCCCATTAATGAATGGGGGTTGTGAATATAGGGGTGGTAGTACCTAATAAGGTATAAGGTGACTGGTATAAGGTGACTGGGTTTATTACACAGCGAGCAAGCTACCTAGTAATATACTGCAATTTATGTGTCCAATAGATGGCAATAGGCTCACTTCCTTTTACATTGTTGAAACGCTGGTATTAATTATTGTCTGCTAACATCTTCGGGGATAAATAGTAGTGATTTATATACGTTTACATTTTTTAAAGATGTAATCAGATGGCAGTATCTGAAAGATAACTTATCTGGCCACAAAGTTCAGTTCAAGAAAATAACTACAATTTCAGTAATGCAGAGCGTACGTCAGCATTAAACTGGAACTAAGCTTGTTTATACTTTATTCATAAGTAATTCAAAGGAATTTCCCGAGGACGCGACACAAGTTCCACGGTGTGCAAGCGTGAAAGCAAGTTAGCGGCACTTTGACGAGGCTATGATCAGATAGCGGAGCTAGTGGAGGGATCGCTCGGTGGGCTACGGGAGCGATAACTACGCCTTAGGCGACAATACACCTGGAGGCGCTTCGTCTCATAGAGCACGAACTTGAATACTGTTTGTAACAAAATTTAATCATAAATGAGTAGCCAGAGGAAGCCTGAAGGTAGCGTCTGTGATAGAAAAAATGAGGGGCAACAGGCTTGCCTGGGACGGGCATGTGATGTGACGAGGGATGAATGCTCTGATGAGCATTCATCCCTCAGTGATGATTCACTTCCCCAGTGATGATTCACTAGCCTTTTAATGTCGCCACTGCTGGAGCATAGGCCTACCCCGTGGATGGAAGAATAAATGGAGAATGGGCCATAACCTACCACGCTGGCCCAGTGCGGATTGGTGGGTATTTGCGACAGCATATGCAGCCGGGACCAACGGCATGCAATGATCAGCCTTAGCGAACGTTGCTTAGTTTACACAAGCGCAGACCAAGCGTACTACGCCACTGCGCTAGCGAGCTCCACCGGATGAATGTTACATAACTAAATATGTGTGAAGTGATGATGGATTGTGATTGATATGAGGAAGAAGGGAGTTCCTGCTGAGCTCACTTCCAAAAGAAGAGGATGGAAGATGAAGACATGTCATGTTGTGCCGACCCCACTTAGAGTGGGAAAAGGGCAGGGAGAAAAAGAAGAACACTTCTTCAAGTTCTAAAATTATCTAATGCCTTATTTCCCACAATGCATTAAATATAATCCTCTCGACATGACCCTTTCCATCACTTTTCAATACATTTCATTCAACACTAGAACTTGCGAATCAAAAGAAAGTGGCTAGCTTGTGACGTCTGAAGGATATAAACGGAAGAGGAAACATGCTGTGCCGACCCCAGATAAGCTGGGAACAGGGCAGGAAGATAATTATGATCTTGCTATAACAGTTTTGATCAAGGTAGGAATTCTAATTCAACAGTTGGTAATCATTCTTCAGGACTGAATATCAATATCGCAAACTAAGCAGGTTAAAGGGGAAAATCACATCGGGCCTCGTGTAGCTCTTACGCTACATTGTACTACGAACATGTTAAGTATACTCAAAAGGTTCGGTTAACTAGGTTGAAGTTAGTTTTATGGTGAGCTAGTCCGAGATTAGACATCTAGAGGAACACGCGAACATGCTACGCCGTGTTACAACTGTTGCAAAATTGCTTTTGTTGTTCGATAAATTAGAATCTTTCTTGCTCTTTCAGGGACACCGAAGTTTCTTTTGTGTGTAAGTTCAGCAGCTGCCGGTTATTATATTCGGCGACATTAATTTTATGTTTCCAGGGCAAGTTATTATAAATTGATTTGATGCTGGACTTTCTTTAGCCTTCCATTAATTATAGCTTTAGTTTATCTGGGATCGGCGCAGTATATACCTCTTCTATTCATATTGATCAGAAGTCATCAAGCCTCCTTTGTCGTGTCGAAAGAACGATGAAAGGAGTGAGTGATTGGGATGACAACATTCCAATCTACATTACCAAAGAATTTGCTGCCTGACACTATGATATTGTTTATAATAATTTTCATCTTGGTCTGAACTAGGCAATCAATCATGGTCGACTTTCATTGACAAATACAATCAATTTTGGATCATAGCTAGTTACATACATACATACATAAATCACACCTATATCCCCGAAGGTAGGAAGAGGTGAACTAGCACCCACGTTTCGCTAGTTATGTTATGCCCCATGTAATAGGTGTCGAGCATATTGCCATTTATCGGGCGCAAAAAGTCGCAGTAGGTAGATACATTACTAGGTGGTATAAGACGAACGCTGCTGCACATTCCTCATCATTGATTTATCCTTAGTCCCCGTGTACGACACCCACGGGAGAGATTTGGGGTGGTGACAATTGTATTCTACTCTGCCGTCACCACACGGTACCTAAAGCTAGTTTATTACTAGATAATATACTGTGGAGCTATTACATTACTACACAATCCTCAAAAAAGTCGCAATAAAATTTAGAGTTACCAGTCCTCAACTGACTCAAGTGTAACTTGTTGCATTGCTTGATGTATAAAAAATAATAATGAATGTATTAGATGCTACAAAAGGGAAGCATTAACAATGACATTTTGTAATATATGTAGTGTTGCTTATCTATGATGAATAACGTCGTTAGAATGTTCGTTCTTTTGAGGGGAGAAAGATTGAACCATTACCAGCTAGCATAAAGCTTTATTTTTATTATACTGTTACAATGAAATGAAATGTTTATAATTGTGGTCACCATCATCATTACCAGTCCTTAAATAGTCCCACTGCTAGGAAATATGGATGGAAAATTAATAAGGAAAAAAATTTTCTATCCATAGGAAAGGCATTAATATCATCAACGAGTTGAATTAATAATATTAAACAACACCACGCAGCAAAAATAAAAAATTCTTTAGTTAGTGAGCCTCTAGAAACATGTGATGTTCAAACGCAGATCTTAACAAGATAGTTTAACGTTTATTTAACTTAAACTATGAGGTTAGAGTAAATACAAACAAAATTATTTCGAATACCTACCGTGACTAGGTTGCTTTTAGAATCTATGATGAAGTAATTATTTTATATGATTCTATTAATTAAGTTTACGATTGTCCAGTAGTCCACATATGAAATATTCAAGATTTTAGACGGAAACACTGAGGATAAAACAGGGTAAAAACATCTTTCTTAATTGATAGTCAGTAGCTATCGAGTACCTATACAATAAGACCACTACTGATTCAATCCGAATGAATCAACATTACCTACTCTCACTCGCATTAACTAACATCTCTATCAGGATTCGAATCCAGGACCTCGTGGCCGACAGCCACCAATCTGACCCTGTATTCTACCTGGTATTGGTGATATTCTAATAAGTTATCCGTGTTGCCAACTGTCCCTGTATCATAAGAGCAGCAGTGATACGCATTCCGGTACAGACTTTAAGGAACCATAGAAGAGCCAAGATCTCTTACTATTCGTAAGTAACATTCGTTGAAACCCTAATATTTAAAAAGGGAACTGTTCATGAGACTGTTGTCTTACCGCGTCAAATGTCAGTCTGGGGACAATGAGGGTTCCGAGTGATTTACCCCGTTGTCGCTCTGTGCCGCCGCCGCTAGCTTCTGATAATAACCGCTTGTTTTGTACTGTTCCTATGTAGCTTAAGCGATCCGCGTAGTTTGAAGGGAGCTTTATCGGGAATCAGTTCACGCCTCGCTCATCCGAATAGCCATTACAAGGGCGGGTTTATGTAAAGTAGTCGTTTGGTTTACCGGTGTCTTTTTGTGTTCACGACAGTATTTTGATTTCTCAGAGCTCGTATTAAGTTAAATATAAGTGTTTTAAGGAACTATTACGTACAACACTTTAATATAAATTTACTATTAGATTACCCAAGATCAGTTAATAAAATAACCAAAAATACACTCAGTCAGTGGTAGTCAATTATAATGTACCATGTTTTTCAGGTAATCTTAAATCAATAATCTCTTTTTTAGCCGACCAAACCGCACCGAGCATCCCTGTCTCAATTATTATTATTAGAGGGAAGGAGAGTAACTTAAACCACTGAGCACTGCACTTACACTGCACAGCTACATTGTCTATAATGTTTAAATTAAAAAATATATATATTACGACAATGTTTGAATTAGTATATCACTTTGAAATTGCAGATCTTTATATAGCTCGCAATCTTAAACATACTTCAGTCTTCTTGTTTTAGCCTTACAATCTTTTAAGGGTACAAATAATTAAATTTAAATACTACGTTTGTTTTCATAACTTTCCCTTTATCGTTGATGCTATCGCCGTACAACTTATTTTAAGAGTCAAGAAGTAACTCGTAGTTAGGTGGTATGAGTATTCACATGAATGAATAACAGTAGTTTCAAACTTATAACTAGGCAAGTTTCAATTGCTACACCTATCGACCTATAGAGTTACCAAATCCCTTTTCAACGTCCATGTTGTCAGCAAAACGCATTGTCTAGAGTTTTAATTGACTGTGCACACAATAGTTCTAGATTTCATTCATAAACATTCATATTTTACGCTTATTTATCCCCGAAAGATTAGGTAGAGTTTTATTATCACTCACATTTCGTCAACCATGCTAAGTGGCATGTAATAGTGGGCCAGCCTAATACCATCCATCGGGCACGTAAGACGCAGTATGCTAGATAATAGAAGAACGCAGCTGAGCAATCCTCATCTTTATTCTCATCTCTAAACCCTTAATCTTATTTCTGAATAATATATGGTTTATTCATTTATGGTATCATTAAATACACTCATGAATCGTCAAAGAAATAACGTTAAACACTGGAAACGTGTGTATCAAAAAACGGTTTCCAATATTTAACGTTATAAGCTACACCATCCGTTGGTAAACGACCAAAAGTCCTTGTTCTGAGAAGAACGGGCAAGAAACTCAGCAAGTTTATTCCTCCCTTTACATGAAGTTATGAGTTAGTGAAAGATGTCACATTCGCCTTGTACGACCTCCGCGGTAGAGTTTGAGTCAATAAATTGTATTCTGCTCTGCCGTTACCACACAGCTTCTATAATTCAGTAATTGTCCATTGCATTCAATATATTCTATAGTTCTCTTTGGTATTATGAAAACGACCATTGATCGCGTAATTGTTCTAAATTAGCAACGAGACTTTTTTATTGTCATCAATCAATTGAATATACTAACCACTTCGTAAAGAATAATAATACTGTATAGACTTAAATGAGTAAAAGTAAATTAGTTGTGAGTGCCGGTGTTCGTCATATAATTGTAAACCTCTCTACTAAACCAAAACCCAGGAGCGGAACAATACTATTGTGATGAAATTGCTGCTTCCGCTTGTAAGTCACGTTTGAATAAACAGGAGTCCTCAAGTAATGGTGAAACTTTTGTCTTACTTATTTGTAAACAAAATCTACAATTATTCATGTACCTACTCTTCAACTTTGTGCTTGTTATTTTCGGCACAGCTTAAAGTAAATACAGAAATCGTTTCAAACCCAAAACTTTTATGGACAAAAACAGAGAGTGAGAGATTTTAAACAGTGCTGTAATTGTAATTTTATTTTTAATAAAATTACCATTTCAGCACTAAATCCATCAAGATACTATTTAAAATTTGCAAGATTCGTGATTCTTTTATGATCTTTATCAGTCTACAAAATAACTAGAACTCATAAGAGAGGGTCCGAAACGTAAAATAATATTTATTCCCAAGAATTGACTAACTCAATTTGATTCACCTCAAGGCTATTATGTGAAGTGGAAGCGTATTAAAGTCAGTTTCACGAAAGAAAGTATCTTGGCTTAAATCTTAATATTTTGTAATAAAAGATAAAATAATGTAATTGGAGACGAACTATATTTTGTCGTTCAACATATTTAACTACAAATACAAAATACTGGTAACCCAAGAAGCTTTACCGTCGAAAATCTATAATTACTCACAATTTGTCTTTTAAATTCCCAGAGTCTAGTATTCAATAAAATAGCTATCGTTTCAAAAGAGAATAGCCCTAATACGGCAGGAGAAGGTACCTGTGATGAATATTCCGTGATTGCCGATAGAAAAAGCATCGACTGTTCTGAGCCCTTACCCGTAATAGTAGATTTCCTTTGCGTCTACGTCCTTGGCGGATTCCAACATAAAGCCTCTTTATTGATGTTTGAATCCAGCCTCCCGACTGAGTGTCCCATCCAATTCCATTTGCAAGATTTGTCGGTTTATTGCCGCTTGCTAACATATAACTCAAAGATCTCTGTAGGTAGTGACCTAGCTGTGGTTCGATGGACTTATGACATCAGTGTTTTATATAACAGTTTCAACTACTGTTTTCGCTTTTAAATAAACTTTAAGATTAATAAAAAGTAATTTAAGTAGGAATAATAAGCAATGAAGTGAAGAAAAATTAAAGTACTTAAAAAAAAGTACTTAAAACATTTTTCCCATACATATTTTGGTATAACATTTTTTTAGAATAGAATAATCTTTTTGACTTATTAATATAAAATAACAATAGCAAATTCTTAAAAAACTAAATAAAATAGGTGAATTTGTGTGTGAATTTGGTGAAGTTGTGTGTGATTATGAGTATATGAGGTGAACAGTAGGTCAGGATTATAATACGATTGTTCTATTTTGAGTAATTCAGATGCTGTTGCCAGACATCGATTTTGTTTGCCTTGCGGGGAAGATCTTATAAGCAAATGTTTCTGCCTAATCTGTTGTTAATATAACTTACAATATGACTTAACGAAAAATGCAGTATGTTCAATTACTGCATTTTCATAAGCCCGACATCATTGATCTCTACTGCACCTGCTACTTTTAGCACCCACCCCGCTTATAGTCAGTCTCACATCTACAGCACGTCAACTTTGGGCCTTACGTCATCAGAGTCACAGTTGACAATCAATTGGCGATATTTGACAGTTTTATATATTCTGACGTGCTGTTAACCTCTATAAAAAGGGAATTTTTAGTTTTTTTAATAAATATATTTAATTTTTAGCCTCACATCTAGCCTATGGTAAGTCACAGAGTTTGTGTTATGTGAACTAACTTTATGGGAACGAACTCAGGAACTCTTCGCCTAAATATTAATAGTCAAGAAATTTGTATAATTATATTTTTCAATTTTATTATCGCTAAAAGTTAACTTCAGAGAAACAATTCTATTTGAAATCAATAATGAGCAAGAAAAATAACACTCAGGTTTCGCCAATTCTGTTAGGTCCCATATATTTGGAAACAAGCTGAGAGAGTACGCTGTCATCATAGTTCTAGGTAGTCGAGGAACGCTGCTGTCCATTACTCAAAGCTGTGCCGTCTCTCTTAATCGTGTCGTACAATACCCCGGACGGATTGGTGGTGGTGACAATTGTATTCTACTCTGCCGCCACCACACGGCAGGAGAATAAAAATTTTGGATAATGTGTAGTAAGCCGAGATCTTCACCGTTGACATAACTACGTAATACCTTATCTCAACGACATAAGCAACAAGTTGTTTCAGATTGCGCGACGAAACACCGGCGGCCGCAAATCCAACGGCAGTTAGTTTCGAAGTTACCAATGTACAAGTGAGCAAGTTTCAGTAGACTTTGGGTACTGGAGGACAGTTATCAGTTCATATTACGTGGCGCCATAGTACCTTAATGAAATTATAAATGTCTACCGAGATCAGTAGGGCCTATTCCGTGAAACTCACAGGATATTAGACAAACTTATTTTGAAGTATGCTGCATGCTATCTTCTGAAACGTGCTGCACCAATTTCAAATGAACTGGACAGAAAAAAGAAGATTTTGAAACATAAGTCTGATATTAATAATTTTATTTTGTAAATATGATACCGCGGTAGAAGCTTTAGAAATCTGGGATATCGATTTTACCTGTACCTACCACATAAATCACGTCTGTTTCTCCCTGAAGAAGTAGTTTTTGACGGCCGGTTTGGTTCAATGATTAAATCGCTGACTATAGGCGAAGAAGTCCCGGTATCAAATTTTTGTAAGGGTAAATTTTTAATGTAAAAAGTTGGTAATACAAACCACTTAGTCAAAACCGGTGATGATAAATAATAGAAAAATTTAATCATCTTGTGTGAAGATACTATGTAAGTAACGTCCTAAATACTTACAAATTATGGTATGGCGTGACGATACAAATCAATATATATACCATTGTTATCTACGTCATCTATACTGTACAGTTGTATCGAAGTGGTGTTTTCATACTTACACAATAGTCAATCGATAAATTAGTCTGAACCTTTTATCTGAAATAGTTTTTTAAAAGGCGGATCATTGGCTTTATGTGTTTTATATGTCATTATTGAAATATTCCGTGTTGTGACGGCAAAGCAGAATACAATTGTCACCACCATCTCTCCCGTGGGTGTCGTACAAGGCGACTAATGGCTGATTTAAACGTATTGTAGTCAAGTTGCTAACTAAATTTTGACTTGATTTTAAGTGACAAAATTTTTAAAAACTTGGAACTTAAATATTAAATAAATTTTACACGCACACCTATCATCTAGCCCAAAGTAAGTAGCCTAAGCACTTGTGTTATGGATACGAGATGACGGACATATTTTTAATATCATGATAATTATATCGATTTCAACATTTATTGTATTCATTTATATACAATAAATGTTGAAAATATACTACATAACCATATACACAACCATGACTCGGGAACAAATATTTGTGTTCATCACAAAGTTTGCCCCTACCAAGATTCGAACCCGGGACCTCTTGGCCAATACCCAGCAATCTGAGAATTCGACCAAGCCGGCCGTCTAATAGACTTTTTGCTTATTTCATTGTTTATATGCATTAAGTCCCTTGAAATTTAGTTAATTACTTAACAACTTAATAGTACATGTAAATCGGCCATATGGGTAAAGAGCGATGCGATGAGCAATGGGCAGCAGCGTTACTCTTATACCACTTAGCTATACTGTGATTTATGTGCCCGGTAGATGGCAATAGGCTCGCCACCTACCCTATTTGGCCAAACGTGTGTGTTCATTCGCCACTGCCTCCCCTTCGGGGATATAGGCATGTATGTATTATGTATGTATGTATTATTGAAATATTCACCATTAAAATAATATTATGGGTAAATATGAAACTGTCATTTTCAGTATTACCGACCGCATTTCCTAACATTCACGAGCAATAAAGGAGGGCCTTGCCCAAAACTATGAATCTGCGTTTTACGTACGGTTCGAGTCCAATTTCCTTATTCTTATTCCCACAAGCACTCGACACGTGTTATTAACAACCCTTATCCAAAGTGCTGGCGACAGATTGTTTCTCCTTTGTAACTTTAATTTTCATAAAATCTGATTTTTATTTTCATGTCCACACTATACCTACGACACGTTCTTAAAAGTCTTGAACTTTCGTCACTGGTCATTTACGTCATTTACTTTCATCCCTTTCTACTTTTTCTCATTTTTTCTTTGTTTGTAATTCTCAGCAGCTTAAGAGAAATTGTCGTAAATTAGTGCTACTCACTAATTTGTTAATTAGTAACCGTTTTTTTTAATTATTTCACTCGTTTTCTTCGCGAGTAGATGGATTAATGTAATCTATAGCACTGTAAGAGGCTTTAGATTTAAGGAAAAGTTGAATTAATACTCGTCTTCATAATATCAAAACAATTTAGCTGGAGAACAGAAGAATTAAAAAATTGTTTAATTACTTCTTAGTTTACGGATACTTCACAGGAAACTTTTAACGCTAAGCTTCGCAGTTAAATGCTAAAGTAAAAAGATCGATATTATTAATTAGTGCTGGTACCGTGGACTTTCAGACTTGCTGCGCGGTGATGGCAGAGCAGAATAGAATTTCGCTACTCTTTCACATTTGGTGGGTGTTGTAAAATGCCACTAATTGAGTTTTGTGGACTGTGTATATATACCATGGAGCTCGTTCCAAATCTCATAGTGACAAGCAAACCAACCACAATTGCGAGCCCTAGGGGGTTTAGTTACAGACAGGTTGACGGTATTATTAACCTAGTTAAATCCTAAAGTAGTTTGACAACAGCCAATTCGACAAACGCAGCGTGGTTTGCTGGCAGATGCAGCTCGGAGCAACAACTTAACTTGACTTCTTTCTAAGCACGGAGGAGCTGGAGAATAAATGGACCATACCAGCATTTTGCAGATTTGTATCTACCCATCATGCCAGCATTTTGCAGACTGATATCTGTAACGACAGTATATTCAGCTCGGGGCACGGTAAATACAATTATCAAGTTCGGACATCCGTTCTCGGACCGGCCTGTGCGAATATTGATCAGTTTACTCTAGACTCCTCAAGATATTGCGATATACCCTAGATATCATTTTCGAATATTTGTGGCAATTTCCGCAGTTATTTTACTTAGAAGGTGGGATATGTCATCCCATTAACTCCAGCTATTCCAACCTTCTAGCTGTTACACAAACTAAATAACATCGTACCTACTTGAATATCAGCTCTTTAAGCACTCCAACAGAGTTCGTTACAAACGACTCCTCAGGGTTTTAATAATTCGTACCATGTTACAAAGAAATATAAGTGAGACAAAATTGGTCGGTTGGCCATGGCCCATTCTCCCTGTATTCTTCCATCCATAGGGAAGGCTTGGCGCCCTAGCAATACGGGGACATTAAAAGGCTAGTGTAATGTCCGTGTGCCGTGTGGTGACGGCAGAGTAGAATACAATTGTCACCACCCTAAATCTCTCCCGTGGGTGTCATACGAGGCGACTAAGGATAAATCAATGATGAGGAATGGGCAGCAGCGTTCCTCTTATACCACCTAGCAATAACCATGTACTGCGACTTTTGTGCCCGATAAATGGCAATAGGCTCGCCACCTATTACATGGGACTTAACATAATTGGCGAAACGTGGGTGCTGGTTCACCTCTGCCTGCCCCTTCGGGGATATAGGCGTGATTTATGTATGTATGTATGTAATGTCCGTGGTTGGTTATGGCCCTTATTCTCTGTATCGTTCCATCCATAGGGAAGGCCTGGCTCTCAACTGGGAGGATATTAAGGGGCTAATAATAATGTCATGATGCGGGAACATTTTCAGTAACTATTAGTACTTATACGTACTATAAGTACTTGCTTACGCAATCCATTTGGTAACATTTTCAGACTCAAAATTTTACTCATTTTTCTCCCAAAATACTCATTCATGCAATGCTGATTAATTGGTAATGGATTGACCAGTAACGATTGACCTACGAGGACTTCCATTTCTGTTCCAACCATTGCATGTATCAATTTCATGTTATATTCGACCAATTTGGATGTCGGAACTTTTGACTTCATGTTTGCTTATGTATTCAGGAGAATCACTCAGCAATCTCCATTAGATGCAAACTGACTGCACTGTCAGTGATGTGCGGTAATTAATTACGTACCTATACGACGTGACGTAGTTATTGCGTATCTTTTCGATTGTGTATCGATTTAAAATTATTTTATCAGTGTTCGGTAGCTGCTCAGCTGACTTGAGCCCGTTCCCAGGCGAGGTAGGTAAACTTAGATAAGGGCGGAAGTGAGGGCAACGGTCCCGCCCGCCGCTGATAAAACACCTGCCTGGGTTTGCGCATTACACGCACAGATCCCTATTTCTGGTGTCACGCGATTTTTCAATAACATTCGGTTAGGGTGTTTTGTTTTTCGAATAAAGGCTTGTAAATAGGAGATAAGGAAGTTTTGCCGTCTTTTTTGATGGCATTGTACGCGTTTGATGTTTTCATTAGATTATGTAAGCAATAAAAGTTATTGGTGGAATTTTTCCGCTTAGAACAACCGCGACCTCTTATGTAATATCAGTATGTTAACCCTTTATAGGGTAATGCATACATTTTTTTTTATTGGTTTTAAGCCTTATTACAAATCACTAAGGTTTTTATTATGGTGTCAACTATTTTACACCTGCCCTGCCCTATAAAAGGTTTCAACTTAATAACCATTAAAATTAGTATCTATCACGAAGTACCTTCGCTGAACTAAAATACTAAAATCGGCATAAGAATGTTATAATATTATTACATTTATAAAAATACAGCGTGGTTCCACATCATTTTAGGCTTAACAGCTTAATTCTTCATATTCAATTTACCCTGACACACTGTTCTAAAATTCGTCAACTAGACTTTACTTTAGTTTTATATTTAGCTTCCACCTACGTATATCTTTAGTGCCTCCAGATAATTCCATAGAAAATGTCATTGTAGGAACAAGAGTTTCACAATAACGAGTGCTCACAAAGCGGCCTCAATCTTGACAATACATAACAGACATTACTTATAAGATATAATTAAACGGCAACTGTAACTCAAAATTGCAATTTAGAACACACTTGAATAAAAAGGGGGATATTCTTCTTTTTTCTTTCATTTTACCTCTAATGTCTTACTATCGCCAGCTAACTTTGTATAAGTACTTATATACGCATAAGCACACAAGTCAGCAGCAATACATAATGAGGTAAGGCAAAATATCCCGACATAAGCGGCTGGGGCCGAGACCTTATCGTAAAATAAATAACACAAATGAAAATATTGCGACGATGCCAATTCGTTGAGAGTAAAAAGAGTAGCTGTTCAATAAATAGTCAAAATTATTCTACCTTAACGACGCTACTTGATTTAAGAAGGGATCACTTTCAAGTAAAATACTATTGATAAAATGAAATAGATTTATGAAAATTGAAACGCAATGCCTTTGGAATAAAGAGCTTTATTGTAAATCGTTATTCCACTCGCGATTGAGTATAAAGCGGATTAGGTAATGTCAAATGCTTAGCTTTATTACAAATTGGATGACAAAGAAACCTTTGTGTTGCTATTTCTATGATTTAACATCGTACGTTTTAGTGAAACGGAAAGAATATTTGCTGCTCGAAATTACATTACTTGTAATATATTGTATACGTCTGCATTATTAAATATATCGAGTGATTTAAGAATAAGCACTTGCATGATATTGTGTCATCGCATGCCAAGAATGTCTGTTTGTTTTTGACATATGTGTACATTATGAAACAGGAAACGAAATCGACTAAGTAAGAAGGTGTTTCCCGATAAAATATATATAAAGCTTGACTTTCGCCATATCTGAATTAGCATACTGGCCCTAATAGATGAGTACTGCTAGGTCATGATTTACTTGATAGTAGATGGAGAATATGTAAGTGGGAATTAATAGGAACCTAGCCTGGAAGTCGTCACAATATTTTGTATGTGTATTTGTGTTATTAATAGCGTAACTAGCTTTAGTCTTAAATATCCGTAGGTGCACCGATAACTAGGTTTAAAAAAGTAGAAACACGGAACGCTTACGAGAAAACAGTCACTGGGGCACACTTTTATTCTCTGGTCGAAGAGTTAAGCTTAGTACCTTACCATGAATTTCCTTTGCATTCGATTATTGTATTAAGCAAATAATACACATAAGCTTATAAACTGTGAAAATACTTTATTCTTAAATATGCAGGATTATTCGAAAATAAGTGAGAATATTCTCGCACACGGACGAGGTGGCTTAATAAATTTGTTTTTAATTATTTATCAAACTAAAAGAAAAAAATATACGTTATGATTGTACGTTACGTTGTAGTACGTGACTAAATTATGTTGAGTGTGAAACGGTTAAAAGAGAAGAGGCTGGACGAGAAAAAAGCAGTATATAAACAATTTTTGAATTAGATGATGTATTCAATTTCGCATTCCATCGTTTAAGTCTCACATGAACTATGCAGATATTTTGCAATTTCTTGCTTGATGAAACTAATGATAGCCTTATGAAGGCTCTGATTGTGATTATCTGATAAAATAAAATATATTCTTTTAATATTCTTTGAGAGACAATTTTAGAAAATACTTCAGTATTACCTAAATAATATTTCTACAATAGTTATCAAAGTTGAAGGACATTAATATTTTCATTACTGTCAGCTTCATTTCAACAAACTCAACTTAAACTAAATATGGTAATATTTTCATTTCAAAGTCGAGAATTCAGATAAAAATTAAATGGAAGCTTCTAGTAACAATAGTACTCCGTACTTTTTGCAGCTAAAAGTTTTGGAGTGAGGTGAACAATCGACGATCGATGTCTGCTCGCTACCAACTCCTACAGATTACGGGCCATTTACATATGAAACGTTTCACTGAACGCTTGCACTACAAGTCTGGGACTTCTCCGCTCCGCCACTTAGTTTTTTATTTAGTTTTAGTAATTCTAAATATAAATTCATTTTCTGACGCTGCTGTTTAGGACCTTCATTTTCTTGAAAATATCATCATTTGTTTATGAAATCTTGAATATGAATCGGACGATTCACAGCGCAGAACCGACCAATTTGGAGATCCTTGGGGGAGACTTGTACCCATCAATTGGCGTCTCTTGGCTTAAATGATGTTGATGATGATAATTTTAGTCGACCACTTGTAAACAATTTATTTTCTTATCTGGAAATGTTGGTATTAATACCAATATTATTATATCCAGCAATTTTTTTCACATAACTTAATCTCCATTTGCCGAAATGGATCCGTGACTTCGGGTTACAGTTCTGTGAAGGCCCTCGGAACCGCAACCCGAACCAGCCGACCACGGGACTGCTCGATCGATCAACGTTGAACGGTATCGTCATAATTAAAGTTAAATTAGGACGGGTAAATGGTGGCAAAAACGGATGAGGAAACACTCTAAAGGATTTTTTATTTGTGATTTCTTCAAACAATCAAAAATAGCTTTTAGTAAACAGGGCATTGAAGCTTTGTAGTCATATGGTTTTCTTCCTTTTGCTTTGTAAAACTATTTGCTATACCAGTGAACTCTGTTTAGCAATCCAGAATTCCAAATGCGGGTGTCGGGTTCACAGTCTGACTTAAAAAGATACGTAGAACCTGATACTTGCGACCCAAATGTAGGCGCCCTTACAAATACACATTTATACTAACCAAATGAAACAACTAGCATTCTTGATTCTCTTTATTGTTATTTATTTGATATCACTCTTCCGTGTCTAAAGTAATAAAGGAGTTATCAGAAGTTGCTAGTTTTAAGTCAGAATTTTGAACTAACATGTTAAAATTAAACATGGGCTTGGAAACGGTTAAAAAGATACACTTTCGCTACGAACGATACGAATAGGTAGCTTTGATTTTGCACACTATTAACCGGTATTCGAAATTTTGCGACGTCCAATATTAAGTTTTTTAAGTAACATTGATGTTTTTTGTATTTTGGTAAAATAAATAAGGTAAAAGGTATTTATTGGAAGTCAATTCGATATCTTTTGTTATTCGTGTGCTCTATTTCATTCTCTTTCTCCCACAAGCAAAAGAAAACAATAGTATTATTTATACCAAATAAGCATCTTTTCAAGTTTGGACAAAAAGGTACCTACAGTGTTTTTCATCTTAATTCCCTCGACACAAAACAATACGAGTCGTGTTTTAATTAATCTGCTTTACACACTCGGCGCTCGCTTTGTAAGAACATAATAGAAATAATTTCTATTAGCACTAAGATAACTTAAATAAGGTTAGTGGTACAATGTTTGTCGGCTAACTAACAATTATTATGGCTATTTAGTCGACAAACATTGCAACATCTAATTTAATAAGAAATCAAAAGCGGCAACTTAATTTTTTTTTGTTTAAATACTATGTTTAGAGGGAAAGGAAACCCAAAGCGATACTGGACTTTTTCGCTTAGAAAATGTTTCATTATTTCTATGACGTCATTGGAAATTTTAATGTACTTACACCTGTCTTTCTTTTCTTCTTCTTCTTCCTGCCCTGTTCCCAGTCTATCTAGGGTCGGCGCAGTATGTGTCCTATTCCATTCATATGTCAGACGTCATCAAGCCATCCACTCCCTTTTGATTCATATCATCCATCCCACCGTAAAGGTGCTAGTGATTAATGAATGTATAGAAAAGAGACGGAACGGACCATGTCGAGAGACCTATGAACGGATAGAGTGATTAGAATGACAACATTCCAAACCATACTGCTCAAGGTTTTGGCTTAGGTTTTACAGCCGGCCGCCTGCCTGACACCAACCCTCTTTGGGTATGCTGTTGTTGGTGGTTTGCCCTCCACCATTCAGGTGCCCCAAGGTGCTTATTGGTCTGCACCGGGCAATCTCCCTTAGTCGACTTTTACGACACCCATGGGATGAGTTGGGGCTGGCCTATTTATTCTACGTTATTTGTTCGCTCCCAGGCCAGCAACACCTGTCTTTCTTTTATTCTACAAAATCGTAGGCAGATGTGTAATATGGGGTAGCCACTACATAATTTCGACGACAACAATCACTATATTCCTAGGTTGTGTGCCAGGGTTGTTGCTACCTTTATTATTTATAATACAACATATTTCATGATATTTTACACCAGAGTGCGCTTTAGACGCGGTCAGCTGTTATAAAAATATCACCCTTGCCTTTCACATAATCCATACACATAATCCTTACTTCTTCTCGACCCACTAATTAGTATTAGTCTTGCTCGCATGCTTGTCCTCTCATTACTTACCCATACCGGGACACCCTGGACGGGGCGGGACTTTCGGCTTTTCTGTCACGGATGCAAGTTTTAAGCTTCCTTCAGGTAGGTATTAATAGTTTTATTAATTGCTTTGCAATAATATAAAAAAATAAAAGTGTTAATTTTTTTGTCATCATCAAAAAAATCTGGTCTAATTTAGCACATGTTTCAATCAACCTCACTTTCCCCTTTGTGAAGTATCTCTATGGCAATGATGTAAAATTGTAATTTAAAAAACCTTGAAAACTCGAAACATGTTGTCACCCATCACAATGTTATGTCAACAAGCATTTCCTAAAAGGGTCTGCACAAATAAAACAAAGATACGACGAATCCGCTACTTCGTGCTGTCCTTGATTCTGTATTTACCTACGTCACAAACCATAAGGTTGAAAATCTATTAAGAAAGTTTCTAAATTTTGAATTTAATGATATGACGTAGATTGTACTTAAGTCAAAAACGTTAAGGTTGAAAATTGATTGATCCTAAATTTTGTATTACAATGATATGGCCTAGATTGTACCTTGACTCACAATGTCTTCCCAAATACTGCCCAACACATTCTTACAAATGACTGGTATATTTTGGTCGCGACAGGTTCTGATGAAAAATGACAGCATAAACCTACGACTTGAAGTCGACAATGCCGCCCTAAGAGTGGGCCCTACATTCCTCACAAATGGTGTCCATTTTAGCGGGCAGATACATCTATCTGGACATCCTTTCATTTCGGTTGAGTGGAGTCGTTTTTTCACGAGCAACTTTTATCATTTCCCATTTTTGCAATCTAATCTAAAACATATCGCTTATACGAAATGTTTGTGCTATTTTTAGAGAAAAATTATGTTTTGCTTTGGAATACGTATTCTATTGGAATATTATCATTATAAATTATTATTTCTTCAATGTTGTTCTGGGAGCGGTTTTCCGTGCTGGCCGGGGAGCAATCTTCCAGCTGACCTAGTAGTAAAAAAATAATGTAGAAAGTGCCATCCCCGACTCACCCAAGGGTTATGGGGAGGGATATAGGGGAGGTATATGGAATATGACAGCTATCGTAATATTCAGCCATCATAAGATATACCCCTAGCTAATACGTAGATCCAGGTCATCGGACCCAGATGTTGAGTTATGATTCGTTTAACAAACCACCCAGTTGCCCACAATCATAGGTAAACCAACCGCAGGACATTGCTGATTTTTACAAGATAATTATTCTTAAAATTCATAATTATCAAACTAATGAAGAATTTTATCATCACCAAACATTCGCAAACAGTTCAAGAATTAGTCCTTGAATAAACACTCATAATTGTATTACGCAGCATGTAACCTTTAACAATAGTCATTATCAAGCAGTATAATTATGTCAATGAATACTAGAGATCGCTCATTACTTGTCTGTTGTGTGTGAATACGTTCTCTGGCGCTAACCTCAAAATTACAGACAGTCCGTAATAAAATCAAAGGCATATTAAATTACATTTGCCAGTTTATCAAAGTTTATAATGAGAGATAATTTCGAGGAATTCGAACCATAGGTACTGTTATCGGAGGGAAAGTACTAACCTAAGGTACTAACATACATAAATTACGCATTATATATGTATTTTCAAGGATTCATCATCACTAAGCTCTTTAATGTCCACATTGCTAGGGCACATGCCTTCTTATGGAGAAAAAAAAATTAGGGCGAATGGGCCATGATTCACCACGCTGGCCTAATTCGGATTTTTTATTTGGTGGGTGTTAATGAGTAAAAATGCAGGCGGGACCAGTCCGTAGCACGAAAGAACTCGAGCTAGTATATTTTTGGTCACCCATTCAATGACCGGCCTTAGCAAACATTTCTTAGTTTACGCAATCACCGGCCGAGTGCGCTAAGACACTGCGCCATCGAGCTCTTTGTCTAAGGGTTAGTTAGATGTAACATAACACCCACATTTAACCAAAATTTATTGTGTCGAGTTTTTCCGTGTTTCGGAAGGTACGTTAAGCCATGGGTCTCGGCTGCATCTGTAGTCGTGAATACCCAGCAAATTGCGCTGGGTCACCGTGGTGGATTATGGCCCATTCTTTCGTTATTCTTCCAGACAATAGTAAATATTTTTCTCGATTGACTTTATGTTTTACGACAAACAGGTTAAGATTGACAATCCTTTGGAGAAATTCGACAGTGAATATCCGACGAGCTGTTGGCTGTACCACCTTTGTTTGTATTCCAAATCATCGTGAAGGCGAGAAAGGTAGCAAAATAAAAATGTACCGTAACAAGATACCCGTTTCAAACCTGACATTATATTCATCTCATATTCTCGACACGTCGAAATAAATTTTAAATTACATTGGCCCTCTCGAGTCCCGCGGTGCTAATATTATAAGACAATGAGCGCTTGTGAAATATTTGTCGCATTCATTATTTTCAGGGTAATTAGAAGCGGTGGCGATAGCAAATTATTTTATTTAATACCATTTTTGTCTTCAATATTATATTTTCACACTTTTCTTTTGTAAAGTGTGGTGACGGCAGAGTAGAATACAATTGTCACCACCCCAAGTCTCTCCCGTGGGTGTCGTACAAGGCGACTAAGGATAAATCAGCGATGAGGAATGGGCAGCAGCGTTCCTCTTATACCACCAAGCAACAGTTACTGCGACTTTTGTGCCCGATAAATGGCAATAGGCTCGCCAATACATGGGACCTAACATAATTGGCGAAATGTGGGTGCTAGTTCACCTCTGCCTACCCCTTCGGGGATATAGGCGTGATTTATGTATGTATGTGTATTTTGTATTTAGTTAGGTACTAGAAATATCTCAGAGGTATAGACACGCAACTGACATTGGTGCAGTTTTGTTAAGATATTCTGGTTGTTTTTGTGAAATGATGTGAATATAAATAAGATAGATAGATAGATGTGTGATGAGATAGATAGATAGATCGAGAGATGAAATTACTGTTTGTTGTATGTTAGCTGCAAGTAATACTACCGTTGTTTACTTCACGAATAAGGTTATTATTACCTAATCAGCTTAATATAATAATATAATTATTTAATATACAGAAAATATTTTTGTGATACTAGTGTGAATGAACCAACTACCAACAAATTGAAACAAATAATTATTACAAAAGTATGTTTATATATTGGCTATCTACTTGCTAATCCATACTGAATGGTGGGATATGGTCCATTTTCTCTATATTCTTCCATCTATATTGGTGCCTGTGCCCCAGTAATGGGAACTATGAGGATATTTTTCCACTCAATAAAATTATTTTCACAAGCCAAGGCGATTTGGTTTTCTTGTGTAGGTGGCACGAAATTACGGGGTGACGTCAGGAGCTATCAATAGCCAAATTGATTTGATGGCAGCTTAGCGGAAGGACTTGCGAAGTTTACAAATACAAAATAACTGTACAAAATATAACTCACCATTTTCAAAACATTAAACATCAAGAAGACTTATTGACAATTCTTTTTATTAGCTTAATCTCGTAATGCGATAAATGATAGTTACGTTTTTCTGCAAGTTCGATGTTTTCTTGTTATCACAACTGCGAAATCAATCAAGTTTCTTTTAGTGTGAGGTCTCATAATAGTATCCTAAAATGATATTTAGTAAAACATTGTACATGTTTGGAAATGTGGTAATTAGTGTGTGTCGATAAATATGGATAATAATATAATAATATAATAAGATATAATATAATTTCAACTAACCAACTAAAGTAATATTTATATTAGCCTTAGCCTTTGTTTGTGACTGGTGTAGGCGGGTCAACTTTGGACAAATGCCATCAACGTAACTTAAACTCGACTTATCGACCTTTATAAAAAGTAAGCGATACTAACGTAGTGGTAACGTGTATTATATATTCGGAGAAGCTCGATACCTTAACGTGCTCGACTTGACATAGTGTAAGCAATGTTCACTAATGTCGGTCACTGGGTGGCTTACCAATACCCTCCATTGGAATGGCCTGTGCCCCTAGTACTGGGGACATTATAGGGCTGGTATGACGATTGTATAGTGAAATAATAACTTCCATTTTATGAATGTATTACTACCATTATTAAGGGTCAAATAGGCAGCCGTACGTATTACGAAAGATGCCGGTTCGATTCCCGCTTCAGGGCATAATTTTAGAAATTTTAGACCTCTTTTTCTTTGCCACTGTAAAACTGAACCCGTTATACATACATCCATACATAAATCACGCCTATATCCCCGAAGGGGTAGGCAGAGGTGAACTAGCACCCGCGTTTCGCCAAATATGCTAGGTCCCATGTAATAGGTGGCGAGCTTATTGCCATTTATCGGGCACAAAAGTCGCAGTACTTTGCTAGGTGGTAGGTATAAGAGGAACGCTGCTGCCCATTCCTCATCACTGATTTATCCTTAGTCGCCTTGTACGACCCCCACGGGAGAGATTTGGGGTGGTGACAATTGTATTCTACTCTGCCATCACCACACGGCTCTTGTTATAACCTCGAGGTAATACAAATCGAAGACAATTAGGAACATTTTGTAGCAAATTGATGTGTTAGATGAGGTGTGTGATATGTTAATTTCACATCAATTTGCAACAAACTGTAACTAAGTTCAATCAGTCAATGTAATCCATAAACATTATTTGGAAAAAAAGCCAATTGAAAATGTTTCCTTGATTTGACTAGCGAATTACATAATGTACCCACAACAGCCATAACTTAGATACTTACCTACAGAGAACTAAAGAGGCAGTAACTAAAGCACGAAATGGAAGCAGCTTTCAGCGTACTTGAGAGCGGCATGTGTAATGGTTTTGGAGAGAGCAATACGAGCTCTAAAGGATCGGTAGCTGCGGTATCGCGATCCTATTCGCACAAACGGCTCCAATGGCATCGGCGATAAAACTCAAATTGTTATTTGACAAATCGATTGATTTAAGTCTAAAGTGTCTCGTGCCAAACTTTTCTGTCTCTGTTCTCTTTCCGACGAATAAGCTAACGTTGTTTGTTTGTTTTTAACAGACTTCATAGAAGGAGGTTCTCAATTCATCTGTTTTTTTTTTCATTTGTTATGTATCAGGTGCTTTCGACCTGGCCCTTTTTTAATCCGCCTAGGCCTTCCCCTTGCCATTTCTCTGTAGTATACAGGGTACATACATTATTTTTGTATGAAAATGAAATCTTTCGAATCATCTAAAGTCGTAGAACAAACATTGTTGCTTATGATGTTGGCTATCTACTCCTGCGAGGTTTTGGGTGTTTTAAAAATAACCCTGTATATTATCATCATCATCACCAGCCTTTTAACTGCTGAGGCACAGGCCTTCCCTATGGATGGAAGAATATAGGAAGAATGGGCCGTAGCCACCCCGCTGGCCCAATGCGGATTTGTGGGTATTAACGTGTGCAGATGTTTCGGTACTAACGGCTTAACGTGCCTTCCGAAGCACGGAGGAATAATTCTCGAGATAGTACATTTTTTGGCACCCATCCAATGACTCGTCTTAGTGAACATTGCTTAGTTTACACAATCGCAGGCTGCGCAAAGCAAGTGCACTATAATAATAGTATCTAAACTGTAAATATTTTGATTCATTTAATTCTCTAATACCATCAATACAACTATTATACCTTTGCTTCCTGAACTCTCAAACAAAGGCAACAGTTCAGTTGCGAATTCGAATATTTGCAATAAGTTGCGAATCGATACAATTAGCAAATCGATACTATTATAAGCACACACAGCTAAGCTAAGAAAATGAGATTACTTTGTTTTCTCGGTGAAATTCCGCAAAATATTAAGGGTCTTTTTCGACAACATCAAGAAAACTCCTGAATATAAATAAGCCAATCAATGTTTATTTACTAGCTAACTTTTGTTTACTTGTCACTTTTAGATGACCCTGCTATTTGGGGGGAGGAATAATCAAATTCATCTCTTGAAACGGCCCTTGGGGATCTTTTCTAGTATGGATATTCACAGGGATGAGATAGGATGGGAAAAATATTGATGCTCTTAGATTTACTAATTCTAATTTTGCAAATTCTATGTCCTTTTACGGTCTAAAGTATTATGGTCTATGGTATGGACGCTGTGTTGGATGTTAAATCTCTTTAATGTCATCTCATGCGTGGTTCAAATTCCAGAGCTCTAATGTCTGTGATTTCTTTCACAGAGGCAGTAATCGAATATAAGGTTGATATTAAAAGCAGTGCGACAACCAGTCAAAGCTGTCAAAAGTCATTCTGAAACGTTAAACTAGGTTATTGTGAGGTCCAACTAAAGCGGTAGCAATACTCCAGGAGACCAGCATATGTGATCCGGTAAATAAAGGAAGCAGCCTTCCAATTATATAATTAACATAATTTCTAATTATAAATATAAATTTTTACATAATCTCCATACAGAACTATAATGTATAGTGTATTAATGTACTCCGAAAATAACCGTGACAGTTCAGGGAATATAGTTATTTAATTAATCATTCCTTCGTAGTCGTTAGGATACCTTTGGGGTAGACAGCGTTTCGTCAGCTAATTTCAAATTCCATGCAATAGGTTGCGAGCCTATGCCTATGATATTCTCGTAGATGGTGCATCATCGCAGTATTACTTGGTGGTTATACCATATGTGGTTATACCCGCTACCATGCAAGCTTTTAATAGAACAATATATTAGCAACCAATCATAAAAGGCTCTATAAACGCCATTGTCTTATCGAGTTGATAAAATATGCGGGTTCAATAACCTAGTTATCTATGCCGGAACAGCGCCTCCTACACATTGTAAAGCACGATAAGATATTCAAATCTCAATAGGGAAGTGAACTATATTTATAAACCTGACATTTCCAAATAATAGAGCGACGAACATCAGATAGAAAATTTAAATGATTCAATCATTTAAATGTACTCTTTGATATTCTATTCGCTCTGTATTCTAAAAATTTGATCGGGCTTGAAGCTAAATGTTGTGAAAGTTCAAATTCCTACAGTGCATGGTTTTTAAATTGGTATTTACATAAATCACGCCTCTTTATATTCGATAGGGTGGGTAGTAGACGTTTCCCCAATTATATTAGAACGCAATAGGGAGCTAGCTTGTAAAAGAAAAAGACGGACTGTTTATTCAATCAATCAACACCAGGCCTTTAATGTCCCCACTGGTGGGGCACAGGCCTTGCCTATGAATGGAAGAATATAGGGAGAATTCCCCATAACCCACCACGCTGGCCCAGTGCTGATTGGTAGGTATACGTGTTCTTTTATGTGGCTTAACGTGCCTTCCGAAGTACAGATGAACTCCGAGATATTATTATTTTTATTTTAGGTCACCCGTCCAATGACCGGCCTTAGCGAAAATTGCTTAGCTTACGCAATCGCAGCCTGAGTGCGCTAAACTATCGAGCTCCGTTGGTTTATTTGAAAGTCGCCCGGAATCCACAAATAGAAGAGGACACGATCGCTAAGCCTATTACAAAATGTGTCGACCGAAGTCTACAGAGCTTCGCGCACTGTTGCGTGGTGAAATCGAGTTTGTAACTTATGCACATTCCAATTTTCGCTTTGTTACTACGAGTGCAACGACATGTTTGCCCAATGATTGATGTAAGTGGGTCTTGAAGAAAGTTTCTATCTTGAACTGAGCTTTAAGAAGAGTTGTTGAAGATAAGATTCATCTTAGGATATTCAATACAGATATCCTAGGTCGCAGAGCCCTCTTAAGACAAATAGTGGTTATACTCCCTAAAATGGACACTCTCTTTTATATAAACATTTTGAAAATGGATAATTATTCTCGCCAACTTCGCTCCCAACTCCCGTCTAGCGTATTGGCAAATAGTTTTATACACAAGAATACACGCTTTAGGCCACCATCCCCTAGATCAGTAGGTGAATTGAGATGCCGTTACATTTCGTCCCGCTGTAAAACACTCGTGAAAGTGGTTGTGGTGTAGGCCATTGTATTTTCCTCTGCCGTCACAACACACGCTCTAAATATTTATTAGAGGACGCCGACTTGTATAGAACTTCTGCAAAATTTATACCGGTAGATTATTACATATTTAAAAGCGGTTTCAGCCAAGAAAGTACCTGTACATGTGTACATGTTACCAAAAGTTACTTTTCCAAAACTTACTCTCTTTGCAATTAGATTGGAATTAAATAGATAATATCATATAGTCTCAGAAAAGGGATGCTAAAATACTCTGAAATGTCCACTTGCTTGTTGTTTTACGTTGAGAACCCACATAATAATGTAGCAGCGAGGATTTATGGCGTATAAATTGTATTCCTAGCTATGTTTTAAACGGGGCATATAATTTCTATTGTTTAGGGATTATTTATTTATAACAATTGGTGGAAACAAAAGCTAATGTATTGTAAGTACTGAACTTAAAATATGTGCTTAAATCTAAATAATTGTGTAACTTAAATTTGTTATGTTTATGAGTAGGTATTATTAACTTTCAACCAGGTAGATAGCTATATTATTCATTCAACATAATTTATGAAGAACATTAATATTTATAATACTTTAATTTGTATAGATGATACCGCTTTTCGGTATTGATCCAGTACAAAATCTCAGTGAGTCCGAGTAGATCCTCGACGTAGTTATTTTGTTGCAAATGCGTGCTTCAAATATATTGATTTTATAACAAAAACGAGGGTTGATTGCACAGGGGTGAATGCCCCTGTCACTGCAGATTCTCCCCGCTATAGCGCCATGTTGGTTGGGGTTCCATCCCTAATGGAGAATGGACTAAAATATGGGCCCATTCTTCCGTACCCATGGCGTGGAAGACATATGGAAGAAGATTCATTTTCGTGCATTTATGTCTCCAGATATATCTCTTAATTACAGAGCACAGTATTTACTCTCTGTATTACAGGTTACTTACATTGTATCCAAAAAGGCTCGAAAATTCTACTTTATTTTTTCGCTCCCAGGCCTGCATGGAAGATGGGCGGTGAGTGAATTATTATATTAAAAGTACTAATAAACAAAATTATTTAATTGTATAAGTTTTGACCAATATAGGTACGATATACTGAATATTACACCAAACCGATATACACTGGGTGTAAACATAAATCACGCCTATATCCCCGAAGGAGTAGGCAGAGGTGAACTAGCACCCACGTTTCGCCAACTATGTCAAGTCCCATGTAATAGGTGGCGAGTCTATTGCCATTTATCGGGCACAAAAATCGCAGTACATTGCTAGGTGGTATAAGAGGAACGCTGCTGCTTATTCCTCATCACTGATTTATCCTGGGGTGCTAGTTCACCTCTGCCTCCCCCTTCGGGAATATAGGTGTGAATTATGTATGTATGTATGTATGATTTATCCTTAGTCGCCTTGTACGACAGCCACGGGAGAGATTTGAGGAGGTGACAATAAAATTGTATTCTACTCTGCCGTCACCAGACGGCTTTTTTAACAAATAAAATGAAATGGTTTTATATCCTTGTTATTAAATACATTTTATTTTAGTTTATATTACATTTAGGTACCCTCGTTTTTAGACAAGAGACACAATCTCTTTATAATTAGAAGTTATAAAGCGATATACATAAATATCTTGTATAAATAGAAATTAAACTTTATACTACCCTTTGAAAGATGTCGTAAAAGTTGTATTGCTAGAGTGGCCGCACGATAATAATGCTTATGCATTTTTGTGGTTGCATTCTCAATAAATCAATTATCGATTCTGTGATAACCGGTGACTCACTGCACGAGCATCAAGGTGCTCCAATAGCATTATAATTATATCGCTTTCATTTCCTCATTAAATTTTCATTATTTAAAGCTTGCGGCTTTGCAGCGTTGTTACGGACTTCCTATTATTAATGTGACTTGTGTACATTATGAGACAATACATGACTATAAGATTTTGAAGGTACATACATAAATCACACCTATATCCCCGAAGGGGTAGGCAGAGGCGAACTAGCACCCACGTTTCGCCAATTATGTTTGGTCCCATGTAATAGGTTGCGGCCTATTGCCATTTATGGGGCACAAAAGTCGCAATACATAGCTAGGTGGTATAAGAGGAACGCTACTGCCCATTCCTCATGACTCATTTATCCTTAGTCGCCTTGTACGACACCCACGGGAGAGATTTGGGATGGTGACAATTGTATACTACTCTGCCGTCACCACGCGGCACCGTGTGGTCACCAATTTGAAGATAAATCTTACTATTTATGTAAACTAAAAAAAACATAGGGTAGGACTATATTATTTAAAGGGCAAAGTTACATACATACATACATAAATCACGCCTATATCCCCGAAGGGCTAGGCAGAGGTGAACTAACACCCACGTTTCGCCAAATATGTCAGGTCCCATGTAATAGGTGGCGAGCCTATTGCCATTTATCGGGTACAAAAGTCGCAGTACATTTTTGGGTGGTATAAGAGGAACGCTGCTGCCCATTCCTCATCAATGATTTATCCTTAGTCGCCTTGTACGACACCCACGGGAGAGTTTTGGGGTGGTGACAATTGTATTCTACTCTGCCGTCACCACACGGCTAAAAGTTGATTGTGAAATAATATATCATATATCTAACAGTATTTTGTATCATTCCGTACCCCTGAGTAGAATTGAAATGTGCAAACTATTTAACTAAGTAACCACTGCTACGTGGTTTCCTGGCACTGTAAAGTGTCTCTTTCTCTATCACTCGATGGACCCGACACCTGAACGGGGCTAAGTAGAATCGCTTAACATAACACAATAATCCTGTGTTATTATTATTCCTACTTACTTAATGATGACTGCCTTTGCCAGATATTGGATAAGTAATATCTGTTGATAAAGTTATTACCAACAATTTATCAAACCAAACGCTTTCAATTGCCTATTATTACTTAACAATTTCATTCGTACTCTATCATTAGAGCCATTTACGTCATCTATCACTGATAATTTTTGGGACACTCCTACACAAAAACTCGTATAGACTACTTTATAACAAATTGAAATGCGAAGCAAAGATGCTCCTTACCACACGTTTCATATATACGAGTTTCCGACGCATCCAATACAACAGTGTTATTGACTCTAAACCTAACAATGATGTGCTCGCCCACACACCACATACCGTAAGGCGATATTGAAGTTTTGAAAGCCAACGTTCATCGGAACTAGAATGGAATATTAATGTGGTCGGATTGTTGTGCACGCTTTTAATGCGGTAGTTTTGTTGATATTTACAGAAAGACAATCATATATTTGGACTATAATCAAAGTCAGTCAAACCCTTGTAATCAGTTTCCATGTGTATTGTGTGCCATGTGGTGACGGCAGAGCACAATACAATAAATTTTCACCATCTCTCTCGTGGGTCTTGTACAAGGTGATTAAGCATTATAAATATGATGAGGACAGCAGTCAGTTACTAGTACTCCGAAAAGCGTTCACTGCTTAGAAGAACTTCTATCACTTAGGATTGTTGGTAGGTACCGCAAAATAAGAATACACTTAGTGTCACCGATCGTCGTGGGTGTCGATAAGGCTCCTAAGAATTAAAACACTGATAAAAATGGGCAGCATATTTGTTATACCACCATAATACTACGGTTTTCTGCCGAATGACAATAGTCCCACCCGCCCCTATTACATGGGACCCTGCATAGGTGGCGAAATGTTCGTGTTGATACACTCTGCTAACCCTTCGAGGATTAATAGGCTTTGTTCATACTATGTGTACGTAAAATAGGTATCTAAGGATAACCACAGGAAGGAATAGGCCGTGTGGTGACGGCAGAGTAGAATACAATTGTCACCACCCCAAATCTCTCCCGTGGGTGTCGTACAAGGCGACTAAGGATAAATCAGTGATGAGGAATGGGCAGCAGCGTTCATCTTATACCATTTAGCTGTATACCTACTGCGACTTTTGTGCCCGATAAATGGCAATAGGCTCGCCACCTATTACATGGGACCGAGCATAATTGGCGAAGAGTGGGTGCTAGTTCACCTCTGCCTACCCCTTCGGGGATATAGGCGTGAATTATGTATGTATGTATGTAGGAATAGGCCTAAGGAACTAGAAATATTCCAATTTAGAATTATTTGAATACGACATTGTGTACCAGAAACGTGTCGTGATCCTGAACGCCATATAGCAATCATTAATGACTTAAAGTGGCATGTTAGGACCACAAATACAGACACAGCTCTAGTAAAGATGAAACATAGATTTGTTAAGACCATACATACATACATAAATCACGCCTATGTCCCCGAAGGGGTAGGCAGAGGTGAACTAGCACCCACGTTGTTGTTAAGACCAAAGATTAAATAATGGGTACGAAAATGAAAGAGAAATTCCTAAATAAGAACGTAATAAATTCTGATGTTATTTGATCAGAGGAATTTGACTAAAGGCCACAACTTTGGAGTAATGTGTGTTCTTGACAAGGTCGTAGATTAACGGATGAATATTAATGAGCAGGTGTACTAATGTTGGTGATTTTTACTTCCATGCAACCCTTTTCACGTTACCATTCCCTTTGGGATTCGTTTTTGGTAAACGCTCCGCTGCGTTCGTCTTTATATTTTCAATTGTGGCTTTTGGTGGTTTCGGCTCCGGACAGGCAATTGTGGAAATGGTATTTTGGAGGAGCTCTTTGCTCGGTATATTCGGACTTTGTTGCTCTATTCTTATGATACGCTTTTTTGGATATAGAAATTGCATCTAGCAATATGCAATGGTAGGCACCTATCTTATGTCGGTCATTGGAAGGGTGACCAACAACTTATATTATCTGGAGTTTCCTCGAAGATATATTGAGGCATTAATTTTGGCATCTGCATTCTTAAACAAGCCACCAATCTGCACTGGACTAGCTTAGTGTGTTATGGCCCAATTTCCCTAGGTATATTTCTTCTATATACTTACTGAGGCCTATGCACCAGCAGTGGGTTATTAAAAGGCCGGTACTAATGCGGTTTTTTCAGCAAGGCGTACTGAAAAGCATTGGGAGAGAGACGTTTTGAATTGTTAGTCACGGATAAAGAATAACAGACAGGAGATTGACAAAAAGTATTAATATGTCAGGAATGGGTGTAGAAGAAATAGGAAGTAAAATGCCTTCCTAGAAAAACAGTGTTAGCTAACGGGCAAAATTTATAAGGACATTGGTTTATTTTAATATGCTTACCTTTTTGTGTCCTTTGTTCAAAATACACGTGGAAAGAAGTGCTCTGTGTCTTCCCATATGAGAGAAAAGCTTCATTTCTTCATAATAATATGTTCTTAATCTTTTCTTTTTCTGGTCACTTACATTTAAAAGCGTTCGTCATTTTATGAAATATACTAACAATAAGACACGTTCAATCTCTAATAAATTGTAACTTCATCCATTACACGAAAATGACACATTTATTTAATGCGGTCCGATTTAAAAATACGGTTTTATTACGGGAAGGTCAAATCGTACCTTTGGGATGCTAATCGCGGCTTTCATTATTCACCTCTTTCCTTTATATGGGTTGTATTTTAAAATAGTATTACAAATATAAACGTACGGTGTACGAGTTTCGTGAGCTAAGCTTTAGCAAATTATCTTGTTTCATTTGATCTGTGGTTTTGATGATCTATTGTCTTGTCACCTAACAAGATCATCATCATCGTCCTGCCCTGTTTATCTGGCCCTGTATGATTCTATTCCTGTTTTTCTTATCGGGAGGTATTCAAAAATAACCTCAAGAGTTTTGTTTACAAATGCAGTCTAATAATACACATCTCTATTTCCACGTCAAATGTATTATTAGATTAAATTATTAATAGATTTCACTCGTAATTAATACTAAAATATATTTTCATCCCACCATCTCGGAAAAAGCGTTTTTGCTCTACGATATCTGAGCGCAAAAGCCGTTTTTATCCTCTAGAGGTTAATAAAGTAAATTTGAATTTAGAACATCGTGTGCAATGAGTTTGTGAATTCAAAACATCATTATACATATTTATTTCTACCTCCATGGTGCCGAAATTATCATGCAACCTATTTTAATTTGTTAAAAACTCAGACTCGGAACCTTCTTGGTGTACTTTTTTTGTAATTTGATTTGCGCGCGCCATTTTCTTTTCACGTCATAAATTTATTAAAACCTTGGAGTTCTGTGACGGTCAATCAGCTTGGCGTCAATCTTGCTTTAAACATTTTGGTCGTCTACAACGCTTGCTGGATGCTTGAGTCAAGCATTTAAAAGCTTTTTAGGTCTGTTTGATTTGTTTACGCTAGCAACGGAACAAAAACATACAGAAAATCAACATGCTTGACTCAAGCTGGTTGACCGTCTCGGAACTCCATTAGGGACGGTAAATTTTTATTAGGTACTTACAGGTGTGTTTGGATGAATGTTGCGGGTGTGGCTGGGTGGAAGGGTGGCTGTTGGAGGTGTGTCTGGGTGAATGGGTGTTTTGAGGGTGTGTCTCGGTGAATGGGTGTTTTGTGGGTGTGTCTGGGTGAATGGGTTTTTGTGGGTGTGTCAGAATCGATGGGTGAGTATTGTGGGTGTTTCTGGGTGATTGGATGTTTTTTTGGGTGTGATTAGGTGTTTTGTGGGTGTTTCTGGGTGATTGAGTGTTTTTTGGGTGTGATTGGGTATTTTGTAGGTGTTTCTGGGTGAATGGGTGTTTTGTGGGTGTTTCTGGGTTAATCGGTGTTTTGTGGGTGTTTCTGCGTGAATGGGTGTTTATGGGTGTTTCTGGGTGAATGGGTGTTTTGTGGGTTTTTCTGGGTGAATGGGTGTTTTGTGGGTGTTTCTGGGTGAATGGGTGTTTTTTTGGGTGTGTCTGAGTGGATGGGTGTGTATTGCGGGTGTGAATGTTGCGGGTGTTTCTGGGTGGGTGTTGAGAGTGTGTTTGGGTTAATGGGCGGGTGTTGTGGAAGTTTCTGGGTGAAAACAGAAACTGTTGTGATTGTATTTTTTTTTTGTATTTTTCAATTTCCTCGTTGGGGGGGATGAAAAGTTACGTGTTGCACTCGAGTGCAAAGATTTTTCACCTTGTGCTCTTTTGATTCCCTCGCTATCGCTCAGGATTCTAATTTTTTAATTTTAGAATCCTTCGCTAGCTCGGTCATCAAAATTGAGGACGCGGTTAAAAAACAACTTTGCACTCACGTACAACAAATAACTATTTCTATGCAGAGGGGCCAACGGCTTAACATGCCTACCTCAACACGGAAGAACTTGAGATAATATATTACTATACCAAAACTTATGATTACCCATCCAATCACTGGACTTCACAAACATTGCTTAAGTAACGCAATCGCAAGCCCAGTACACCATCGATCTCCTTAGGTTATTGTATCTTTGTAAAAACAATCTTTATCTAGTGTAATAGGTCTTTGTTATGTTTCATGTAACTACAGGTCTACATTACCGATATAGTTACAATTTTTAACTGTTTTCCAATGGTAATGTTAAGGTAATACGCCTATTCCGACTAGAGCTTCGCCCTATCGTGCAACCTTAAAATTGTAACCGTAATTGTTTGGTTGGACACTTAATTAGCTAGTGGAAGAGCCAATTACTTATACAATTATATTTATGTAGTCAATTAGAATAGACTGTACCTGGTAATTGTCTCATCGGAAAGGGATTTTAGTGCATGCGTCTGCCAAGTTACAACAACCACTACTACCTACTGAACGTCAACGGTATTCTTATGAGAGAGTTGAGTTTATTATACTTATGTGGATCTAGATGGGGCACTGGCATGGATTTACACATAATATTTAAAAAATAGCTTTTTATGTATCTGTTTGAAGTTTTAACATGTACATGTTACTTTCTATGTGTATTATTTGTTTTACCATTAATATGCAATTACATAAATCACTCCCCAAATCTTTCCCGTGGTTGTCGTACAAGGCGACTAAGGATAAGTCTGAATATGATTAGGAATGGGCAGCAGCGTTCCTTTTATACCACCTAGGCTAGCAATGTACTGCGACTTTTGTGCCCGATAAATGGCAATAGGCTCGCCACCTATTACATGGGACTTGACATATTTGGCGAAACGTGGGTGCTAGTTCACCTCTGCCTACCCCTTCGGGGATATAGGCGTGATTTGTGTATGTAATATATGTATGTACATAAATCACACCTTTCTTCCCTAAGAGGAAGGCAGAGGAGTTAAGGGGCTTAACACCCGCGTTTCAGGTTCCATGTAAAAGGGACGAGCGTATTACCTTACACCGTAGTAATGTGCTATAGATGGTGCACCAGGAATGCTGCATATGTCCAATAATTTATAGATAGTTAACTACATTTTAATGTCTTTTTTTGCCCCGCTTGCTCAAAACTCAGTTACGTCTACTAAAGGGTCCAGTTATGGTAAAAGTAAAATTAACCGGCGGGGTAACTTACAAAGCGCTGCTAAAACAACAGTAATTTTACGAGAGGTAAAATCTCGATAACTTAAGCGACGAAACTACACATACCTACAATAAAACAAGCTAATAAATAATAATGTTAACAGCATTATTGTATTCCGACACTGTGTGATAAAATAGAACCAGCTCCAATGTGGTTGAGGGTTCCAGGTGAAGCTCGATTCCATCTTCGGCCCTTATCGTCACTTAGCATCAGGTGAGATGAAGGGCAAATGCTTCCCTGTCTAGCTTAAAAAATTAAAAAATAAAAGTAATGTTCAGCTTATGAATCTGATGCTTGAACTACAGTATAAATTGAATGAATGAATCATTTTTATTTTGCCAACACTTAACACACACATATATAACAAATACACAGGGCACTCAACATATAACAATAGAAACTACACAAATCATATTTATAAGGTATACAAGCCGAGCATATTTAAGCGTTATAATTTTATAGTGAGCATGTGTGTCGCAGCTGTCAAAAAAGGTCTCAGTTCAGTGTAATATCTGCTCGGATTGCCCAAGCAAATCACTGATTTTCAACTGCGACCTGAATGTTCTCACCTCAATATTCTAACTCCTCGTATTTTCATGTAAACTAATGTATCTCATATTGTTCGCCACATAAAGAAGAAATGAAAGAGACCGATATATTATTTTGTAAAATTAATATATCGGTCTCTAATATAAATAGGCATATCAAAGTACATATGTACTCATTATTAATAATTATTCGATGATACACATATAAATATGAATAAATTTCTAATTCTAAAGAAAAGTATGATTAATATAACAGATAATATAAAAAGCAAGGTAAGAGTAATATAATAAATAGAATTATACCACTAAACTTCCACTATAAAAATTGAACTGAATATAGTTACTACAGTACTGTAAGCACATTACAATAAATCAGAAAGCGAAGTATATTACTGCATGGCCAGACCTGTCTTTTTAAAAATTGGCACTTGGTGAGGCGTGAAAAACAATATCACACTTTGTTCAGAACCCCGAGTTTACTTGAAAAAGTCTATAGATATCAAAGTCCCGATGTTATTCTGGAAATTTGTAGCCAAGTACTTTCGCATTACGTATTTATATCGAATCAAACTCCCCTATAGCTTTTGTAGCAGTCCCTTCGAAAAGAATTTTTTATTGCTTCGAATGCTTATAATTTTGAAGAATCTATAAATTAATTAATTTCCTTTGAAATAAAAAACTATTACACTACCTCATAATTGTTAGCAATTTTAAAGCGCGAATGTTCAATTACAGCAGTTTGCTTTGATTACACCTTAAAAGGCGTGTATAATTTTGAATAATATATGACATTATCTTCATTATCTTAAAATCTTCATTACACCATCCATTTCGAAGCTTCAGATTTACCTACTGCATGCCCGTAAGTCTGAAAAAAAGCTCATGTGATAGACCTTAATAATAATATTATATTATTTAGGGTCTGGGAGCGATCAAGAACGTAGAATATGCCAGCCACAACTCTCCCCAGGGGCATTGGAATGGATAAGGGGCTTAGAATTGTGGAATAGGGAAAGGGGGAGTAGAATGTCGGGGATTAGAATGTCGTCATCATAATCACTATCGTCGCCCAGCGGTCTTTCGTACTAGGTACTTACTTTTCTGTTTTGCATCACTAGCACTTTTTAGGTGTCATGGTTTTAATAAATCAAAATGGAGTTTGACTTGGTGACGTCTGGCCGATATTAATGGAAGAGGAAACATACTTCGCCGACCCCATATAAAATGGGGACAGGGCAGGTAGATTATGATTTAGCTTATTGTAGATACTCAAATATCCTCGCATTAACAGAAATATTTTTATAGGTAGGTGTAAGTATATTTATGGTTGTTACCAGAATGTTGTATTTGACTAAACAAAACAATACAATACAACCACAGTGAACCCTTTTTGAGTATTTATTTATTTTTGCCTTACCTTCAGAATCAGTCTCATGACTATTCTTGAATATTATTAAATTATAAATACTTGAGTGGATATTATGCATAATGAAATTTCTCGTGCTATATATTATTAAACACAAATCAAAACAATTATGTTAAGGTACATAAGAGATACTTTCGAATGAACTAAATCACTCGAGCGGTGATATCCAATAGAAGGCAATGGGTCATTTGAAGACAACTTGTTTTATTTTTCGTAAATCGTCTAGTCCGTCGTCCCATATATACTTCAATTGGATTAAGGGGGAGCGATACCTTATTGGAAAATGCTCCGAATGACCTATCATTTTATTAAAGGTTCTGGATGGGATAGTATGTTATATAAAAGTGTCAGTATTATTATGTGCTGTTCCTGTTCGTACTGATTTCTAAATTGCATTATTATCAGTCGTGTGGTGACTGCAGAGTAGAATACAACATTATATATATTTATATATATGGGATATAGGCGTGATTTATGTATTATTAGTACAAAAATATGCCTTACTGAAATAGTAGCTTTGACAGCTGTTATTAGTTCGAATGGTCTGAGTCGCTGCATGGCTATCGTTCAAGTAGTCCAGCCCGCCTAGCATGACCACCGAAACACGATATGATAAAGCCATTTATCACGTTGAACTGAAACTCAATACATTTTTGACAGCGATAAATGGCTATATGATATTATGTTTCGTTGGTTATGCTAGAGGGGCAGGGTTTGAATCAAATCTCTGCGTGACAGACTCTGATATTCACCACTTCAATAAGATAACTACATAATTAATACAGTACTCAGACGATGTTATATTCTTATGTCAACATCAGTTGCTGGAAAAGTCTTGGTCATCCACCCGTTTATTGCCCATGGTTGGCACGAGTGGAGCGATTTAAACAAAAACGCATCGAATTCTATAATTTTTTCACGGACAACGGGGCGTCCACTTGCTGACCACGCAATATTGGTGATACGATTACCATCAGTATTGATTAGACTGTAGATTCCACTAGTCGACAATGACAATCATTGTCGACTGGTGGAGTCAACATCTTCGGCCCTTATCGTCACTTACCATCAGGTGAGATGAAGGTTAAAAGCTTCCCTCTAGCATAAAAAAAATTAGTGGGCGTTGAGTGACGAAGCGGTGCTCGGTGTTGGTCTTCCTGGTTGGTACTAATGACTTAAGTCCTAAAAGAGCATTAAGCATCTGCAATGGCAGAGCTGTGCTGGTTCCGCCAAATAAACTGCTTAATCGTTCATGTAGTTCCTTTCTAGACTGCAGATAAGTACAGGCTTAATGTTGTTTTCCTACAACGAGGCAAGTCTCCAGAGAGCTCCTAAAGGATACGTGCCTGAAACGGGACCATCTCACTTCGTTTAGAAATCAGCTTAAGCCAGACTTAAGTTCTAATCGGATTAAGCAAAAGTGTTTAGTTTAAACGCGTTACTGACAACTCACGACTTGACTCGGCATGCTGAGCCTAAATAATATACATACATAAATCACGCCTATATTCCCAAAGGGGTTGGCAGAGGTGAATAGCACCCACCATGTTAGGTCCCATATAATAGGTGGCGAGCCTATTGCCATTTATCGGGCACAAAAGTCGCAGTACATTGCTATTGCTAGGTGGTATATGCTAGGAGGAACGCTGCTGCCCATTCCTCGTTATTGATTTATCCTTAGTCGCCTTGTACGACACCCACAGGAGAGATTTGGGG
This sequence comes from Cataclysta lemnata, assembly GCA_963931975.1. Lineage (NCBI taxonomy): Eukaryota > Metazoa > Arthropoda > Insecta > Lepidoptera > Crambidae > Cataclysta > Cataclysta lemnata. The sequence goes on along the minus strand of OZ008346.1, from coordinate 9,822,484 downwards.
TGGTGACAATTGTATTCTACTCTGCCGTCACCACACGGCCAACTAAATAGTATAGAACTTACATATTTTTTGTACATAACACGTGAGGATTTTTGATAAATTTTAACAAGTTTTAATTACCGAGGCATTCAATAAATCTATCAAAATAACAAAAGTGCATCGACAATAATGCTTAATAACAATTCTATTAAAAAGAATGTCTGTTCTTTCATTTTTGACTAAAACTTGCACCCTTGAAATCTATTTGATTTTATTTGACTTTAAAGCAATTAAAGTAAAATTTACCTACGATGACTTAATGACACCTTCAACTTGATAATACTGTGTAAAATGGAACTAAAACTCATATTCTCTTTATTTCACAACATACAGCCCTGTAAAATAAAGAATATTGCTGAATCTTAAAAGTTATTTAATATTGGTTTGTAAAACAACACAGATCCACAAAACAAAAATTTTGCTGAGGTTTAATAAAGAGATTCTTATTGGATGAGACCCACCAACAAGCAATATAATATTAGATTTTGCTATAAATAAAGCATCAACATTTTAAATCAACACTTAAAATTACAATTCGACTTTCAAAGTTTGTCGATATTGCTATTTACTCCTTTTAATATTACTTATAAGTGCAACAATAATTAATAATTAACTATATTCTACCATTTGTTATATCCTACTTATTCTAAATATGTAATTGAATAGCCGTGTGGAAGGTGTACCTACTTAAAATATCCTTATTGATGATGAGTGAATATTTTGAAATAAAGACATTATAAGTCGTGTCGACATAATAATCAAAGATTTTCAATTGGACATACATACATAAATCACGCCTACATCCCCGAAGGGGTAGGCAGAGGTGAATTAACACCCACGTTTCGCCAATTAGGTTAGGTCCCATGTGATTGGTAAGGTGGCGAGGCTGTTGCCATTTATCGGGCACGAAAATCGCAGTACGTTGCTAGGTGGTCTAAGAGGAACGCTGCTGCCCATTACTCATCACTGTTTTTAACCCTTAGTCGCCTTGTATGACACCCCCGGGAGAGATGGCTGCCGTCACCACACGACTTTGACAACCATCTCCTCGTTGATGATGGTAATTTATTTATTTTAAGTTCTTTATTTTCAAACCCTACGTTTATCAATAAATCGTCCTAATATTTTTGTATATTAATTTATTGAAAACTCATGCCCTAACTAAGAAGCAGGGAAATTGATGACACAACTCCCTCGAAGCCCAACAAGGGATTAAATTGAATCCCGGCAGTGACGCAACATTAATTAAACTTTAACAAAATAATAAGTACGTAATTTGCTGTAGTTAAATCATTTAACTAAATGGAGTATCCAAATCAAAATTTGAAACGAATATTTATTAACTTACCATACCTACCTACATTGTAAAATTAACCTTTTTAATTTCGAAATATTCAATTACCACTGCAGGTCAAACCAAATACTTTCAGAGTTTTGCGGTATTCATTCATAATTTTAATTTAATTCATTATAATTTAATAGAAATCTGCATTCGGTTACAATGTAAACTGTAATAGTATAAAGGTACTTCTTTTGTATAATTGTAATTTGGCAGCGGAGGCGAGTTCGAATCCCGCATCAAGACCACAATTTTTCGAAATTCTTTTTCTAACCACCAAAATCTTTGTACTAATTTTTCTAACATTTATATAAAGTTGAAATTAAAATCGAATAGTTTATAAAACAAACCCAAGATTAACTGAACGCCCGATATTTGTAAAAATATCTGCTTTGGAATGTTTGAAATTTATTTCTACATTGCGAAGGTATACGTTGGCTTACAACGTGAAGTGTAAAGGTTAAAAGAATTTCGGCAAGTTAATTAGTGTCTTGATTGGCCGAGCGGTCAGGCACCTGCCCGGATAGCAGCATCAGGTTCGATTCCCGCATCAAGACCACAATTTTTCGAAATTCTTTTTCTAACCACTAAAATCCTTAATACTAAAATTAGTACGTTTAATGCCGGTGACAGAAATGACGTTTCATCTTTAACTTCTATTTTCTGCTCTGTTCCCAGCGTTACTAGGGCGACACAGTATGTTTCCTCTTCCATTAATATTGGTCAGACTTCATCTAACCATACACTCCCTTTTGATTCATGTCATCCATCACACCGCTATAGATAAGGGACGGAAAGGACATTGGTTATAAAAATAATGTGCATAGATTTTTAAAGCACTATCTATGTTGATATTGCTTCATGGGTGGTGGAATTACAGGAAACCGTACTATTATAGATACTGAATAATAAACATACAATCCAATACGATCTCGCCTTTTATAGCAAGCAGGATTACTAACGCTTACGAAATCCTAAGCTCGATCTATTGGGAGTGGTCAAAAAGGTCACGTTCTTTCGCACAATGTAAATTCACTTTGCATAACAATGACTCGCATAAGATTAACTTATATAATATTTTATCCCAATAAACGTAAAACAGAATGAAACAAGTTTGTATATTATAATAAGTTTGTATAATTATGAAGTTATATTAGTAAAATATTTGCTTTTTTATTGCTACTTATTATTTTTAATTTTATTGTATTAAATTCGTGTATGTGAAAAAATATTACATGATGAAGCAAATGCCTATACTACCAACCTGAACGTTGAACATCCTGTTGTCCGAGTTCGATTTCCGCATCAGAACAAATATTTTTTCGAAATGTTTCTGGCTTTACTTTCTTTGTAATATTTTTCTAACATTTATATAATGTTCAAATAAAAATCAAGTCTTAGATATAATTTTCACCGGTCATTTGTTTATAAGATGGAAATCTTAACATACCCTTGATTGTACTTTAGTGCACCTTAAGACTAGATACTACGACAACAAAGAGTGATAATTGCTATACCGGCCGTTCCAAGGATAAAGTAATCCCGACAATCCTTAAGGTGTTAGCTCCAGTCTCGTGGTAAACATTGCGCTCCCGCCGCCGGTCAGATAATGTGGTTAGGCGCCTTACCCGGAAATGTATTTTGTTGATTCCTTAAGCACTGACTCTAAGAAGCCGCTTCGAAAATAGTTTCAGCTTTTCAGTAAAACCTCCGCCTTTTGAGGATATCGTAATGTTTGCAGTGGGCGGTACATACAATACAATGTAAAGTGTTTTGGAACCCTACTAAGGGACATAGTGAGCTAAACTCTTTGTTTGGTCGTTTAGACGGAGCTTTTTCTTGAAGATCGTCTTAAGAATATAAGAACTAAAGGTGTTTTTTGGATTCCCTGTATTATACTCTCTGATTATATTTTCCTGTAAGCAAAATGATAAATAAAATTGCACATGGCAGAGACGAGAATATGTTGAGATTGTGCAAAAATGGATAAACTAAGGAATGGGTGCGTCAGAGGATCACAAAGTGACGCTTGTGACAGAAAAGTTAAAAGGGCGCAGCTTAGATTTTAATGGACATCTTATAACACAGGTAGCATAATGGGGACTAATAAATTTATGAACATGAATAATGATGGTTGTCGAAGTAGAAAAAGTTGAAACGATGTACGGATTGTGTTAGGTATGATAATGATGGGTGTGGATGAGGAGATGACGAGTGACTAAAGAGAGTAGAAAAAGAAGACATACTGGCCGACCCCAAATAGATTAGTTGTAGTATTACGAATAGGCAGTAAGGTTCCTGGTACATATACCATTTGTATTACAGGAACGCTGCTGCCCATTTCACGAACCATTTACACTAACTGCCGCACTCAGACGTCAAATAACTTTAATAAGTACCTAATGTCAAAAAAATCAATTAAATCTAGACCATAGACCCGGCAAGAATAGTGACTAGTTTTGAATTGTCATTTTTTGACATTAAGTACTCATTATCGTTAATTGACGTCTCTGAGTGCGGCTGTTAGTGACCTTGTACGGCTTCTGTGAGAGAGATAGACGGTTGAAATCTTTAATCTCGCAATTGTCCAATTAGTCATTATTATGAAAGGCTATTTATATCAAAACAGGATAAAATTAATAAAGTGTTATCTGCGTGAATCATGAATGCTTCATACTTAGGAGTTATTTGTTTCGAATAAGGCGTACGAATGTGGCTACTATCTAAACAAAGCTCTTCTTATTGCCTATGAAGTAACAAAAAACATTCCTGCGACCGTCGATAGTAATAACCTTAATGGGAAGACCAAAACACAGCTCCCCCTACATCAAAAGCTCGCTCTGGCGTAAAGCTGGGAACACTTTTCCAATGAAGAATAAATGGAAAAGCAAAATTCAACTGTCGTAATTAGTCGTACAAACGAAACCGCGGCGCTGCCTAAACGAATTGCTCGATTGTATCTCGCATATGCAATTTTATGTGCCACTGACCTAATTCGTTTCATCGCACATTTATACGACATGAAGACTTACTGTAATTGGATAAAAGTGTACAAATTGAACGCCTGAAAAGAAGAAGCTTCGATTTATCAACGGTACTTAAACGGTAAAGAAATATTTTTTAAATACCTACAAGAATCGTGATATTTTCTCTAGTAAACAACAAGGTATATTTAAACATTTTGACAGCATTTTTAATACCATGTAATAATTTATGAAAAAGCTCGATGGCGTAGTACCTAAGCGCACTTGGCCTGCGATTGCTTAAACCAAGCAATGTTTGTAAGACCGGTCATTGGATGAGGACAAAAATATATCGAGTTTCACCTTGCTTCGGAAAGCATTCAAGCATTGGTCTCGGCTGCATTTACGTGTTTGGTTTACCCAACAATCCATACTGTGCCAGCGTGTTCGGTTATGGTCTATTCTCCTAATATTCGTCCATCCATAGGGAAGGCGTGTGCCCCAGCAGTGGGGACATCAAAGGACTGGTGATCATGATGAAACATACATACATACATCACGCCTTTATCCCCGAAGGGGTAGGCAGAGGTGAACTAACACCCACGTTTCGCCAATTATGGTAGGTCCCATGTAATGTGGCGATCCTATTGCCATTTATCACCATGATGATGATGCTTCATACAAATACAGACAGAAATATAGAAAAGCTTGTTGTTTTCTCTTTAGGTGGTAATAAAAATTAAAAGTCGTCTTTGAGTTCTGCATGTCTGTATGTATGTGTATGTGCAATACTGAGGTAATATTATATACCTACTGTCGCTTTTATTATAATATTTCTTTGAAAATATTTATGTTCCTACATTAAACGTACAGCATGTTACAAAAGCAGCACAAAAGTAATACGGTTAGGTACTTGATATTATTCTTTTATATTAAAACCGGAGAATATTGGAGCATGAAGCGTTCAGTGTTTCTCAGTTCTTGGGTCATGAACAGATTACACATGTGGCTGGTTTCGGCACAAAGCGAAATATATGAGTGTGCAATAATACTCATCAGAACAGTTCGGCGCCCACTCGCGGCCGATCTACTAAATTGCTTTGGCAGCCGATTCATGCCCTTCCGAATTAACCATTAATTCAATTATCAATCACGCCTGCCGCACCATGCGCGTGTTTCATTCATATCGCAAATATAGTGTTTTCGGCCTGACGCCTCCATGTATCAACATCAATTAGTATCCACGGTATGTTCGCTGTAAAAGAATGAAGCTATTCCAATCGAACCAATCGTAATTCACATTTACGGCTGTCACTCAACTGTGATTCGCCACCGCAGGCTCGAATTCACCGATTGGTGCTGAATAATTGAGACCGCTATCATAATGTATCGTTTAATTTTTGCTTCACGTTTCGACCCATTATTATGGATTACCCATTAGAACCGATCTGAAAATCGTCCATAATTTGGATAATGGAGCCAAATAGATATTAATAGGAATTAGCAATATGTTATCGGACTAGATAGATAGATTGAAATCTGCATGCCAATGACTTTAAAATAGATTGGAATAATAAAGCTCATCCGCATTCATTTAAGAGATATTATAACAATCATGACCAAACGGTAAACGAACGCCCAGAGGTGTACCTATTAATACGCAATCTATTTTAGGAGGCGAGCTTTTATACCTTGATTTTCATCCCAATCACTCTCTCCGTTCATCAGTCTTTCGACATGGTCCTTTCAATTTATCACTAGTACCTTTCCGGTGTGATCAATGTTATTAATCAAAAGGGAGTGGATGGCTCGGATGACCGGTTTAGACCGATAAGATAAGAAAACGATAAAGATAGCTATCGGATAGATCAATTTTGCACTCCGATTTTAATGCAGCTTCAAATCAACAGGTGAGATGAAAGCCAACCTGTCCTCGATACCTATGCCATAATAATATAAAAGTTCAGTTGAATTGTATTTTAATGAAAATAGACACACTATAGATCAAAAAGGCAGCCATTTTGTTTCAAGTAAATTGATGAATGCGCCTCCCACACCGGCCTAACTGACAAATCCCTTAAATCATTTAGGCATCACTCGACGAATACTAATTGTAAAAAGCGTAAACATTAAAATTAACGAATTTGGTTAAAATAATAGGACTATATTTAAAAAGTTTTCACGTTTCTATGACGAAACTGAATAAAATAATTACTGCCTACATGCTAATATAATGCTCTATTTGGTGACCAATATTTTTTAAGTCGTCATACAGTCAGTCAGTTAATTCAAGCGTCTTGGAAGGCACAGTTAACTCTGATCCCTTTAAAATGAAGTTAGACAAATTAAGAAAGATTTAAGTCTTGATGCGGAACCAATCAGTCTATTGTTATTAATAATCTGTGATTTGTACCTATTTGCTGCCCCCGTAGCATGGGTTGTGGAAACAATCTCCGCGTGGAAATGAACATACTTTCCTCACGCTCTAACTCTAACTAAATCTTAAGACAAAACACCGTCAAGTGGTGGAGAGACTTTTTTTGGGGAAGGTGAAAACCTAGGGGAGTCGTCGAGCCTTGCATTCGAACACTCCTGAAAAGGTTTCTCTACGGCATGCATCTCGCTACCGTAGAAAGGCTCGCAGGGCGCTACGAAATGGAGCGGAATTATCAGCGCCCGTTTTACTAAGCGAAGCAAAGAAATACATCAACAAATGCATCGATTAACCCAATTTTAATACCGAAACCCATTGAAAGCCAAGCCACTGAACTGGGATCGACTCGTGTAACACACGAAATTACACGCTAAGGCGCACCTATGTGCAGCCAACCTAATCAATGACTGATACCGAAGTTGGATGTTTTGAATTCGATAACCGTGAACCGGAACAGGGAACAGTAATTATACTATAATAGCAAGCTTAACCCAGTTCGGTAATCTACGAAAGCCGAGGTCGTGATAAAAGCAACTTTAATGATTTGTTATTTCGAATGAGCCCGATATTGGCTGGCGAGGGGTGGATCCAAAAACTTCCTTCAATTTTAATTTGGGTTATTAGTTTAATTATTTTACATATAGTATTCTTAAATACGACACCCGTTGTGACAATTATAATTATTGTATTCTGCTATGCCGTCACCACACAGCACATATAGTATTCTGAATGTTATTTTTAAATCAAAGGTACAATTCTGGAAGCTCACGATTTCGATTGGATTGTTGTCAATTACCGTTATCAAAACGTCAATCTGTCGTCAATAAATAAGCGATAAAGTAGATGCCCGAATATTTACATATTCCTATGTTCTTCTATCTTTAATATAATCCGATTTGTTACGCTAAATTCAGAATCATATCTTTTTTGTAATATTTGCGTTGAATCAGCCTCATCTTCGATCTTATGTAACTACGCACCTACCAGTTTTCGACAAAAATATATTTGAAGTTAATAAATACTACTTTCAGGCGTAGTTTTGTTCATTATAGTTTATTTCATTCGTAGCGACTATCTTATTCTAGTAGAATCTTTTGGAAAAATATTTATAGAGTTTCTATAAATATTTTTCCAAAAGATTCTATTTCTATCGACTTCTTAATAGCAGTTGTGGTAAGGGAGCGACCATATTACAAAGTGTACGAAACGTCCGGGTCTTCCAAATATAAGAAAATACTATCGATTAATACTCGTATTTCTGTAGAAGGCGAAAACCTAGGAAAGCCAATGCGGTAGAGGGCCTCTCAGGGCGCTATGAATCCTAGCGGGAGAAATCAACAGCGTCTTGTGAACCTTTTCCCCTTATATTAGACTAGTGCTCGCCCACTGCTTCGCACGCTTTAATGCCGGTTATTATATTAAAGCCTGCCTCAATAAATGGACTATCCAATACAATAAGAATTTTTCAGTCAGTTCCTGAGATTAGCGCGTTCAACCAACCAATCAAACAAACTCTTCAGCTCTTCATCTTAGTATAGATGAGACGATAACGCTTAGCATTCCATGGATTCACCGTGCGGGTGCCGGGTCCATAGTAATTGCAGAGGGGTAAGTCAGAGGCAGCGCTTGGGACTTGTGACCCAAATGTATGCTTACGGGATTTCTTCACAACCCTGTCAATTTAATAACAATAAGATAAGAAAAAAATAAGAAAAATAGCGCGTAAATTGTTTGATCGAATAGCCAGATTGTAAGGTCTATCGGTTAAGAAGTCCCGAGTTCGAGTGCTGGTAGGGCAACAGCTTATTTAATGAACACAGAAATTCGTTCGCGTGTCATGGTTGGTTACATATTTATAACGTTTATGTCTTATCATTATGTCTATTTATCCGTCTCCCGATTTCTGAAGGAGCGATCGCTTCTGATGATGCCTATAGACCCTTCCTGGGTATGGCATTGGATACTTTTTAGTTGGTAGGAGTCCGACATAACCCCAAGCCAGCCTAGGCGTATGCATGATGCATTTATCCCCTCTCTCCTCTGCTTTCCGGAGAGTTACCAAGTGACGACCATTGGGCATAATAAAAGACATATTACACCTACATGATGACCATCGATCCACATTATGTGACAAGCAACCACTACCCTAAAATTACTTTAAGCCGAGGGTTGATAATCGAATACTTATGCAAAACAAGGGTGGAAAGTGGTGTGTGCATGTAATATGCAGATAGAGGCCCATGGGAATGGAAATTTAAAGGGTTGAATACCCTAAAAATGTATAAAAGATTTTTTTATTCTTAAATCCTTACTGCATCTTCAAATTGGATTAAAATTTCATTGTAGTCAATTATGATTTATAGCTTTAATAAATGTTATCAGTGGAATGATTTAATTTTGCTATGGTACACGCTTCACAGGAATACAGTTAAAATAATATCTTTGTCACTACATTGTAAAAAAAGTAACTGTATTGAAACTTTTGAAGCCAAACTTTTTTACCTTTCAAAGGAAAACTAGTCATGTAAAAATTTGAACTTTTGTTCAAGTGATAGTCAATTGAAAAAAATCACTGTGCTAGGTGCATGGAACTAGCGTTGCCTTACTTTTTTCGCTGAACAAACGTTTGCATGTTTGCTTTTATGAAAAATAAACAACAAAATCGTTGGTCCGGCCAGAGTTTCAAACGGCTGCTACTACTGGTATAATTAATATCTTATAATAGTTTTAAAATAAAAAGCATTAATTCCTACTGGAATCATTATCAAATTCTTAACAACAATGTAGTAAATCATAAAAATATATAGCAAGAAGTCATACTATCCTGCTATAAAGGAACGTTTAATTTATTGTAGTGTATTTCTTAATCAATTATTATTATATAAACCGCATGGTGATAAATTAATTAATTTCTTAAAATAAGCTCAAATTGCTTATCTTCTGCGTTAGTCATTATGTCTGTGCACTGACTGGATCAGCTATTGACCTTGTAATGTGTGTAGAAAAATGTAAATTTCTGAGAAGTCGGCACGCGCAGTCACACTTTAACAACCAGATAGCGTCGAAGACAATAAAAAAGTTAAATACCCTATTTTATAACATTGTTGAGTTTACAAAATTCAAATATAGAATAATTGAGAATAATTAAAGTTAATAATTAAAACCCCAACTTACATCCAATCCAATAGTATATAACTCATTTTGTATAAATGAGTAGAAGTGAAAATCAATTTTATTTATCAATAAAATCGAACAGAGTATTTTAGTTAATAGGCTAATTTTTAGAAGTAGCAGTGATGTACAGGACGCAGCGAAGGACTAGGAGGGATGATCTATATGAACCCCCAGGGGATAGCCTTCAAAGGGTCCTACTGCGGAAAGAAGATATGGGGTCTGCAAGATGAAAATCGGGGTCCACGATAGTGTACCTTTGCCTACACAATAAGTACAACCAAAATCGCCCGTAGAACGCAAAGCAATAATAATAATAGTTGATCTAATATTATAAAGACCCAGAATGAATCCAGACTAGTGTGAAGCATTGGTCCATGCGCACTCGCACTCAGGCCGGCGTCTCGGTCTGGTGAGCTGTGACGAACGCAGTCTCTGCGGAGGCTTTCGATCGATGTGGTTTGAGCGTTGACACAACATAGCTAATTGAAAATGAACCCTATTGTCTAGCCTTAAGTGGCACGATTGATTATAAGTGATCTTTCCCCTTGGAACCGATACGTCCTGTCTCGAAGTCGTTTCTTTTCAAAAGCATTATTTATAATGGTAATAATAAACAAAGATAAATAGGATATCAAAATATTAACAGGAATTTGACAATCGTATTTATTGGAAACCTAATTTGTTTTCGCCGTGTGGTGACGGCAGAGTAGAATACAATTGTCACCACCCCAAATCTCTCCCGTGGGTGTCGTACAAGGCGACTAAGGATAAATCAGTGATGAGGAATGGGCAGCAGCGTTCCTTCCTATACCATCTAGCTATGTACCTACTGCGACTTTTGTGCCCGATAAATGGCAATAGGCTCGCCACCATTACCTGGGACCTAACATAACTGGCGAAACGTGGGTGCTAGTTCACCTCAGCCTACCCCTTCGGGGATATAGGCGTGATTTATGTATGTAATTAGTTTTCTAGCTAGTTCACCTCTGCCTACCCCTTAGGGGATATAGGCGTGATTTATGTATGTATGTATTTAATTTGTTTTACAATCAATCTTAAAGCAGTACGTGTCAAGCAAGACACATGACTGTAATATGTATTTAGAAATATTTTTGATTTTTTTTTTTGTTTGCTACCTAATATTTTTTTAATATTATTATGTTAGTGACTTCACTGAGCTTGGAGATTATTTCACAATGAGTCGATCGATATGAATGCACCTGTATCGTACGAATAATCATCAAATTCAGTTGAGTGTTCAGTTGACAATTACTCTGAATAAATTAAAATGGCTGCGTTTAATATAAATTTCATTGTGGAACTGAAAGCAAAAAACTTCAAAGTAGGTACATATTGCCCAAGCATACGAACTGCGCCTTCATACATGGTTGCCAAGAATGCAAATTATTAAAAATTCTCCCTTTATGTACCGATATTAATATATGCTTTAACTTTCAAGGAGTTCACAGTTGACGCGCTGAATAAAATTAAGTAGAGGGATGTGACACTGATCGATAGTAAAGTTTTTCAAATAAAGTCTAATATTAAAATAAAGTAAAAATATGCTAGAACTGTAGCAGCCTTATGTGTGACTAACTACTGTACTCAAAGAGGTCAATTAACTTTAATGAGCCTTAATACAAAACAAATGACAATCAAAACTAGACCATATGTGGGCAAGAATAGCGACGAGTATTGAATTGATATTTTGTATTAAGTACGCAATAACGTTGATTGTCATCTCTGAGTGCGGCAGCTAGTCAAACAAGGCTGCTTCAGTTGTAGCATTAAAGAATAAAAGTCAAAGTTTGGTTACACATGACTGAATAGTTAATTCTACCTTAGCCTAGTTTATAAAAAATCTAAAAAGTGTAAATGTACACATTTCAACTTAAATGCGAACACACACGAAACAAACATTCATTCATCATCATATATCAATCACTCCATAAAAAATTCAGAGAAATTCAATCGCGGGTATATAGCCAATGTGCCCGTGGGCAAAAACTTATTATAAATTCCATTTAAAGGAATAAACAAACAGTTTACCAATACGTTGCCATGTCTGTTTAATTATGACAAAATTCAGTTCAGAGTAAAAATAAAATTAATTTTCGTCTACGCTATGGCCACGCCAATAGGTTTGCCCGGAGCGCCATTTTTACAACGCAACAGGGTTTTTATTTCACCGGCCGTGCGTGAAATTTTTAACAAAGCAATAAATTATTTTTAACACAATATCATGATTTCTTGCTTGTTTTGGCGTAAGTAAGTAGTAAGAGGTAATTTAACATGTAACAGGTGGCGAGCCTATTGCCATTTCCATTCGGGCACGGAAATTGCATTATATTGCTTAGGATGAACGCTGCTGCACATTGCTCATTGTTGCCTTAGTACTTAAGTCGTCTTATACAACACTCGTGGGAGAGATGGGGTGGTGACAATTGATACTAAAAAATATTTTAAAAAGTTAGTAAATAAAAAATTAAAATTGAAAAATATTTAAAATAATTTGTTTGAAATTTATGTTTTTTCCTGTATTTAGGAAACGGAATGTAATAAGTAGGCTGGGTTAGGTCAGTTTTCAATTACTTGCCTTCAAAAACATAAATTATCACAAACATCCCTCAAGAAAGCTGAAATTGATTTGGCCGGGAATATATCAATTTTGTAAATGATTTTACACACAGGGCACCCTCGTGTGTACACCCCTGCTTTGGGGAAGTGTACCCAGTTTGGATCATGGATCATCTATAATGAGCCCTGAATTCTATAGAAAACGGCGTAAATATACAATGACGTAGCGAACGCCATTAATCAACTCCTTCCCTCGTCATAAAATTTCCTAAACAACTGATTGTGTGCCTACATCCATTTCTGTTTAATTTTTTAACCATCGAACGATGGGTGGAATAAATGATCCGTCCGCCGATAGTGACAGCATATGAAAACGACGTATTTTTACGTTTGAGCGTGGGCTAAATAATAACAACGTACTTTGTGTGCGTAATAGATAGCTAGTACAAGGGACTATATGACGTAATGGCTTTGAGCGATGCGTTGGACAAAGTGACGGCTACCATTGACAAAGATAATACCTACCAAGTTCTTTTAGGTCCCGACAGGTCAAGACACGTTAAGCCATAAAGCCAACCTTGTTGTCATTTTGTGTTCTCATTCAACAAATCTTTGTACGCGTTTTTTCATCCATTAAATAACTATCTTTGGATATTGCTTTTGGGGCTAAAATATTTCTTTGATTTTTTTCACTTTTCAACTTGGGCGTTTTATGAAAATATTTATACATCTTACATCAGACAATATACTAGTTACCCCTGCTTATCTTCAAAAAGTGTGTTGATACATAAATGTGTATCAACACCCATATTCCGCCAGTTTGTTAGAACTTAATGTAATCTAGACAAGCTTATTGCTAGTCAGCTAGCACCTAATCGCTAAATAGCCAGATGTTTCCTTCCAAGAAAATCTGCTGGCTATTTCCCTTAAAATTGGTAAATCCTCGTGCATTTATTAACATCCATGTGGTAACAATTGTATCCTCCCGTGACATCTCCACAAAGGTAAAAATTTAGAATTAACACTTATTAGAACACCGAATAATACTTTACACCCTGACTTCGTAAGTATGCGACCCGAGAACATCAAAACTGCATTTTCACTTCTAATGATTCGACCAATCACAAGGCTCTTAATTCGGGCATCGCGATTGGTCAACTCAAGACCTTCTAAGCACCGCTCCATTCAGCTTCAGCTGGTGCAATGTAGAAATCTACCAATTGATAGAATAACTGCAGCTTAAAGGTGAACGCACACCTATCCGAGGCGAACGCGCCGAAGTCAACGAATATGAAACCTCGCACACTTGCCGGTTACGGCAACTTATAAATTAAAACCATACTATTCTACGCATAAGATAACAAACGTAATGTTAACAAAAGTCACTTCCGTGTTTAATGCATAAATTATAAAATTCCTCAAAGTAAATTCATTCAATGCATCGTAAATTGCTTAGTAATTTTATATAGAATAAATACATAAGCAATATTTTAGTGAGCTTTCTATACTTTTTAAGAGTTAACCTTATGTGGAATAGCCATAAGATACAAAGTTGATTAAACTATCCAATATAATAAAAATCAAGTAAACCAGTTTAGTTTCACAAAGCTTTGCACTATGTGTTACTATGTGTTATGCTCCACTGGCTTCCATTAAAGGGGCTGTCATGATGATGACAATTTTATAGCAACGGCTTAAAGAACAATTATGTTAGTAGTTCAGGATAATACCGCAATAAAACTGCCCGCTTTCATTGCACATTGAAGCGAATTAGCATCAAGGCCTTGTGGTATTGATTAATCCACCCTTTATATTCCTTGAACTTTCAAATGCACAGAGACTTGGGCCCGAGTTCACCAAAACGTAAATCAACTAATAAAAAGATGACCGCCAGTTTTTGACAGTTCTTCCATACGATAGAATGTCAAAAACTGACGGTTATCTCTTAAGATTTTGGTGGTTAGAAAAAGAATTTCGAAAAATTATGGTCTTGATGCGGGAATATAGACCATAATTTTTCGAAATTCTTTTTCTAACCACCAAAATCTTCGTACTAATTTTTCTGACATTTTTATAATGTTAAAACTAAAATCGAATAGGTTATCTTTTAATCGTCTGTTTAATTATTGATGAACTCCAGCCTTAATAGTTTAATTAAATCAAGTAAAGAAAAGCGCCTCACACCTCAATCTGTCAAAATATTCCAATCGATCAATCGTTTACAGCAAATACTTTTATGGCGATAATTTACTGTTCCATAGCACTTTCAACAGTTAACTATTTATTAACTGTTGAAAGAGCTTAAAAAAGGCCAGATCAAGAATATTCGTAACCGATGGGCATGTGGACTTTAACGAAATTGGATGAATCAAAAGATGTAGGTACGTATGTATCCTTATATTATCTTTCTACTTGCTACGATCTGATCTATGTCTGACTGAGAAAGGCAAAGTAGGGAAAGAAAGTCCAGAGCGGGTATACTGCTTATAACGGATACTCTAGTAAATAACATTATTTTGAATTTTTTTTTTTTTTTAATAGATGTATCCTCGCTAGCCTTGTAAGGGAGACCTAATTAAGGGAGACATCCTTAATTAGCAGGAAGAAAATAAAGTTACCTACTACCTCTCGTCTTACATATCGGTAAATAGTACAAGCGATAATATGCGTTAGGCACCATGTCCGCATTAGGCCACATTCCCCTATGTAAACAGTACATAAATAGAAAAGTTTCTTATCCGTCAATAGCTTACGATTTACCTACCTTTTGTATTTTATTTCTCTGGTGGTAATTCTTTATAAGTTCGGTCGGTATACATTTTACTTAAACTTTATTAGTGTACGTGACTTGTTTAAACAAACGATTGGGAAACGAATCGAATAATAAATTAATTTTTATTCACAAAAGCCTCTATTACCTACTTAACAGTCAAATAGAATTCATACTTCCTTCACACCAAAACTTATTTACCTGAAGTCAGTTTTATACCACAGTATGTTGTTTACATAACAGTATATTGATTCACCAGGGGTGTTTGTAGTAACGCATATACGTACATCTACGATAGGTATAGTATACAAAACTGATGATGATAAATATGAAAAACCATGCCTAATATTATGTGTAAACCAATAGTCAAAGTCGTAGTATTACTAGAGTAAATATTTTTACTATTTTTTATTGGTCGTCTCATTATCATACAATTACAGTATTTAGGTCTATTGAATAAAGAAAAGCCAAACGGGTTATTATAGTGAAATGTAGTCTTGTACAATTACAATATTTACAAATCATGTAGCTCAAGACATATGCATAAATGATTAGGTTATTATTAGGAGTAGGTTATTCATAGATTCTTCTATCAAAACATGAACAATGTTTCACTACAAAATGTTGTTTTTCGGTTAACGTTTCGACGCTATGGCGCTTTAAGATTCTTAAAGTGCCCCTTCTCATCTATTTTAGTTACCGTGTGGTGACTGCAGAGCAGAATAAAATTGTCACCACCCCCTATCTCTCCCGCGGGTGGCTTAAAAGACGATTAAGGGTAAAGACAACGGCTAGTAATGGGCAGCAGCGTTCCGCTTATACCACCGAGTAATATAGTGCGATTTACGTGCCCGTTACATAGTTGTGGACTAAGTACCTCACTTACATTCCAATCTGTATTCAGTAGCCACAACAACTATATAACTTTGAACCAGTAGTTAGGAGTGTAGTAGCTTCTCAATGAAGGTTCTATAAGACATAAGCTAAGCAAAAACTGCAAATTACCTAAATTATTTATTAAGGTATTTTGCAGTCTTCGCTTTATTTTAAAATTCTCAGATTTACAGCTAAATTTTTGCTGAAAATAATATGTTGTTCTTATTATTATTTTGAGTTTTTTAAAAATGCTAGAGAAACATCTTTGTAATGTTTCTATATCTATACCACTGGTGATATAAGCAACCGCTTGTATTGCGCAGGACGCGGGTTCTATTCCCGCATCGGGACTAATTATTCGAAAATTTTCATACCAATGTTTCTTTGAACAGATTTTTTATTATAGTTTTTTTTAATATACCTTCTATTATATATTCTACTATGCATATAGTTTAACAAGGTATCTATTATATGCCTTGTTAAACTATATGTATAGTATATAATACATATCTTCCTACCCCTTCGGTGTTAAAAGGGCGTGATTTATGTATGTATAACTCCATATAATGCAAAATTCCATTTTCGATTCACAAATTTCATTGCGCCTGTTTGTTCGCAGCACACATACCATACTGTAGATATACCTAATGTTTACTGAACACTTACTGCCGCACTCAGAGTCGATTTAATGATCATTAAATGACATTTAAGTAAACATTAAATAAAATTCCCTCTCAGAGTCAGATAATGGGTCAATAGTGACGCTAATGAAACTTAAATTTTGAGTAACCGATGTAACCGATTACTTAGGTCTTATGTGACGTCTATTTGACATTTCAAAAGTAGGGTTATCTTTTGTTGTAATTATATTTCAGTGCATTCATTGTGATATTTTCAATAATAATTTATAATAAATTACGTTGTGGATTTTGTGGAGCTTACAGATTACGTAAGAAGGTTCAGACAATCACAACCTAGATTTACGCGAATATTCTGATACTTTCACTATGTGCTTGAATTTCATGCAAGGTACAGATTTACACTCCAGGCAGTAAAAAATACTTTACCCCCAAGTTTAGAACCTGATTTAAAAAGCAGCGAAACAGGACAGGCTTGCCATTTGCCCCTGAAGTAATACTGTTAATAACATTGCGGTATTTAGCAACTGGGATTTTTCAGGTAAGTTAAATATTACTTTTCATTCAATGAACCGTGTGGTGATGGCAGAGCAGAATATAATTGTCACCACAACCATTTCTCCCGTGGGTGTCGTACAAGACAACTGAGGTAAACAGCGATGAGTAATAATGGGTAGTAGCAATCCTCTATAACCTAGCAATATACTGCGATTTACGTGCCCGATAGATGACAATAGGCTCGCCACGTATTACACGGGACCTAACTTATTTGCCGAATAGTGGGTGTTTAATTCACCTTTGCCTACCTTTATGTATGTATGCAATTGATTTATATGTATGCATGTACTATCAATATCTCTCATTGCTGTCTTTATATTTATTTCAGAAACTAGGTGGTAATGTGATGGAATATGGATAAATATTATTAGGTCAACAGTCAGTATCACAAATCTATCCAAGCAAGAACAATGAAAGACTTTGTAAAATTCCCTTCTACAGATGAGGACACAAACAGAATAAAACAAAATTTAATCAAGTGATGTCACAATGAATATTACTACTAATAATAATTGTAAAATTAAAATAATATAATGAATCTCTTTTATAAGCTTAATCTCTTTATTTTTCTGCTAATTTATTTTCATTGCTTGGGGTTTATTTTGTTTTTTTGAATAAAACTAGTAGATATAAAAGAAATATTTTATTTTGAGTTCAAATTTATTTTTTGATTCCTTGAACTGTAATTTGAAAATTTCCAAAAGAGTTTTACTCCACTCTTCCTCTATTTCAGCAGCACATTTCTTTTTAACTTGTTTCTCCGGGTAAAAAAATATTTTTGACTCGGGTGTGTAATCATCAGTCTTTAGATTTGTTTGATAATTATGGACCTCATCTAATAATTATATCTATATGATCTGAAAAAAGATAAGAATAAATAATTAAGTTAAATCATTTTCTAATTGCATGTTATGATTGAACTATATACACTAATAGCCAGTTGCACCAAGTTTTAAAATTTTCCTTAAAGTAACATAAAAACAACTTGATTTATATCAACAAGTTTTTAAACAAGTACTCATTTTATTAAAAATCTTATGAAATATAATAGGTACCCATAGCAAAGTCTAGGTCAAACTTATTGTCCCAAATATTTTATACTGTTTTATTTTGATTATTGTCTATATGGACAGCACAATACTATCATTATCAAATGGGTTCTGCACTTCACATATAATTGAAGGTGCAGCCTGAATAATAATATTAAAGTTAATAAGGATAGGTTACAGATAATTTATATAAATTGTTATACTTTCATAACAGTTAATTAGTGGAAAATAAATGTTACCTCCTCTATTGCTTATGATAGCTCCTTGCTGTGGGGAAAGTGGTGGATTTTATGAACCACTTCCAGTTTTTATTAAACTCTGTAGGTTTACAGGTTTAATGGTCTTAAGATTGTCCCATGCTCTTTTTAATGTTATTGTATCACGCTGCAAATTGCAAAGAAATATTAGTTACTTTTTAATAACGCACCTTAGAATACAGGATAATTCTTTAATCTAAGCACAAAAAAATATAAGAAAATACTAACACTGTGCACATATGCATTACAATTAAATTCCTCAGTCATTCCACTCCCGGAACGATCGAGCCCCATGCATGTAACACAGAAATCATCAATACTTACCAAGACTATCACAGTACTAATCAATTATTTTATTGAAGATAGGGTTTCTGTGGCTTTCTCTTCTTTTTTCTACGGCGTTTCCTATATGATTTCGCCAATATCGAGTGTGCCGCTCAGACTTTTTTGTATGATAATGATTTCCAAGGCCGACTCCACTTGCAGTGGCTTTTTCTATTTGATCACAAAATAAATAGATTTGATATTGATATGTGTTTGTTTGGTATTTCCATGGAATTATTTGGGGCATTTCTTGTTTGTTGACATTGTCTTTTTGATTTTATTTTAATGACTTTTGGTCCGGTGTTGCCAAATTTAAAAAGTCCTGGCATTTACAGTTCAAGTTTGATTAAATTAAATTATTATTCTGGATTTTTACGTTAAAATTATAGTAAATAGCTATTAGTAACTAATTCTAATGGAAAACAATACTTTTGTGTTATAAAAACTAGTGTAACTAATAATAGCCATTGAAACAATTCAATGGCTTTTTGCATGTGGCAATTCCGCACTTACCGATAATACTGGATATAAAGATGCACTGCACTAACCTGACTTCAAATTGTCACATAACTAATCAATCAATTATTTTCGACTCTGAGAGGAACGGTCAATTAGATGTTTTAATGATAATTTGTAAAATACCCATTATCACTAATTTAATGAACGACTCTGAGTGCGGCAGTTAAAGTTGTACAATGCCCCAGTGACTGCTGCAATGTACTGTTGATAAGTAAGTTGCCAACTTACCCCATGGGGCTTAGAGATTTCCATGAACCCATTAGAAGTTTCGATCCACCTGTGTGTGTACCTAATTACAAATTTGAAATTTATTTTCAAAAACTCATCTTCTATATAGGCTACTACTTTAATACTTTTAAAATTATATCACAATGGCTTAAAATAATTGTGATCGCCTTTACGATTAATATAAATCAAATTAATTGAAATCAAAATGATTAAAATCAAAAATTATTTATCCCACGATGTGGTCGGCAGGGATCGCGCTAATTATGTAGGTCTCGTGTAGAAAGGGGCGAGCCTATTGCCATCTATCGTGCATGTAAATATAAGTATACTGCAAGATGATATAAAAGGAACACTGCTGCCCATTACTCATCGCTATCTTTACCATTCATCGTCTTGAACGTCACCCGCGGGAGACATGAGGGTGGTGACCAATTATATTCCGATCTGTTGTCACCATACGGTGAAATTAACAAACTAATTTTACACAGCTAACACCCCAAATTTGATAATTATTTTGTAAAAATTGGTAGTTTTAAACTTATTTAGATATTATTTAGTCTAGATTTAACATAATGTTAATCACATTTTTTTTTTATATTTATTAATTGATTCGTTTGATTTATATCATAATTATCTGAGGAAACTTTGCTAATTTATGTGTTATTTATAATTTTTTTTAATTTTATGTATTAATTAATTGTTTGTTTCCTAAATAAATAAAAATAAATAAATAAATAAAATAAGTCACGCCTATCGCCCCGAAGGGGTAGGCAGAGGTGAATAAGCACCCACATTTTAGGTTAGGTCCCACGTAATAGGTGGCGAGCCTATTGCCATTTATCGGGCACAATAAATGGCAAAAGGCTCGCTAGTAAGTACGTTGCTAGGTGTGATAAAAGTAACGCTGCTGCCCATTTCCCATCACTGTTTTATGCTTAGTCGCCTTGCACGACACCCACTGGAGAGTTTTGGGGTGTTGACAATTGTATTCTACTCTGCCGTCATCACACGGCACTGTGGTGTTATTTTTTTGTAAAGGCAGTTGTAGTATATTTATCCATCGAGAATTTCTACTGAACTTGTGTTTTCGGTATACTTTTTATTCACAATTATTATTAGATCCAAAACGGAGAAACGTACATTGTAAATAAAAGATGATGAACATCATGATTTAAAAATATAACACTTTATAATAAAAGCTGTATCAAAATTTAATATCTTGGTATATATCATGCAGATCAGCATTTACTTGTACTGTTGACTCTGTTGACTGTCTGTTGCTTATATTACTATTCCAAATTTGCACATAAGTATCATCCTTTGATCAACGCAAAATGGATGACATAGGTATTTGTGTCGTATACAAAACACTAGAGAAACGAAATATCGCTCACTATATTGCTCTCAACCCTTGTTACTTGTAACCTACTTAGAAAAATGAAATTCAGATATTTAATAAACATATGTATCACAGGCCGTACACACGTAGGCCGTGTGGTGACGGCAGAGTAGAATACAATTGTCACCAACCCAAATCTCTCCCGTGGGTGTCGTACAAGGCGACTAAGGATAATCAATTAGTGATGAGGAATGGGCAGCAGCGTTCCTCTTATACCACCTAGCAATGTACTGCGACTTTTGTACCCGATAAATGGCAATAGGCTCGCCACCTATTACATGGGACCTGACATATTTGGCGAAACGTGGGTGCTAGCTCACCTCTGCCTACCCCTTCGGGGATATAGGCGTGATTTATGTATGTATGTATCACAGGAACTACGCTAGACGAAAATTCTGTTCAAAGTGGTGTTATTGAAATAATTGTATTGAGGCAGGGTTCGGATCACATTTCCCTTGTTAAGAAAGGTCCTAAGGGGTTCTAGTTAAAATAAATTTAATAACTACCTCTTTTAGTAGGTACTACTATTGGTGGGATATGTTAACTGATTTATTAGAAAGACTTTTTTTCAGATCCTATATACTTCCTGCCTCTTCGCACTGCTACGATGTAATAATAATAATATTATGTTTCTCACCTAAGTATATAAAGTACTGATGATATCCCAAAACTACAATATCAATTAATAAAAGAATAAACAATTATAGCTTATTATTTGTCGGAACAACTGCTGAAATACAATGGTGCTGTTTAAAAACATCTCTTATAAAGTAGATAAAACAGCTACATAAAAACTAATTTCGTAAGAAAACAGTCGCGTATTTGTACAGCGGTATGGGCTCTTCTGTAGGATCTTAACCCTTCGCTGCTATATAAAACAACAAACCTTATGTACGAAAAATTAAACGCCTCTAGGGTAACGCCTATATCTAAATGCGTAGCTGTAAAACAAACCTCAGTTACTTATCGAGAAGTGAGGAAATAAGTAATGAAATATTCCTTTCCGAAATAAAAGTTCATTGCCGATAACTTCTCCCTAGTTTATTTAGGTTAGTTCCATAGCATCGTTAGGTGCTTCTTTTGAACCTCCCCATTTCCAATTACCGTCGCTTCCGTAGAACACTTGTAAGGTCCGAATCATTTATTCGAAATTAAATAGTTAACAATAATAATTCACACGTTTTTTTGATTCATTCGATAATTTTAAAGACATAAAATCTAAAAAGTTTGTTAGAAGACTTACCCCTGAGTACTAAAACGCTACTCAATACTTGAGTCCTGCTGAGCATTTAAGTATTGTCAAAATTGACGTTTTTGCATACATATTCTAAGAGGTAATGTCCACTTAACCAGTGCTTAAAACTAGAGTAGCGTTTCAGTATTCGGAGCGCAGTGACGAGAATTGAGAAAGGCATCTTCGCATGGCTTAGTCACCTAGAAATGATGAGTGAAAGAAGAATGACAAAAAGGATGTCGGAAGTGAACGGAGGAAACTTCACGGAAAAATTTAGATGGATCTTTCAGAATCAAATTGTCGTACATGCGTGAGTACTTTAATGAGATTGGGTGAAGCAAAGTTGCCGTGTAGTGACGCCAGAGTAGAATACAATTGTCACTACCCCAAATCTCTCCCGTGAGTGTCGTACAAGGCGACTAAGGATAAATCAGTGATGAGGAATGGGCAGCAGCGTTCCTCTCATACCACCTAGCAATGTACTGCGATTGTTGTGCCCGATAAATGGCAATAGACTCGCCACCTATTACATGGGACCTAACATAATTGACGAAACGTGGGTGCCAGTTCACCTCTGCCTACCCGTTCGGGGATATAGGCGTGATTTATGTATGTATAAAGCGAATGAAATATATAAGGACCGTTACAAGTGGGAAGAAATGATCTCTTTCTATCCCTGTGGGAGAAAAACGTGACGTAGGTATGTATGTAAAATTTAAATCAAATTATACGACAATACGCTCACACACGTTTAAATGGCCATCTATTTTCTATTTATGATCACAGGAAAACGATCTGCTAATTTCTGACTTGAGAGTGCACCTACCTACTCATTAGTTCAGGAAATTACTTCCTAAATACTTAATCACAGTACAGTAAGAACGCTAAATGTCCAGCGCCCTTTCACTTAGGCTTTAATACCGTCCTTATTCTATAAGCAATACGAGTGAAAATGTCAATACTAGTGTTGTTCTCCGTGGCCGACTGTACCTATTACTCCAATTACCCTTACCGTCCATACTGTTAATCGGTAGTCAATTAAAGGTCTATTTAGCGTTACGATTTTGCTACACCTATCAGAATATTATTACAGCCCGGCTAGCATGACCACCGAAACACGATATGATTTAGCCATTAATCCAGTTGAACTTACAAAAATCATTAGATTTTTGACAGTTCAAAGCGATAAATGGCTATATATTTATTATATAGCCTTAAAGGCTTATTCAATTAATAAGTTCAAGCATAATTAAATGTTTTACTGTTCAACGCGATAACTGGCTATATCTTAGCGTGTTTCGGTGGTCATGCTAGCCGGGATGGTAGTAGTAGATTGTTAATACTGAAGAATGATGGATGCGCCAAAGCAACATTTTTCATGTTTTCTTTTCCTTCTTTGGCGCAGTATGTTTCCTCTTCCATTAATATCGGTCAGACATCATCAAGCCATTCACTTCATTTTGAATCATATCATCCATCCCACCGGCAAGCTGTTAATGATGAATGTGATGTATAGAAAAGTCATAGAAAGACTATGTCCATAGACCAATGAACGGAGCGAATGAAAGCAAAGCAACATTTAATGTAAACAGAAATTTCTTTGTCGAAGAACCTACAAATAAATTAACACCCACGTATGATAAATTATGTTAGATCCCTTGTAATAGGGGACGGTTGCAGTTATATTGCTTGGTCCTGGATTTACCCTTAGGGCCGGTTTTTTGATGCATAGTTAACTGTTAACCAATTGTTAAAAATTGTTACTTATCTTTAAATATCACTAATATTTAACAATTACTTACAATATCAGACTAATATTTATCCATTAGTAACATTAGTAACTAAAATTGTTACTAATGGTTACATATCAGACTGATCTTTAGCAATTAGTAACAGTTTTTAACAATTGGTTGAGTTAACTATGGATCAAAAAACCGGCCCTTAGTCGCTAGTAGGACATCCGACGGAGGGATGGATTTAATTTAAATGTAATGTACAATTATACACCCTTAAAATCGGAGGTTGATCAAATCTTTATGACTATATCGGGAAGAAAAATAATTTTAAAATAATATACAACATCCCACATAAAGTCGGAAAGCGTTTTAATATGCCTACGATATAAAAAAAAACATAACGCGAAAATAGCAAAAGAACGCCGGAGTAATAAAAAAACCATACTTACGACAAGGGATACTTACGGGGAGAGACGTTACCATAAAATCTGATGACTTCGTACACAATAATGGGCTTGTATTTGTTGGTTTGCTATGTAATTTAAAGGTCGTAAGGACCATAATGGCATAATAGGCGGAGTCCATAAGCAATGTTACTTTACCATTGTGTATTGTTTACCGCAAACAGAACAATGATTCTCATTTAATTATTCAATGAAAAAATATTCCTTTATAGTACAGAGCGTAATGAAAATCCATACAACTTTCCGATACAGTTTAACAGAGAAAAGTTTAGTAATTAAATATAATTTTGGAATTTTGGCTAAAACTTTTGGCGCCAAGCTGTATACTAATAAATACAAATTGACAGTTGGAGCATTTCAAATTGGGAGTATAAAAAGTAGTTTTACTTATTTTATTAACCTATAATATATAAATCCCGCCTATATCCCCGAAGGGGTAGGCAGAGGTGAATTATCACCTACTTTTCGCCAATTAAGCTAAGTCCCATGTAGGTGGCAATAATTATGGTCGCAGAAAAAGTTATGTATGCCACTGCGTTAAAAGTAGTTATTGTAACACTCGTGTTCAAGTGCAAGTGCTTGTTTTTCCAGGTACACACAAGTGTTATAATTCGCAAAAAAATCAGTGCAGTGGTAATAACAACTATTTCATTCTATTTGATTCTTATTTGAACATTACATAAATTTAAAAAAATATATTACAATAAAAATTAGTTCAGAAAATGTAAAAAAAAAATATAGCCTTGATGGGGGAATCGAACCCTTCAACCATTCGTATTATTTCATACTTATACCCTTTTTGATTTCTTAGTAATATCGCTTTATACAACGTGACGTAATAAATTAGGATAATAGTCAAATTAGTTTACCTCGTCTTGTTCGAAATCCTACGAATCAATTCTAGAATCAGAAATCAGTCGAATTTTCAAGAAACTTTAACCATAGAAGCGTAAAAGTATTCTATCGTTGATCTAAATACAAGTTTTCTAAATTTTTTAATTATTTCTAAGAATCTAAATATACAAAGTTCATATAGTGATAAAATAAAAGTTTTTAAAAACATAATGTCTTCAACTCACCAATAAATAACTCACACAAAAGAGTCATATTATTATGTAGCCTGGTTTTTGTACAAGCATGTTGTCATTCATTCAATTAGATCTAATCTCCATACAATAAATGGGTTGGTGCCTACGTTATTGAAACGTGTACCAAATACCTCTGAACCTATCTGTATAAGCTTTTTACAAAGAACTCGTTTCAATACAACAACGATATTGAAACATAAATTCCATCGCAATAACTATGGGAAATCAATGCGCAAAAGACAATGGTATGTTTTACTTATAAGATTAATCTTCGGTGTTTTTGTCTGGCTGTATTAAAAACAGTACAGTACTTTAACTTTTTATAAATGTTTAATTAATAAAACATCGATAAATTATGTTTTGATACCTACTGTTACTTTTAATTAAATTTCTATTTCCCACACTTGACAGGTCATGGAAGGAAGCAATTAATAGTTCAAAAGTATTTTTGGTGATAAATCTGTCAAAAGAAGCAACATGAATTTAAATTTACATTTAAATTCATGTTTTAACGCCAATTAGCTTGCAAAATGGTGTATACTCAAACATGAAAAAATTGTTAGATATTTTAAAACGTCAATTAATTAAATATTATTAAAGCTACGTTTAGGTTTTTTTTAATGGAATAACATAGTTCCTAAAAAGTATAAATACGAAATAAATTAAGTAAGCATTTAACTGATTTATTTGACTGATTTTGGGCAAATATTTGTGTGATTAAAATTGCTTTTGATTTGCTCATAAATTTGATACTCGAGTCATGGTTGTTTTGTATGTTTTGAATATGTTTATACAATTAATATTTTAATTTGTCCATCATCTAGTTTCCATAACACAAGCTCTTAACCTGCTTACTTCGGGCTAGGTGATCGATAGGTGTGAATGAAAGAAAATATGACCGCCTAAATGACGATTGATCGGATCGCTTAGATAAGGAGTTCAATGGCGCCGTAGCTAACGCGATCAGCCTGCGATTGTGTAAACTATAGCAAAGTCTGCCAAGGCCGGTCTTATGGTGGGTTTAAATATTTTTATCTCAAATCCCCATGCTTCGGAAGGCACATCAAGGCCTGGCTGTATGTTTAGTCGATGACCCACTAATCCTCACTGGCCAGCGTGGCGAGTTTTGGGCCATTCTATATTCTATAGACCTGTGCCTCGGTAGGTCTGGGCCTTAGCTATGCAGATATTTAAAAGGCTGATAATAAGATGAAGGTCGCAATAAAATAACTTATTTAGCAACTAGCAACGAAATGGGATCTATAAAGCTAGCTACTATATGAGTTCTTACTTACTGACGAATCTCCACATCAACTCTAATTATTATGTTAAACATTTATTTTCACCGTCTGAAATGTTTTTATTGAAACCGATTATTATTAAAAATCAAATCTTGTACTTTGGTTCTCTCGAATCCAAAATTAGAATGTGTTAATATTTTATGGCAACCTGTATAAATAGTACAATTATTGAGAAACTAAATTTAAATACACCTATTTACCTGGCCCATTAAAAACTGTAACAGAACCATGTGATGTAAGCCACAACTTTATGAAAAATTTTATATTGCCTATGAAGGGGAAAATTTGAGCGAAAAAATGTTAGCTACATTTACGAAGCATTTCACGAGCAGAGAACACTAACTACGAGAGCAAACAATGTGGAATCGTATTGTGAAAGTACAACGTGTGAAACTGCATTATGTAGAGTGTGGCACAGGTATCTTTGTGTACGGTTTCTGACCAATAATTCACCGATTGAACAAACTCCTAAGAGCTTTATTGAACAGACAATCTATTTGAAAATGAATCGAATTAAAAATGAATACGGTTCTACTTAGCATTTATTCATGGCTCGGGAAGAATCAGTTTAGATGCTTTCTAAGAGATTAATGGATGCTTTAAATTGGATTAACAGATAACAATATTACTCGGTTCGCCTCTCTCGGTCTGTGATTGCGTAAGTACATAATAATGGCGGCCGGTCATTGGATAGGTGACCAAATTTTTTTTTTTAGTACTACTACGTGTTTCAAAAGGCACGTTAAGCTGTTAGTGCTGGCTGCATGGTTGCAATCGTTAATACCCACCTATGCGTACTAGGCCAGCATAATCCATTATGGCCTATTCCCTCTAAATTCTTATTTTTAGGGAAAGTGCAATCGAAAGCACTCATCGATACAAACCCTACCCACCTTTTTGGCCTAACGATAACGTTTTCCTGTCCATTATTTAGGTTGCGTAAACTTTAAAAAAATTGGATTGAAACAGATTAAAAAGCGCTATTATATTCTACCGTGAAAGACGGCCTGGCGGAATAAATGAGAAAGAAATCGTCTACAAGCAAGAAAGCCGAACGCAATTGAAAATATTCACTTGAACAATCAAGATGGAAGACCTATTGTTGCTGTGTGTGCCAAAACATCATTATTGTCAGCGAAAGTCTCCGTCTACCCGAGAAGAAAGCGCGCTGAATACGCAAATAAGATTATTATCGCTATATTTTGTTTACTTCTAAAAGCGTCAAGCGCTATTTGAATGGCCACATTAAAGTGCTAAACAGTTTTACGTCTCCAGATAATGATAAGTGGTTGTCACACTCTGCTTTACGGGTATTAGAAGTTAGAAGTGACAATTGTAGCTTACGCTGTAGTACTAAAAATGGAAATAAAACATACAATAATAAATATAAGTTTCCCTTAGGAAGCACTTAATTTAAACATTTCTTGCGAAACAAGGCAAATTATGATCAAGAATATGAACTTTAATCGTACTGAGTTGTAAAATAATAGCCTCCATATCGTAATCAAAGATCAGCTTGGCGGCCATAAAATTAAAGATGAATATTTAAGATTGAACAATATTTCCGAAATGGGGTTTGCTTTGTCTTAGCTTTTAAATTAATTACATTACGCTTGAACAAAAGTGCAGTTAATAATTAATATAGGTAGTTGTTACTAAATGTTCACTTCGTTAACGATTATTGCATAGGGGAAAATGGGGTAAATCGAACACTTTTTAAGACTTGGCATATATAATTACAGTGTCTTATAAATGTAATTTAAAAACTAATATTTTGACTAAGTATATGTATCGACGTTAAATTCTCTTAGTTATGGTTTGATTTTTATTATAGCATTATTAATGTTAGAAAAAAATTACAAAGAAAATAAGTCAGAAATATTTCGAAAAATTATTTGTAACAGTACAAATAACTTTTTGTAAGTTCTCTTAGATTATAATAATAGGTAATACCGGCTCATTTATAGTGTAAGCATTTACTGGTAACGAAAATTCTCGTTGTTAGAGTATTTTTAATTAAAATTTTTAAATATAATGATGTATTTAATAATTATCTAAATTATTTAATGCGGTTAGCTTTACTTTTGTAATAGATACATGTCTAAATAATCCTATATTCCTATATTATGATACAGATATAAAAACACATAGAATTTTACCAGTCTATTGTGCACTTTAGTTCAAATACGTTGTGTGCTAATATCGCTGATGACTTTTTATTGAAACAATGGTCAATTACCAACCAGAGAAAGGTGGATCACATGCAATCATCGCTAACGGAATAAAATATATGCCGTAAAAATTAAGATAATTATCTATTAAATCAGTCCTATGAGTTAATTACTATCTTTCGCAAATTTATGCACTGTTTTATATGCTTTTGTATGAATATACAGTTATGTCTGAGAGCTTTTTGACGTTTTAAAATCATTACAATAATGATCATGACCATCATTATATAATTTACTGTGGTGTTCATCATCATATTCGTAAAATTCTAAATCGACTCACTAGAATGTCGCTAAGCTGCCGTTCTACCATACACAAAATAAAATACTATTAAATAAACTAATAAAATATAAGTATAAATAAGTTCAAGAAATAAAAGCCACTTTAAAATTAATAACAAGAAAAAAAGTCACGTAAACGAAAATGCGACAACCGGATGAGTGACATCGACCGATCGATAGTATTACAAAAAAAACCTAAAAGGCAATTTTGACTCAAATCTCATGACCAGCCCTTTAATGTTGTGACACGAATTACCTATGAATGTAAAAATATAAGGAGAATGGGCCACAACCCACCACCCAGGCCAGCCCGGATTGCTGTGTAAAATTCAATCATGTAGAGATACCTAATACTTTCAATAGTACCAAAAATGTAATATGTAACAAAAATAAGCAAAACGGCAAACTAAAAGGCGTTCTTAGCATGCACTACTACAAAAATCTTAACATTGAATATGATATCCGCTTAAATTTCCTCGAACATCTTAATTGTCTCTTTCCTTATTAAGCCGCATAGCTGTAATTAAAATTTGACAATCTTACTGCCGCACTAACAGACGTCAATTAACGTTACAAACTTAATAAGCAACTTAAACTTAAAAAACATTAAAAAAAACTTAATTAACTTAATACCAAAAAAAGGCAATTCAAAAATAGTTGCTATTCTTGCCAGGTCTAGGTCCAGATTTAAATGGTTTTTTTTGGCATTAAGTAATCATAAAAGTCAATTGACATCTCTGAGTGCGGCAGTTAGTCAATAAAAATAATTTTAGTGTCATTAAATATTTATGACGCAATATCACGAAAACCATTCACAGCTATAGTTTGTATACCGTAAAGATTGATATTGAATGTAATGTTAGATATTACCGTTAATGATGACACACGAATTTCAAATGTTCCTTATCCTCGAAATCTTTAGCTTGGTTTTTAATTTTTTTTCTTCAAAACTCCATGAGGTATATAACGATATTTGTCGAGCGACATTCACGCTTCAAAGAAACTCGGACTCCATTGAACCCGTTTAGGGTTTCGTTCTAATAAAAAACTGAATTGAACGGAAATGAAATAACGCTAACCGGTTTTCTTCGCTTGCTTCGAAGTTGAGCTTAAGGTTTTATTTTTTCCGTTGCCGACTCAGCGGGTCTTTCTACAATAAGCAGGTATTACAACGGACGACTTAAGCTTCGTACAAGCGCTGGGTATGTGAATTCATTTTAGACTACAGCCAGGCTATACCTAAAGCCATTGCTATTGCTGAAGTAGAATGCCTAGTGCCTACGTTCAAGGTTTGGAGTTTTGGACTAGTAATATATTAAGTGAAACGAAATATTAATTTCACAATCGCCTTTTTTATTATTCTTCAATTTAACTTCTAGAACTCTTATTTTTTTTAACATAAAATTTACACATCCATTATTATCGTACATCGAATAACATTGATCGGGCGTCACAATTTTGGTAATATATTGTTTATATTACATTCAGGGCTTTGATTATCTTTGGATAGTAATGTACGCGTCTCTCTTAACTGTAAATATTATTTTATTTATGCAACGTCTTATCTGAACTTTAACAATCACGATATATTTTATATTCAGTAATTTTAATAATTTGGCGATCATAAACAATACCCTCCATATCACGTATTAATATACACTTACATCCTTCAACTAATCAGTCGTGGACCCTTCCCGACGGGATCCAATGTTACTTTCCACTATCTAAATAAATTATATAATACAAAAAATATTACGCTAACAACTTGTGTAGGTATAGATTACACATACCGTACGTATAGATAATTTCTAGCTTATAAGATACAAATGTACAATGTTGACATGTAATCTAGATATGTTACAATAAGTCCTTTAGGCATCCTAAACATCAGTAGCACAGCCATCCTGAAAGCCCTCCTCCGCAGAGGGCCTGGTGATGGTGAGAACGCGCTTTAGCGCTGAGACCGGAGGTAGCACGGGCGGCGCACGCTGCCACACGCGGAGGGTGCGCGCGCCGCCCACCGGCAGGCCGTAGTCCGCCGGGTATGGCGCGTCCCCGGTGCCGGCTCCCTGCGCCGGCACCGTCGTCGTCACCGCGTGCGTCCGCGGAAACGTGCGGCTCATGTAGCCCAATTCCTCTTGAGAACCGTCCACACTGCAGTTCTCAATTATAGGCGTACGGTCGTTGTAGTACGCCGGGATCGCAGAGCTGATCGCGCGAGATAGATTACTCGCTTGACTCATCTTCATTTGGTCCCAGAGACCAGACGGATATAATGAGTCTGAGGCCTCGCGTGCGTACTCGCCGCTACCAGGTCTAATTGCACTGTCTGGCCTAGTATCGTTTATCAGATCGGGGTCTATATTCGCTGATACCGTTGGAGATACCACCACAGGCCCACCTGCCGTCACAACACTCCCCCTGCCTTCGTAGTGATTTGTAGTGTAAGGTATATCATTTGCTCTTGGAGGTTTGAGAACCGGATTGCATTTTGGGTCATTGTAGTTATTGGATTCTTGTCTGTTTGCCAAAACAGCTACATGAGGCCTGTCTGTTGATGTCGGATGTACCTCGTTTCCGGACACGACTCGGTCTAGAGTATTAGGTGTCTTACTTTCACAAGCCGTCGCTGGTCGAAATCGAATAAACGTTATCAAAAGTGCTAAAGAAATAACAACGATCACTAAAAATAGAGCGGCACCCAAGCTAGCTATCTGAGCGTTTCCCAATGAGGCCATTCCTGCCGCAATTTGGGTAATATGCACCGTGAAATTGGCTTCGGCATTCCCACCTTTATTTTCTGCAACACAATAAAATTCGCTCGAATCCGTTTCCTGGGTATTAGTGAGAACCAATGAAGATTTCTTTTTTAGATCCCCTTCTTCGAAAATATATACTCTTTGATGTGAATTAAAATTGCTTCCATTTTGAAGTAGTCTGCCGTTCCAATACCAGTTAATATTGGCGGTAGGTATTGCCTCGGTTCGACAAGTAATCGTGGCATTATCGCCCACAGTGGCCTCTACGTATCTTCTCACTGGTAAAATTTCAGGCTTGCACGCGAACTCTTCAATTGGTAGTTCAGAAAAGGGTTTATTTGCCAATCGGGTTGGGGCAGAACAGCTAGGGGTCGACAAAAGCTTATGTTTGGCTAACCAGAGCTTTAGCTCGCGGAGGCGACAGTTGCATGTCCATGGATTATCTGACAAGTCAATAGCTCGAAGCTTTTCTACTTTTTCTAACGAGGTCAGAGGTAAGTCTCGAAGTTTGTTGTGATTTAGTTTCAACGACTCCAACGACCGCAAATTTCTAAATGCATCAGCGGCGATGTCTCTGATGTCGCATCTCGACAAATCAAGCTTGACAACGCTCCCGAGATTACTCAGAGCGTCTGAATGTACTTTTAATATTGGATTTTGAGCCAACGTTAAGTCCCTTAAGAAAGGAGCATCCTTAAAACTGTTCGAAGGTATCTGAGTGAGTAAATTATGAGAAAGATCTAACTCTACTAAATTAGTAAGGCCTTTGAAGGCTCTGTCGTGTATTTGGCCAATATTACAGCTGCGAAGATAAACTCTTTGTAAATTAACAAGGCCGGTTCTGGCAAAGGCTTCCTGTGGCAGTATCTGTAAATTATTTCCTGATAAATCTAGGACCTGCGTAGCCGGGTCCACAGGCTCCGGCACAGTAATAAGAGTCCGATCGACGCACTCCACGGTCTGCTTGCCTCCTTTCCACTTGCATGCACACACTGCTGGACAAGATCCGGGAGGCGCAATGCCAGCTAAAGTTGTTTCCCACACCATTATACTCATTGTCACTATAAACCACCTCATTTTGAAATCCCAATTAAGTTCAATTATAACTTCCACTGTGACATGTCGCTCACTAAACGTTTCACCTCCTATCCATTAGCGCCACAGTTAATAAATCCTTAATTATGTTTAGCATTCACATTTCGATATCGTATCACATCACTAATCGCGAAAGTTAGCGAGTGGCGCATGACGACACGGCGCGCACCCGCGGCGACTGTAAATCAACTGAGAGGGAGGGCTCCGCTCGTCTCGGTAGAGAACTCGGCGCATGCGCGTTGACGGCGCCCCTCGCCCCTCGTTGCGGCTTCACCACGACTGCGAGTTGAGTAGCCCTACTCGAAGCGAACTGTTGAAAGAATTCTAAAAGTGTAATTTTGTACCTGGCTGTGGTCGCAGGCGAGCATCCCGCGCGGCGGACCGTCACGTTCATTCATAAATACCTGAGCCGAGGAGGGGCGATATTCTCAATGCCGGCTCGAGGAGCAACAATGGCATGCCCGCTCGGCTGCGGCACGCAAACCGCTCCGATTGTTATACAATACACATCTTTTTGTTGCGATCACGTCGGGACCGGCACAGGGCGTCAGGTACCGGACTAATTATGAATAGTAGATCAAAGCGAGAGACAGGTATTCGCCAACAATAACACAGGATGTGTCGTACAAAGACTACGACAGTTTCATTCATAATTTCCTTGAACGAGTATAAATCTCAACTGACGGTTTTTAAATTTCATTGTCTATTCAATGACTGTCTACGTTCTCATGGCCGGGCAACTGGAAGTGTAAATATTAATCCAAAAATTACGAGGCCCAATAAGCTTGCTTCAATTGAGACTTTTACGTGACCGAAATATTTCCATAATAACTTAACACAATGAATGAAGTTATTTATTTTAAGCCGGCCAGCGTACAGCTGGCAAATAGCTAAAGAAGTAAAAGCGAAATGAAATAAAAAATGGCAATTTTATTTCATTGCAAGTACGTCGAGTCAAAGAAGTAGGCTCATTTTATTGACAATTTTAAATGTTATTGATAGTATTTTTAATATTCAATAAATAAAATGTATTTGCGTAACATCTCCTTACATTAATATTTATAATTGTTTTATTTTTTTAAATTTGAACGTCAATCCAGATGCACATTAATTACGTACCTATAATCACACGTTAATTCACATATCTGCCACTGCAAAAATGGCAAAGCGAAGCTACTAATTGCGAATTGTAATATTTCGAAGCCTATGCAATTAACTTACACATGGACGTCTCGTTGCGATATTTATAAATTAAGCTGATATTTTAACCCAATTGCGATGACGGTCGAAATTGACTTTAATTGGTCACATGAAGAGTTTAATTTGTTTAACATTATATTTATAGAAAGACTCGTTGGTGTACTGTTAAAATGGTGTTATAAATGTGAATACTCGCCGACCTGTAGAGCACGTGTGGCAGGATACGTTATTGTGCACCAATAATTACTGGCAGTTAGTTGGCAGATGATAACTGCGATAAAATTAGTTATCCCCGTGATGGCTGGCACGCGGCTGCCACGCACCGCCATATGTCGCGGTCGTCAGCTGCTATCACACCTGGCTGTAAACGGTTTCTTCCCAATTGACAACAAACAAGAAGCCATTCAATTTAACGTTTAAGAAGTGCACCCTGCACTACAGTGTTACTGCTTACAGTTATTGTGGCCAGCTATTTTTTGACGGCCGGCTTAATCGAAAGCTCAGATCGCTGGGTATTGGCCAAGAGTTCCCAGGTTCGAATCCTGAAAAGGGCAAACTTTGTTATGAACCTAAATATTTGTTCCTGAGTCATGGTTGTGTATATGTTTATGTAGTATATTTTCAACATTTATATACATAATTATTTTTTATTAAAAATATGTCCGTCATCGAGTATACACAACACAAGTGCTTAGGCTACTTACTTTGGGCTAGATAATTTATTATTTGGTTTAGTCGAATGGTCAGATCGGCAATCCCTGGCTCATTTATATTATCTGCAATGCTATGAACCCGACACTCAATATGAAGTCCTGTGTTTGCGAAGACAAGGAGTAAAAAGAGAGTATTGGAGAAATTCTCCTGCCGTGATATTTTTTTTTATTTTGGACAGGGAAGCTCTCGGCCTTCATCTCACCTGATGGTAAGTGACGATAAGGGCTAAAGATGGAATCGAGCTTCACCTGGAACCCTCAACCACAGAGGGCACATTGTCGGAACACAATAATGCTGTTAACATTATTATTATGGCGACAGATTTTGATAAGATGGCGGTAGCTAGCCAGGCGGACTTCAAACAAGTCCTACCACCAACCAAACCGAGCACATAGTTGTACCCCCCTGGGGATCGAACCCGGGACCTCTGGATCTTCATTCCGGTGGGCGAACCACTAGACCACGGAGGCGGTTAAAATATCTAAAAGGTTTAAATGCAAAGCTTGGACAAAGACGAACATGATTCATGAACCTAAGTGCTAAGTGTACATTTAAATGTAAATGCTTAATGAATCAGAGATTAATTTATGCAAAGGAAGTACTTGGAGATTCAGTCCTATTTTTGATTTCATATCGAAGCCAACAACACTAGTCTACAATTCGTGAGAAAATGATAATAATGAAAAAAATACCCAGCAAGTGGGATAAGTTGTTTTTTTTTTCACTACACTATAATACACCATAAAAATTAGACTGTATATTCACATATTAAAGTTCCATTTGAAAAAAGTTTATTTTAATTTACCTCATTAATGTTAACTTTAATTTACCTCATTAAACTTACTGA
The DNA here is from genome assembly GCA_963931975.1 of Cataclysta lemnata. Classification (NCBI taxonomy): domain Eukaryota; kingdom Metazoa; phylum Arthropoda; class Insecta; order Lepidoptera; family Crambidae; genus Cataclysta; species Cataclysta lemnata. The sequence continues at coordinate 9,786,392 of OZ008346.1, read as the reverse complement.
GAGTATCATTGTATCTCCAAAATATAATTTAATGTAAATTAAAAAAAAATTAAAAACAAAGGTAAAAATCAAAACAAACTGTATAGTTAAACACCTCGGAACAAATATCATAAAACAGTTCGATTTTAATTTTAACATTATATAAATGTTAGAAAAAATTGTACAAAGATTTTGGTGGTTAGAAAAAGAATTTCGAAAAACTTTGTATCATAAAACAGGTTGAAAATCCGTCCTAAAAATATATTGTTTTATTCATGGCGAGCAAACATTTGGAACTAATAAATTGATTCAAGTAAGAAGAGTTTCACTGTGTATCCTTTGTATTTTAATTAGCCGTGAAAGGCGATCTAATTGCTCAAAATGAATCATTTATTTCTGGATCTTGGTATTACTCGTTTCATTCTCGAGTACGGGTGCCAACTTTCTTAGGGCAAAATTTAGACTTTCTATCTTTAACCAGAGTGTGTTGATGGGTTCTGGGGACTGTTATCCTCGGGATTGGATTCAAAATTGTCTGACCTCATATATTGATATATTTAAATTTTCTATTCCCCCTGAAAGAGGTGTCCCGCTTGAGATTGCACACTGAATCCATTAGCAAAGTTTTATAAATAATATAGTTTATAAACAAAAAAAATATTTGTTTCCAAGCTCAAAATTTCAACTACTTTCGTCTTACGTATTTCGAACCCAAATATTAAACATTTATTATGTCGCCAATAGCTACCTACATGATTTCGTATAAATCTGACAACACAATATAAAAAAAAATATCGCTAAACACCTAAATATACTTGAGTTAAAGTACTTAAAAGTTTTTTATTAAAAATATTACATTTATCGTATACGAGGTCCTACGGACGGAAATCTCAGAGATCGGTATTCAGGAAATAACCCAATTTATCGAGACTATAGGTATAAGTAGAAGAATCTAGCTTTATTAGTAATCTAATATCTAAAACATAAATCTGCCTAAAGGGGTAGGCAGGCATACAATGAAACATAATATTTTAAACCCAATATATCTAAGAAACTTTTTATGAATCAATATAATCATCAGTTATTACAGTATATTGTTGGTCTTCGACCTTCTAAGGGAGAATCGTGCTGGTTTTATGTTTTTATTAAATGTCTTGCCCCAAGGTACAATCAACGAATTATCATGCCTTCTAAAACACGTTGGAAGCTGAGAATAATAATTTGGGTACGGCTTTGTTTAAGGTTGACTTTAAAAATAAGGTAAAGGTTTAGTTGGGATTGTAATGTTTATTAAATTATATAAGACACTTTTGTTTTATTTCTTATCAATTACCAGTAAAAAAAATAATTTTACTGAGCAATATTCTTGGTAGTATTTACAGCAGTTACAGCGGTGTGGTACCGGCAGAGCAGAATACAATATTGTGACCACCCCCATCTCTCCCTCATGGGTGTCGTATAAGGCAACTAAGTGTTAAGACAGCAATGAGATGAGACAGCAGCAGCAGCGTTCCTCTTATCCCACCTAGCAATGTACTGCGATTTTCGTAACCGATAAATGGCAATAGGCTCGCAACCAATGTTACATGGGACCAAACCTAATTGGCGAAACGTGGGTGTTAATTCACCTCTGCCTACCCCTTCGGTGATATAGGCCCGATTTATGTACCTATGTATGTATAATTATATTTTCTTAAATAAATAATAGGTTCATTTATTCAAATTGAAACTTTTCTTAATTCTATGGTTACTGTTCTCATTGATAACTATGCATAAATACAGTTACAGACAGGCGGGAATATACCAGACGCGTGTTCGTCGCCGCCTGTCATAGCACCGTACGGCACTAATAGAGCTTCCACTTGAAGCTTTCTAATAAAATTAAAGAGTCACTTTAGGCGCAATATGACATTATAGCCCCTCACTTACCTTAAGGAAACCCTTTCAAGTTATGTGAAATATGTGTCCAAAGTACAGTTTGTATGTACAGTTGGCTACAGTTGCTCCTTGTATAGTTTTATTATAAATTTAAACAAAACTTTCCATGCTTCCATTGAGTAATGAAGGGAACATCTTTCAAAACATAATTATAATCACATTCAACAGATGAGCGATCTCAAAACTCTTTGGAAAGTTATTATCATAACATCTGATGGTTGTAACAAAATGTAAACGAAACGTGAAGATAATGTAAACCTGAATTGTTATTTTGAGATTCGACGTAGGAATATTTGCTCCTTTCGAACGAATACAAATAAAATGTTTCCCCCTTAACATACAATGTTCGCACAATATTCATAACTCATGTGTTTTAGAAGTAGCAGAATCTAGGGTACGGAATACTATTATATTATAATAATAAGATTCTGCGTTTGAATTGTAATCAGTTTCACAGAAATATTTTATACAGAAAAAAGTTTCGAATTCAGGATTTACGTAGGTTATTTAATTGTTTAATTACAAATAATTTCTTAAAACGAATATATTGACCGTTTGCATATTTCGAATAATTTTTCCCTAACTTCATCAATCGAGAGTTTCGTTGATTTAACAGGCAGAAGGCTTTCAACTCTCTCAAATCAATTAAAATTTAGTTGTTACAACGGATGTACGCATACGAAGTTAATTAAAAACTTGTTACGAAAACTTACGGAATCTCCTAAAAGGATAGTGGTGTAGGTATCCGAGTAACAGCTTACGTTATCCAATTTGAGTTTAAAATTAACCTTCGTAAGTTCTGTAGGAATGAAAGTTAGGCAAGGTGTGGCACAGCACGCTCGGCCTGCGATTGCGTAAACTAAGCAATCTTCGCTAAAGCCGGTCATTGAATGGGTAACCAAAATTTATTATCTCGAGTTCGTCCCTGCTTCGGAAGGTACATTAAGCCGTTGGTCCCGGCTGCATCTGCAGTCTTTGATACCCACCAACCCTCACTGGTCCAGCGTGGTGGGTTAATTATGGCATATTCTCCTTATATTCTTACTTATATCTTATAGGAAAGGATTGTGCCCCAGCTGTGGTATTGACATTAAAGGGATGATGATGATGAGGTTCCGTGCTTTAATTTTCAGTTTTTGAGCTTAGGTGTTGTCTTCTGATATAAATATGACAGGAACCAAATCTTCTTACCACCGCGCTGTCCATATTACTCTCAAAGTGCTTATAGCAAGCTACAACAATGTGGAATCACATCGTGTACGTGATATGCGACGACAGTTGTTAGCGTGACACTCCACTTAAGCCGAGAGGAACGGAAAGGTGCAAAACTGTATCAAATTTCATCAATGGCGTAGTTTATAAAGATGTTTATTTTTAAATGTATCGATCTTCTTGGCCGATTGCCCTATGGTTCCAGGCCAGCTGCTGCTCTCTGATTAACTGTCATATACATAAATGACGCCTATGGGGTACATAGGCGTCAAGAGGTAGGCAGAGGTATATTAATACCTACATTTCGCCAACTCTATAAGGCTCGCCGCCTATTAGGATGGACCTAATAGGCGGCGAGCCTATTACGACGATATTTGCAATATATTTCTAGATGGTATATGAAAAAGGGTTCTGTCTATTCCTCATCATTATTTTATATTAACCGTTAGTCGCCTTGTACGATACCCGGGAGTTAGACTGAGGGTGGTGACAATATTTGTTTACCGCTCTACTACTCTACTCAGCTTCTTGCCGACCCAATAAAGCAATCAATTGAAAGGAATTTATGGGAATTATTATATTTGCACTTTATGTATATACCTGGTAAGCCATGAAGTACACAGAGAGTCCACTTATTCCTTAAGATGGCGGTGGTGCTTATTTGTTTAATAAAGACAGCAGATTTATAAAAACATCTAATAAAATATATTCACAACAAACATAGGTTACAACAAAGCAAATAATGATTTTGTAGGAAATCTAAAGTTTAAAATTCGAAACACTAAATCAATCACCATTTCTGCGCAATATAACGACGAATCGACAACAAAGTTTATGGACTTCCTTTGCACATCTTGAATTAATGCTACGGAACCCAGTCAACTTAGATTTCAATTACAAAATCCTGGGAAATTAAGAACAATCAGAATCGGTTAACCTCGTACATTTTTATGCACTGCGATCAGCATTGCCGCTTGCAAAACCACTATTTCTCAAGCATCGCTTATGTCTGGGGCCACATTCGCTGCGTGGGCGCACCATTCATGTACCTATGCAAACGTGCGTGGGTTTGTGCATATTTTACATTTTAGCAGCATCATAAGTCGATTACCACTTTAACCCTCTGTCATACCAAAAATATCGAACGCGCAATAATAATAACCACCAATTTGTGCGAACAACTATTGTGACAAAGTATTAAAATGTTATTCTACTTATGATACTGATTGTACAAATAGCTCATTGTGCTTCATTTGCAATTTATAAGCGCGCCTAAAGTTCGGAGAAGATGAAGCTCCTAATTTGTTATGGATAAAATATTTCGTAGGGGAATTTTCTTTTGATTAATAATCAATAGTTCCATAAGTCCATAAACATTTTCGTAGTAAAAACTTTTAATTTTTGTAACGGTTTTCTCATTATACATATTATACGCATTATAATTCATAGTGCATTATTATACCTATAACAAATCAACTATAGTAGGTACTTATAATCAGTCGCGAATAAATCAATTCCATAACAACTCAGGGAAAGCTTTAATGAGTCCATTATTTGCGTAAAAACTTGAGATCACTTTTGCAATTCTATTTTAATTAGGCAGCTTAGAGGAAAACAAAGTATAACATTTCAAACATTTATCTCACGACTTGCATGGCGTAATTTTTCACCTAATCAAGTTTAAAATAGTTTTAAAACAACAATTGATTTACTGAGCGCTTGCCTTGCGGTCGCATCCGGTAATTTGATGGGCCCCGAGTCTTTGAATTTTGTATTCTATTTGAATATCCATTAAGTCTGTAATGCGTTGAAGGTTCAAACAGCGCGTTAATGCGTCGGCGCTTACCCCAGAGGATGCATTCCATATAATAAATTCCAATATAAAACCTTCCTATAGTCGAGTACCTGACCACGTAATTTATTAAAAGGCCTGTTTCTCAAAAATTTCTAAATAATTGTATAATAAGTACAAAGATTTTGGTGTTTAGAAAAATAATTTCGAAAAATTATGGTCTTGATGCGGGAAACGAACCCGCGTCTGCTGCTATCCGGGAAGGCGCCTGACTGCTCAGCCAACCAAGACACTCAAATTGAATAGTGTATAATAAGTCTTCAAATTATTCAAATTCAAATGTCATTAACATTTGACCTATTTGTGTACCTAACCTAGCACCTAGGAACTATTATTAGTCTTCCAAGATAAAAAATAAGACGTTTAAGTTGTGGCTCACAGCCAGCAATTCTTTTAGGAATAAAAAAAGAAGGGGTTCTCCAGTCCGGCTAGCATGACCAAACATGACGATATAGCCATTTTGACGATTCATAAAATCAAAAATCTAATGATTTTTATCAGTTCAAAGCCTTTATGCGTATATGATAGGATATAGCCTTAAAGGCGTTATGATATAGCCATTTATAGCTTTGAACTGTCAAAAATCCAATGTTTTTTGACAGCTCAAAGCGATAAATGGCTATATCATATCGTGTTTCAGTAGTCATGCTAGCCGGGCAGGACGGGGTACTCTGGGAATAACTCGCATATTCGTGGTGTCTCGTCATAGCGTCGGAATTAAATAAATTGCACACAATAAGTAGCACATACGTTGCTCGCCGGAACTATCTCATAACCATTAAATTGGGACGCTCGGTTTAAATGTTAATTATTGCCGACGCCATGATCATTAAGAAGCATGAGAAAAAAATTAGATACATGTTAAATCTACATTGAAACATCCTGTCTTTGTGTTACTAGTTAACAACGCTATTAACGCTTCTTTAATATAAAAGAGATACAACTCAAAATTGTAATTCTGCAACAATAAAGTTTAGTGTTATAAACTTAGAACACGCAATTATGTCTCTCTCTAAGTATTTTTAAGGTGCGTCTATTTCGTTTTATATTATGATTGTCCAGAAAATACCTACTTTAATGTAACGAATTGACAGCTAAGGCAGGCCTTCACGGCAGGCGTCCCCCATGGGGGACGGCATCTCCCGAGGGAGGTATACTGCCGCGGAGAGCCTCACAGGGCGCCCGAGTCGGAGCTTGGATCGGCAGGCCTGAGATGACGCCCTATAAAGGCGCGGACCTCGGCTCAGGCGTGTTGTGTAGTGGGGGGAGGGGGTTACCTATGCACAAGACAACGGGTTTCATTTGGGAATGGAATTTGTAAGTACGTAGCCCCACCTCGATTTTAATTTATCCATTTTCACACCAGCATTTGCTTCTACCAGGATTCGAACACGGGCCAATTAGCCAGCACATGTGACAAGCTTTAAAGATGACTTTACTTGTTTCATGTTTTATTAGTAGTTTGGTTAAAAATAAAAATTTACATCCCATACATACATGTCTCGTACAGTAAAAACGCAACATAAAATTGGGGTCTTTTACGACATAAGGACTCGTGGGAGTGGTCCTAATGAAATCTCAAGGGAATGACAGGAAGATGGCAGCGCAAACGGATTTTGCCGGGTCATTGTACCTGTAGACTATCCCCCTTATTCATAATAATAAAGTCAGTTTCTAAACACTAGTCTATCTATATCATGTAACGTTGTCATTTTGTCACTTGTCAAAGTCGTCAAAGTCAAAATTGACAAACTGACTGACAGTGACAATGACATTAGTTGTCATAATAATTTTGGGTTTGCAAAGAGAAATTGGCATAATTGGGGACTTATAAAAAAAAAAAAAAAAAAAAAGGAAAAAGTTCAGATAAGAGTTGCTTGGTTTGGGTGGTTATATAACCCCCAAGTGTTATAAAAAATATTACTTTACTTTTTCCTTGGTTTCCAGACAATAATGTTGTATTTTGGCAGGTTAGGATTTTATTTAGTATTTATTCGGCGTTTAGGTTTCGTTAGGTCTTCAGTGGTCACATTTGTTGCCTAAAATTCCCTTAGAATCGATTTTTTAGAGATCGAAGAAATTGTCAATTTGTCAATGTTATCTTGGCTGTATGATACAGAATCGTTGCCCTAGTCCGGCCTAGTAGCCTTAAAGAATGTCAGGATTCGATTGTCAAACCTCACGGCCAATGACGAGCGCTTATTTTGAAATTCGGAAGTGGATTTCATTCCGTTTTAAAATTCCTAGCGAGACGCTGTAAAATTTTGATGGTCTTCTTACCTTGGTGGAATTTTCCAAATTTCAGAAGAATTTTATAAATATTATATCGGAGCAAGAAAGTGATTCTCCGAATAACAGCTGTTATTAAAAGGAATACATACTGTGTCACTGACCCGAAAGGTAAACATAATGAAATGTCATAATAGGAAAGTCTCGTCTTGTCATTTTTTCTCTGTTCTAAATTCGAAAGTAAATTAAGTACATAATTTAATGCCGTAATGGTTGTGTTTCGTCATCATTTTGCATATATTTGGATCGGCAAAGTCGGTTGAAAAACCGTTGCTCGGACAATTCTCTGGATACCTTAAGTTGTATGGACAAAATTTCAAAGTAGAGTTTTTGGCGATTTTCGATATTATTTGATCTAAATTGATTATTAATATCGTTTCTTTTTAACCTCATAGGTACTTGCTGCCGGCTCGAACGTGTGCGATAGCGTTCGTCGGTGGTAATTCAGCGAAACCTGTGTATATTAGTTGGTGTTCATGTCAATTTTAGGCTTTTGATTAGGGTGTTTTTCGCATATATTGAGACGTTTTATATTGCACAACTTCAGGGTCCTTTGGTACGAGTAAAGAGACTCCAGTTAAAGCTGTCTTGATTGTGGACTGGACCTAGCGGGTAATCCTGTGAGGAATTGCTACTCCCTACTACACTTCTCTACAGTCAGGTACCTTACTAACCACCAGGCGGCTGAAGGCTCGGAGATATAGATAGACTTCTATCAATATAGGTAGATTCATATCATTTAGATTCATATACTCGTCCCACTCGTTATCGACCAGAACGACTCCACCCGAACTCCTTGGTCTTGGTTCCTTTTAAGTACTGCTTATGTAAATTTTAAATTATAAATTGTGTTAAATTTGTATTAAATTGAAATTATAAATTTACTACTGTCCAACTGGTTGTTTTTATTTTATTGTCACCATTAGGTATATTAGGTAGAAGGGGGGAAATCTAAATTATTATTATATAGGAACACATAAGCAGGAAAAAATACAAGTATTACATGGCGCCCGAACATTAGGAAAAAGGAGGTTCTGTTACTTTTTATTATAGTCCTTGTTTCTGGTCTAATTTGCTCAGAGGAGGCTGGTCGATGACGGGCAGGATAAGAGGTTAGTTTTTTTTATTTTAGGAGTGTTATCATCATTGCTATAAACTTAAACCTAATTTGTATAATTTTCTTGTGCTATAAAATATTTTAAACAGGGATATCTTAACTATTATACAGGAATTTTACATGTTAATGGAGAAACTGTAAGTTCTGTTCGATATCTGGAGTGGTTTCTTTAGTTTTTTGCACTGCATTTTTTTTTATTTTACTTAATAAGAATATTTGCCTACTGATTATAACCACAGATTATTACAGGAAATTCGCTCTAGAACTCAAGGTGCTGATGAGAGTATAATAAATTACCTCAGCATAATGCAAAACTATTTTAGTAGGTTATCTAAGCCTTTAATAGAAGAGGAAAAATTAAACATTGTTTTATTTAACATTAGACCCTTCTATACCTCCCAGTTAGCATTGACCCCAATTGAATCTTGGACAGAGTTAAAAAAGAAATGTAGATTGCTTGAGGCAGCGCAGGAGAGATGCAAACATTTCAGTGAACCTATTAGCACAACTACTTTAGCACCTGACTTGTGCTACAAACAAAATGTTACATCTCAACAGAAGGTTTCTGCAGTTCAGCCTATAAGAGGTGATTTCTGTGTCCGTTGCAGAATCAATGGTCACAGTTTAAAGAATTGCAGGGCACCTTTTGTTGTGATTTGTTATAGTTGTGGTAAGAGGGATGTCACTGCTAGGACTTGTCCTAATTGCAATGCTAGGAAACCTACTTTTGATAATAATGTTTCAAAAAACTTGAAACAGTGAACTGGCGATTAGTAAATAATAATCTAAATTTCCCTAAATATAAAACTAGGATATTTTATTCTAATAGACATGACTATAATAAAATTAATACAATAAAGTCTACATGTCTTTCATCACCAGTTCACTCTATACATACAGATATACGTCCATATTTAAAAGTAAATATCTATGATTTAGGATTCAGAGGGTTGTTGGACTCTGGTTCGGAAATTTCAATAATGGGACAAGATACAGTAAAACATTTTATTAACTTTGCTAATATACATACTTCACATAACTTACAATTCATTAAAACTGCCAATGGTTCTTCATCTCCTGTCACTGGCTACATGTTTTTGCCGGTAACAGTTGATGGGAAAACTTGTGTAGTTAAATTTTATATAGTACCAGGGGTCACTACTGGTCTGCTTTTTGGTCTAAATTTTTGGAAGGAGTTTAATATAGCACCAGAGGTTTTAAAATTATTGAAGGGGGGTGAATTTTTTAATGTAAATGAGCAAGTAAACACTGTTATAGCTACTGATATGGCATTACATGATTTTGATTCATTATCTGAGGAGGAGCATAGGCAGGCTAGGGAGGTCATCTCTCAATTTGAAGATATTTCAGCTGAAAAAATAGGTTTAGGCAGGACACATTTGGTTAGTCACATAATAGACACCGGTGATCATGCCCCCATAAAACAGCGCTATTATGTGGTTTCTCCTGCCAAGCTGGCACTGATGAATGAGCATTTGGATCAGATGCTTAAGGATGATGTGGTGGAGCCTAGCAGCAGTGCTTGGAATAATCCTGTCACATTAGCCATGAAAGCTGATGGTTCTTCACGCTTCTGCTTGGATAGTCGAAAGCTTAATTCAATTTCAAAGCATGATGCTTATCCTATGCCTTATATAAGCCATATTCTTGACCAGCTTAGGGATGCGAAGTACCTCTCTTCCATTGATTTAAAATCTTCATTTTTTCAAGTGCCTTTGCATGTAGACTCTAGGGAAAAGACAGCTTTCACCATTCCCGGAAGAGGTCTCTATCATTTTAAAGTTATGAGCTTTGGTCTTACTTCAGCTCCGGCTACACAACAGCGTTTGATGGATCGCTTGTTTGGCCCAGAGTTTACTGGTCCTGGAAATAATATTAATATTAATTTAACTAATAATAGTAATAATTTAATTAGTAATAATAGTAAATTGTTCGTCTACCTCGATGATTTAATTTTGCTAACAAGCAATTTCCAGGAGCATTTGGAGTTGCTCCAGTTGGTGAAGGACAGGTTGAGTCATGCTGGCCTCACCATTAACATGGGAAAGTGTCAGTTCTTCAGAAAACAGCTTAAATATTTGGGTCATGTAGTTGATGAATACGGTTTGCGCACTGATCCTGAAAAGGTGAAGGCTATAGTAGATTTTCCCACCCCCACAAGTAGAAAAGAGGTGAAGAGCTTCTTGGGAACAGCATCATATTACTGTCGTTTCATTGTAAATTTTAGTAACAGGGCAGGGCCGTTGAATGCTCTTACATCAACTCGCAAAGGCGCTCCACCGTTCAAATGGTCAGTCGAGGCGGACAGGGCGTTCAACGACCTAAAATTGGCATTAACCACTGCACCAGTATTAGCATGCCCCGATTTTTCCAATGAATTTGCAGTGCATTGCGATGCATCCGATTACGGGCTGGGAGGGGCCTTGACACAAACCATAGACCATGTCGAACATCCCATTGCTTTCTGTAGTCGATCTCTTTCGGCAGCGGAACGCAACTATTCAGCAACTGAACGGGAGGCATTAGCAGTGGTGCATGTCGTTGAACATTTCCGAGCGTATTTAGACAATGGCCGTCCTTTTAAAATTATTACAGATCATGCTAGTCTGAAATGGTTTCTAAATCTTAAAAATCCAACTGGCCGTCTAGCACGTTGGGGCTGTAGACTGTCACCCTATAATTTTACAATTGAGCATCGCAGTGGCTCAAAGAATATTGTACCAGACGCGCTGTCCCGTGCAGTCCCAGTAGCACCGGTAGACATTATTTCCACAAACGACTCTTGGTATAATAATATCGTACAACGTTGCACGGATAAGCCACGAGCTTGTCCAAATTTTCAATTAGTAGATGGTAGGTTAATGCGTTTTACGAAAGGCACAAATAAACTAGGTAGTGATTTCCAATGGAAAGAGGTAGTCCCATTAGAATTTAGAGAGGTTATAATTTTACAAAATCATTCTGTACCTACTGCTGCACACTTGGGTGTGGCAAAAACATATAAACGCTTAAAGTTAAGATATTTTTGGCCTGGTATGTATAAAGATACCGCGGACTTTATTAAAAAATGTACTGTTTGCAATGCTTATAAACACAGCACACTGGCAACACCGGGATTTATGGGTGAACCTAAAATTTGTTGCAGGCCATTCCAGTGCATCAGCATAGATCTAGTTGGTCCACTGCCGATGTCCCGTCAGCAAAATATCTATCTGCTAGTTGTGGTGTGTGTATTTAGTAAATATTGTTTAATGTTTCCATTACGTAGGGCCACCGGCAAAGTTATTGCTCAACGTTTGGAGGATCATGTATTTCTTGTGCACGGAATCCCTCAAACTGTAATGTCTGACAACGGTTCACAATTTGTTAGTCGAGAGATTCGTTCTATGTACGAGAAATATAATATTCCCCAAATACACTTGGGACCCGTGTACTGTCCTCAGGTGAATACCGTAGAGCGTTATAACCGTACAGTGATCACGGCGGTTGCGTCTTTCGTTGAAAGCGATCATAGAACTTGGGACGTGAATATACACAAAATACAGTTCGCAATGAATACGGCTGTGAACGAGGCGACCTCGTATACACCGTTCATGCTCGTTCACGGTAGGGAAGCCGTTGCGGATGGCAACATTTATAGTGAATTCACGGATATCGATGAGTTAATCGTGCAACCACGGGATGCGTATATCAGTGATCTAGGTCATCTCAAAGACGTCTTTGTGAATGTAAAATCATCTCTTCGCAAGGCTCATGAGCATAACGTTCAGTACTATAATAAAAAGCGGCGTGATATTACGTACAACGTAGGTGATAACATTTGGAAACGTACATACAAACAAAGTGTTGCAGATAGATATTTTTCGGAAAAATTAGCTCCCAAATATGAGCTATGTAAAATCATTAGAAAACTGTCTCCGTTAGTGTATGAACTTGAGGACGAGAATGGCAAGTTCATAGGCAAATGGCACATAAAGGATTTTAAAATTTTAGATTCGGCATCAGATGACTGATGTCACACAGTAACCTTTTTTTCTTTTATTTACCTTTTAGCATTATTGTACATTTTGCTAGATTTTTTTTTCTCATTTTCCCCCGTGTGTTGGGCGGGCGTAAGAATTCCTACACTGCCATAATTCCACCCGGCATGTCGTAAGAGTCGACTAACGTGGGTAATAGCACTCGTAACAACAGTTGGTGCGGCGGGTGTCCACCACCTCTGTGCCTCGGTTAAGATTCTCTTGTTTCCCATATTTTCCCACTTAACGTAACTTTTTTCCAAATTTTGTAATGTAATTCTTTTTCTAACATTAATAATTTGGGGAATACACAAGAGAGTTTTAAACCGAGACACAGGGCGGGCACCGGCTAAATGGGCGTGGAGTTAATTTTACAACTTGCAACACTAGGCTTTCTAGCTTTGTGGTTTTGTGAGTTGTGTCGCCATCTGGTGGCATTGTTTTGTATTATCTCGTGAACATTTGTGCCTCTCAAGCATGCTTGTATCGCGAAATAATATTTTAATTATTCCAATCTTATTATTCGGTTTTTACCGTGGAATGAAATTTTCTTTTACATTTTAACATTTTACCTACTGATTAACTTAAATAGAAATATTTTAGTGTTTTTGCACGTTTCAGTTTAATAAAGTTAGGACTTTATAGTCGGGATTATGGTTTGTAGAATGTGGGGTGGTTGGTATGACAGCTGTCATACTCGTACACATTTCTGTCTATCCTTTTCGCACTTATAGCATTTAGATATTTGTTGCCTGCTGTCATATCGATCAGGCTGGGTTTTGCGAACTATAGTTCTCGGAAATTTGAATCGTTTTAAATTTTTTTTTTGGCAAAGGAATTATTTTAGGGGTTTTTCAGTATCCGTTTCAGTCGTATAGGTAGGAAGGTAATGGGATTCGGGTTTGACGTGGGCGTCAAGCACGAATTCACTTACGTGAATTCTTTCGAGGGAAAGGGGATATTGTAACGTTGTCATTTTGTCACTTGTCAAAGTCGTCAAAGTCAAAATTGACAAACTGACTGACAGTGACAATGACATTAGTTGTCATAATAATTTTGGGTTTGCAAAGAGAAATTGGCATAATTGGGGACTTATAAAAAAAAAAAAAAAAAAAAAAGGAAAAAGTTCAGATAAGAGTTGCTTGGTTTGGGTGGTTATATAACCCCCAAGTGTTATAAAAAATATTACTTTACTTTTTCCTTGGTTTCCAGACAATAATGTTGTATTTTGGCAGGTTAGGATTTTATTTAGTATTTATTCGGCGTTTAGGTTTCGTTGGGTCTTCAGTGGTCACATTTGTTGCCTAAAATTCCCTTAGAATCGATTTTTTAGAGATCGAAGAAATTGCCAATTTGTCAATGTTATCTTGGCTGTATGATACAGAATCGTTGCCCTAGTCCGGCCTAGTAGCCTTAAAGAATGTCAGGATTCGATTGTCAAACCTCACGGCCAATGACGAGCGCTTATTTTGAAATTCGGAAGTGGATTTCATTCCGTTTTAAAATTCCTAGCGAGACGCTGTAAAATTTTGATGGTCTTCTTACCTTGGTGGAATTTTCCAAATTTCAGAAGAATTTTATAAATATTATATCGGAGCAAGAAAGTGATTCTCCGAATAACAGCTGTTATTAAAAGGAATACATACTGTGTCACTGCCCCGAAAGGTAAACATAATGAAATGTCATAATAGGAAAGTCTCGTCTTGTCATTTTTTCTCTGTTCTAAATTCGAAAGTAAATTAAGTACATAATTTAATGCCGTAATGGTTGTGTTTCGTCATCATTTTGCATATATTTGGATCGGCAAAGTCGGTTGAAAAACCGTTGCTCGGACAATTCTCTGGATACCTTAAGTTGTATGGACAAAATTTCAAAGTAGAGTTTTTGGCGATTTTCGATATTATTTGATCTAAATTGATTATTAATATCGTTTCTTTTTAACCTCATAGGTACTTGCTGCCGGCTCGAACGTGTGCGATAGCGTTCGTCGGTGGTAATTCAGCGAAACCTGTGTATATTAGTTGGTGTTCATGTCAATTTTAGGCTTTTGATTAGGGTGTTTTTCGCATATATTGAGACGTTTTATATTGCACAACTTCAGGGTCCTTTGGTACGAGTAAAGAGACTCCAGTTAAAGCTGTCTTGATTGTGGACTGGACCTAGCGGGTAATCCTGTGAGGAATTGCTACTCCCTACTACACTTCTCTACAGTCAGGTACCTTACTAACCACCAGGCGGCTGAAGGCTCGGAGATATAGATAGACTTCTATCAATATAGGTAGATTCATATCATTTAGATTCATATACTCGTCCCACTCGTTATCGACCAGAACGACTCCACCCGAACTCCTTGGTCTTGGTTCCTTTTAAGTACTGCTTATGTAAATTTTAAATTATAAATTGTGTTAAATTTGTATTAAATTGAAATTATAAATTTACTACTGTCCAACTGGTTGTTTTTATTTTATTGTCACCATTAGGTATATTAGGTAGAAGGGGGGAAATCTAAATTATTATTATATAGGAACACATAAGCAGGAAAAAATACAAGTATTACAATCACTGATAATATGTCTCTTTGTAAAACTGTGGTTACGCTGTTATGAAAAGAGACAGATCAGTGATTTAGTTATAGCAGTGCTTAGAAACTGATTTTCTTATTATGAATAACGGGGTTAAATTATATTTTAAGTACAAATACTTGAAGCTATACCTTGCTAAAATTATACAAAAACTAAAAGAAATAAAATAATATCCCCTTGACTCTCACACCTAGCCCATAGTAAGCATTTCCTCTTCCATTCAACGGCCAGCCGGTATCAAGACATCCACTCTCTTTTGATTCATATCATCCACCACATCAGAAAGGTGCTAATGATAAATGAATTCAGAGCAAAGTGACGGAAATGATTATGTCGAGAGATCGATGAACAGAGAGAGTGATTGGGATGGCACTATTCTATGTATACTGCGGAAGATTTCGCCTGCCTGACATGCTGTTATTGGTGGTTTACCCTCCACCATTCGGGTGTCCCAAGGTGCTTTTTAACTTAAAGTCAGTTATTAGTGCCAAGTAGTTAGTTAGGACTTAAGTATCACTTAAGTAATTAAGGCGGTGGAAGCGCTCCATACCGAGGCATTTCTTTGTACTCTAAATTATACCGTTATTACTTGGCGGTCCTTATAAACCTGTTGTGGGCGCGGGCGGTTGTCATAATATTATGGGTCATTTGTCACCAACACGAGTGTTCGGCCGACTTCCGTCTATTAGCTCAGTCAGTCCACAACTAAAACCTTACAATTGTGTGTGACATTAATCACAAACAAGGGTGTCAGGTCCTAATAGTGCTGACATAGCACACGCCTAGTGGCTTTGGACTTACATCACGTTATGTCTACAGTGAATTCACCACCTAATCGTAGTCTCTAATAGAAAAATTATTCTTAAGGAACTATGGCAGGGGTATTATTATTTATCGTCTGTTCTTCTCTTTTCTTGAAAAACTAGTGCAGTTTACTACCTAAGAAATAGTGCAATTTTACTTCGTTGTATGTATTTACGTAAGAATATAAAAAATCTTATATGGTATGGTGACAGACAGAGGCAGGCAGAGCAGAATACAATAATTGTCACCACCACTAAGGGTTAAGACAGTAATGAGTAACGGGCGGTAGATTTCCTCTTGTATTACCTAACAATGTACTGCGACTTACGGGCCCGATAGATGACAATAGGCACGCCTATTTCATGGAACCTAGCATAATTGACGTGGGTGTTAATACCGCTCTGCCTACGCTACCTACCCAAATGGCGTGAAAAAATAAACACAATTAAAATGACGCTAAACACTGTTCCCGTCTTCAGTCTTGAAATTAAGTTTAAACAGCGGTTACATGCAGCGTGTGCTGGCGGGCAGCTAGAAATACGAAAACTCATGTTAACATAAGTATCTTTAATACGGATGTTATCCATTCATGACCAAAACCGGAGCTCGGCGAGCGTGGATACTGACTCATGGCGGCTTAAAAGTCGAATTTATGCTCTGAATCATATGTCTGTCGCGGTGCAGTAATTCTGGGACGACTGACTACGCGCACAGTTTAACGAATCATTGTAAAATACTGGGAAAATATTGCCAACCACATTATACAACGGTCGAAATAATTATAAAACAATATTGTTGCGGTCAGGTCAGGGCAAGTTATGTGGCGTTGTTTAATTTATTTATTCGGTACATTTGCAGCGGAAGCCAACATTTTACACAACATTATACAACATATCTACATAAGTCATAATTATACTGCCAAAAATGTTGTGAAAACCTATATGGATAAAATGGAAAACCATTAGAAATGTTGCACAGACATTTCAGGTTTGAGTTTTATTTAAAAATTAAATAAATAAATGTCAGAAAAAATGTTACGTAGAAACAGAGGACAGAAAATTATAAAAAAAATATTCAACGTAATAATTATTCATCAAGTTCGTACCCACCAATCAGCATTGGGCCAGCGTGGCCGGTTATTCCCATTCTCCCTGTCTGTGATAGTTCAAAAGTCCTATCAGTGGCGTGGCGTGAAAAAAAAAGTTAGGCAAGCCACAGTAAAAATTAGGACCCACAAAAAATGGGTACTCGTAGAAACTTTCTTTAAAGCTCGTAATTACTCAAATATAATAATGTTTCAGTATAATTACCACGATTATCCGAATTTACACTTTCGTCGTGCCCGCGAAACGCTAATTCTTGTTTACCTAAGAGAACAACTGTGTCGTTAGCCGTGTGGTGACGGCACCATCCCAAATCTCTCCCGTGGGTGTCGTACAAGGCGACTAAGGATAAATCAGTGATGAGGAATGTGCAGCAGCGTTCCTCTTATACTACCGTCCTGACAATGTACTACGACTTTTGTGCCCGATAAATGGCAATAGGCTCGCCACCTATTACATGGGACTTAACATAATTGGCGAAACGCGGGTGAGAATTCACCTCTGCCTACCCCTTCGGGGATATGGGCGTGATTTATGTATGTATGTACAACTGTGTCTATGAAACGTTTTAACAGAATACGATTACGCTCGACTTTGCGGTTATGAGCGTCAAAATTAGTGTTAAAATAGTTTTCTATTCTACTATTTCCAAATTCATGCAACGCTAAACAACTACGCATATGTTTCTCACTTTGAACATGTTTTTTAGCAGAGTTTGATAAATTATTAACATCAGAGAATCCCGTTCGATTCCAAACGCTGCTTGAATCAGAAAACAAAAGACACGGAAAACAAAACATTTAAACAACTGCCTGTAAGCCAACTATATTTATCATAAAGAGAACTGTGGAAATGCTTGAAAAACCCGTCTTTACGCTTGTAATCTAAAATCTATTGACATATTTGGACGAGCTCGACCTAACTGTATGACATATTTTTTATTTTCAAAGGACAACTTTGAAAACTGCTTTCCATCACTTAGCAAGAAATCGGTAAGGCAACAATCTATGTGCATCAAAGCGGCCATTATTCTGCCGAGAGAGAATAAACCAAAATTATTTAAAAACAAAAACCTACCAATTACATCCCTGCAGAGCTACACAATCCACAAAATCATAATACACCTTTAAAACAACAACACAGGTTAGTTAAATTTTACTATTTCACTGAATTACTGCTAAAAATACAATAAAACTAATTAATCACGTTAAGTTTATGTGAGTGCAAGCAAATTTCAAAACAGACTAACCTCTCGTCTGTGGGCTGTGGGCATGACAGTAGCCGTCATGAGTATTTCTCAGCAAGGCCAGAAAGAGAGATCATTACAACAAAAGCCGTTCATACAAACAAAAGCCGTGTTAAAAAGGGAAGGACGATGCAACCCGCTCGGGAGCGGCTTGTTAACCGCGATATTGAGTGCAGTTCAGTACAGTGAAATTCCGCTTTTATGGTTATTGTAATAAGATCTAAAATATTTACTTTTGACGGAACTTGTTTTCGTGGGAGTTTATTACTAATGTGTGCGTGTGGTAGTGTATCGATGCATAAGCGCGTAGGCTGCCGAAATGCCGGCTTGTAGGCAATCTTTAGGTACTATTTCTCGTTGCGTGCGCCTGACAAGACTACGCTTGTCTGTGTGCGTGCCGTATAGCAGGCGTCCATAACTCGATATTTAGCGAGTTAGTTGAAGGAATCTAGAGAGCGGGAGCGAATTGTATGTACCTGTGTTGCATATTGTTTCGCGCGCGTTTAATACTGTTATGATAAGATTTTATTGATGGATTTTTTTTATTTGTTTATAAAATGGTAGTGTACTTGCATTATGGTAATGATTTTTTTATGCTCGCTCGTTTGGTACGGCTGTTGGGAATCGGGTTATATGGACGCTCCGCCACTGAGTCCTATCAAAAATTCTATAACTCACCAACACCAGAGTAGTCATCTGAAGCTCCATAGCAACTTGTTTTTAAATAGTCGCCAATTGGACATTTAACGACACATTCGCCCCTTCCCGGTCCATTATCAAAGAACCGTTTGTTGTTTACATTTCGGCAGTGGCATTCCGCGTTTGCGAGTGTAACGGATTCTACAAAACATTGCTTGCCAAAAATTTGTTCCTGGGATTTTTTTTTAATAAAATGTACACACGCGCCAACTCGTAAACTAGTCATAATATTATGCAATATTTTTAAATTCTGCTGCGAGGAGATTAGTTGCCTTAATTTTTCAATAGACATATGCATGTCACTATTAAGAAATTTTTTGACGGCCGTCTTGGTCGAATGCTCAGATTGCTAGATTGTATTGGCCAAGAGGTCCCGGGTTCGAATCCTGGTAGGGGCAATCTTTGTGATGACGACAAATGATTGTTTCCAGTCATGGTTGTGTTTATGTTTATGTAGTATATTTTCAACATTTATATATATAATTGTATTAAAAATGTGTCCGTCATCTAGTATCCATAACACAAGTGCTTAGGCTACTTACTTTGGGCTAGATGATAGGTGTGAGTGTAAAAAAAAATACTGATTTATCCTATACCTGATAAAGGAAAAGGATTAACAATTACAAGTTAGGGTTCACCTCTTCTCAACGCTTCTACAAAGACCTCAGGTCCTACATGAACCCGACACAATACTGACACATTGGCTACGATATTTTTAAACGCCTCATAAAATAATTGAAAGAATTGTTGTATGGTGACGGCTGAGAAGGATACAATTGTCATGACCCCTGCCTCCATCGTGGGTGACGCACCAAGGCGGCTTAGAATTGCAATATAATAGCAAGAAAGTGGAACATCTAGCAAATGACAGCTTGAAACTTCTCCGTGAATAGCAATATGCTCGACCTCTATACATGGCACCTGATGTAAGCTGGCGAAACGCGGGTATTAAAACACCTCTGCCTACTCCTTAGTGGAGTGATTTAAGTATGTATGTCATAGAACACTCATTAATGAGAGAGGCTATGCTTGATTCTGGAGGATTCCACGTTGTGCTTCATCAGTTCGGCTTCCAATGAGGTATAATCTTTTATAAGCTAAACAGAGAGATGTAAATTAATAGCTCCACTCTTAGTGGGTATCATTGAAGCGGACCAGACGGTCGTTGATATTTTATGCGAAGTTAAATGACATATAAACCACGCGTTGCATGTGTGCGTCATCGAGGTTCATTGAAAATGTCTAGCTCTCCCCGTTCGAAATCATGAGTCATGCATTGTCAATGTTTTAAAAATGGAGGATATTTACTGCTCCGGAAGCAAGCCAATAAAATATAGTGCAATAAAATATCTTATTTCCTCCGCGCGTAGGACTGTTTGGATTTGCATTTTATTCAGCACAAATTTATGCGGCTACTGCAAGAATTATGCAGATATACATATATCTTGTAATAAAAGCAAAACGCTCTCGAAGGGGTACACGTACAAATAATAGCTGCATCTGCCGCATCCATCCCGCGGGGGCAGGTAGCCGCCTAAATTCGTTTTATTGTTTTTAACGGCGCGGCACCGGCGAATATTGCCCAATAGACTGACGGAACGCCATTAAGGCTCAATAACCGCCGTTGACGCATACCTGTCTAAATTTCACGTCAGACCATGCTCAGGATAATCGAGAATAAGAATACTGGAGCGAATCGCTTCAGGGCTGAAGGCAGCCGCGGCGATAAGGCTCGTAATAGCGCCACTTGGTAAATTAAAAAGCATAGACCAACTTCGGCCTCGTCTGGAGTCGTGGAATTGCGATGCCCATTTGTGTTCCCACGTATGAGACTGGCTGGAACTAATGGTGCTGGTACACATTACTATTTCATAAGCCCCAGCCATTTTAACTCACTCAAAAAATTAAGTATTCTCTTCTACTCTAACAAATGATATAAAATTGCCGGTTTCTTTTACGCTTTAATTGGTGTCACTGCAATACTTTATAAGATGGATTGTTTACCAGAAATTTAACATCAGTCACTGGGAACATGAGAGTGGATCAAAAACATGGTCGACATACATGTTGTGCCGTATTAAGGGTTAATTATCGACGTGAACAGCCAATATTACAAGAGATAACATCGGCTGTAAAACATCGAATTTATTGCTCCAATACAGTAGACGCAACTCCATTATAATAAAATCGTACGACTACCATTCGCACGCAAGTACCTACGTATAATTTGACGAACAATCTGTTTTAAGTATTAATATTTTGAGTTCCGATACGAAATTTACGATATTATAGCATTTAAGGGCATTTGTTTCACCGCCCAAGAATATGCGTCTATAATAAAATAGTTGATATTTTATTGTCATGAATCGTGAAACTTAGGGCTTGTTTCACAATCGACTAGTAAGTTCTAAGTAGCTTACTTCGCAGATCATTTGACAGTTGTAATATGAAATATATGTCAATTGAACTACCAAGTAAGCTACTTCGAACTTACTTGTTGATTGTGAAACAGGCCCTTAGAACTGAACAAATGAAGACCGGTTGTCAACTAAGAAAATAATATGAAAAGTTGGTCGCTAACTGTTCACACTACGAGTAAAACTCTACAGCCTTCGTAAAATTTTACACACTTTTCTTTTTGCTACCGAATAAACCATGTGTTGTTAGAAGAATAAAATTGCCATCAGCACCCCCAATCTCACCCCGCAGGTGTGGTGTGGTATGAGGCGTATAAGCGTATAATAGGAATGGACAACAGCATTCCTGTCAAACCACCTACCAAAACCTATACGTACTGCGATTTATGTACCCGATAGATGGTGTTAATGCACCTCTGCCTACCCCTTCGAGGTTAAACAGGGGTGATTTATGATAATGACAAGGGAAATTATATTCTTCTTTGCTGTCAACACGCGACTGAATGAAATTGTGAAACAATTATCTAAGCAAGATTAAACATTTTGACAATTTCCATTTTGGTCTTCTGTACTTTTTTCAATAGGCCTATTCTGTGGGTCAATTGCAATCGTTTTAGTCGGATAGTCCCAAAATGACTGCAATACACTTAGAATGGGTAGCTTTTTTATGCAACTGTTTATCATGCGATCAGCCTGAAGGCTTTGAACACCATTAATCGGTATTCCTTAGCAAGAAAAACGCTATAGAAAAAGAAACAATTTATGGAGCATTTTAAATAATAAATAGCACTTCTTTTTGTTTTGTAAAACAACGTAACTAAAGTGTTGCCCATCGGTAAAACTCTATTACTTATATTTTCTCGACAGATTCACAGCATCACAGTGTACTTTTGAGGGAGATCATTCGGATCATGCAGTAAGATCGAAATTTTCATTTAATTAAACCAATTAGCTATTAGGGAGGCTACCCTATTAACATGAAGTAAACGAAATTTTATTTTGCGAACAAGGCAACATTTAATGGAGATGCAAAACCAAAATATATGCCTCCTAACAACGTCGGATCCGTTAACGAACCAATTTGAGTCTCGTGCGGAGGAAATGACCTTTAAGTTCCATTAGACACATCGAATAACAACCATATTGTGTTGTGTTATGGATTATATTTGTAACTCAAATGCCAGGGTATCATAGCGTAAACACGAAGGCTGGCTTTCGTAGTTAGAACCGCTTTTGGTTTAGGTAGCATTATTTAATCAGTTCCTTTTCATTGTTTGCATGTTCTTTGTTTTTATACGCGAAATGCGTTAATAGAGAAAATAGGGACCAATTGTGTTCGTAGTTTTGAATTACGGTACGGTAGGGTACGGATTAATTACGACCATCTTTTTACGAATATAGGTAGATTGATTCTGGCATTCTTATTTACTTATAATAATGACGTGTGCGACTGCGAATTATTAAATAGTGATATACTTTTGAGTATGTTGTTCCATTCAGAAATCCCCGAAACTCTCGAGTAGTCTACTAATTTGGTTGTTCAATTTAGTATTGATTAAGTTGTGATTAATATATAGTCATTGTCTAATTTTTTATCATGTGCATTGAAACAAGATAGAATATCTTGCACAAAAAGAATAACACGAAATACCTTGACGCTTCCAAAAAACGTAAATTTTTTAATCTTAAAAAAATTTTTAATCTTAAAAAATTTACCATTATAAGAATTCTTCAGAAAACAGTTTTGGCATGATTCACTAAATCGCCCAGAAGAAACTAGCCCACAGCTTGAATCAAACGCTACTTTCACTGAGATCGCTCCTGAGGCTTAAATTAAAGTCTAGGCTAGGCTTATCCTGATCGATACTACTCGAGGGACTAAAATCTCCACCGCTCTAAACGAAAATTTACACAAGGGAAGCTGCTACCGAGAGCCAATATTGGTGTTTTACCGGAGACGCCATTTAACTGTATGCGGTTTTGTATTTTCCGCTTTTGCCAACGGAATTAGCTGGTGTACCTATACTGAATTCGAAGTGTAAATAAAAAAAAATCCTTAAATATTCCGTGTGTGAATCCGGAATAATGTTACCTACCTACCTGTTCAGTATATCGTAATCCAAAACGATGCTTTTCGTTTCATTTTCAATGCAATTTGAATAATATCCACAAAATTAACACACTATACCGAAATAAATATTTTATAATTATGAATCTCTTGTCTTGTATGTAGAGAATTGAAAGTATACGGGAAACAAACGGTTAAATTAATTAGAAATTGATTTATTAAAATATAATGTCTATATAATTATGCACTGTACTTCAAAAGTATAATTGATTATTAGATTTTAATTAGCCGTGTGGTGACGGCACAGTAGAATACAATTGTCACCATCCCAAATCTCTCCCGTGGGTGTCGTACAAGGCGACTAAGGATAAATCAGTGATGAGGAATGGGCAGCAGCGTTCCTCTTATACTACCGTCCTGACAATGTACTGCGACTTTTGTGCCCGATAAATGGCAATAGGCTCGCCACCTATTACATGGGACTTAACATAATTGGCGAAACGCGGGTGAGAATTCACCTCTGCCTACCCCTTCGGGGATATGGGCGTGATTTATGTATGTATGTATGTATGTATGTAGATTTTAATTTTAACATTATATAATGTATAGGTGCCTGACCGCTCGGCACCTGCCTGGATAGCAGCAGACGCGGGTTCGATTCCCGCCTCAAGATCATAATTTTTCGAAATTCTTTTTCTAACCATCAAAATTTTAGTATATTGATGTGTCTCATTTTATATGTTGTCGCTCCCGCGTACAGGCGACTAAGGATACATAGTCGTACAAGGCGACTAAGGGTAAACACAGGGATGAGTGAGGAGCAGCGGCGTTTCTCTTGTATCACCTTGTAACGTTGTCATTTTGTCACTTGTCAAAGTCGTCAAAGTCAAAATTGACAAACTGACTGACAGTGACACTGACATTAGTTGTCATAATAATTTTGGGTTTGCAAAGAGAAATTGGCATAATTGGGGACTTATAAAAAAAAAAAAAAAAGAAAAAGGAAAAAGTTCAGATAAGAGTTGCTTGGTTTGGGTGGTTATATAACCCCCAAGTGTTATAAAAAATATTACTTCACTTTTTCCTTGGTTTCCAGACAATAATTTTGTATTTCGGCAGGTTAGGATTTTATTTAGTATTTATTCGGCGTTTAGGTTTCGTTAGGTCTTCAGTGGTCCTATTTGTTGCCTAAAATTCCCTTAGAATCGATTTTTTAGAGATCGAAGAAATTGTCAATTTGTCAATGTTATCTTGGCTGTATGATACAGAATCGTTGCCCTAGTCCGGCCTATTTTGAATGTCAGGATTCGATTGTCAAACTACACGGCCAATGACGAGCGCTTATTTTGAAATTCGGAAGTGGATTTCATTCCGTTTTAAAATTCCTAGCGAGACGCTGTAAAATTTTGATGGTCTTCTTATCTTGGTGGAATTTTCCAAATTTCAGAAGAATTTTATAAATGTTATATCGGAGCAAGAAAGTGATTCTCCGAATAACAGCTGTTATTAAAAGGAATACATACTGTGTCACTGACCCGAAAGGTAAACATAATGAAATGTCATAATAGGAAAGTCTCGTCTTGTCATTTTTTCTCTGTTCTAAATTCGAAAGTAAATTAAGTACATAATTTAATTCCGTCATTATTGTAACGTCATCATTTTGCCTATATTTGGATCAGCAAAGTCGGTTGAAAAACCGTTGCTCGGACAATTCTCTGGATACCTTAAGTTGTATGGACAAAATTTCAAAGTAGAGTTTTTGGCGATTTTCGATATTATTTGATCTAAATTGATTATTAATATCGTTTCTTTTTAACCTCATAGGTACTTGCTGCCGGCTCGAACGTGTGCGATAGCGTTCGTCGGTGGTAATTCAGCGAAACCTGTGTATATTAGTTGGTGTTCATGTCAATTTTAGGCTTTTGATTAGGGTGTTTTTCGCATATATTGAGACGTTTTATATTGCACAACTTCAGGGTCCTTTGGTACGAGTAAAGAGACTCCAGTTAAAGCTGTCTTGATTGTGGACTGGACCTAGCGGGTAATCCTGTGAGGAATTGCTACTCCCTACTACACTTCTCTACACTTCTCTACAGGTACCTTACTAACCACCAGGCGGCTGAAGGCTCGGAGATAAAGATAGACTTCTATAGATATAGGTAGATTCATATCATTTAGATTCACATACTCGTCCCACTCGTTATCGACCAGAACGACTCCACCCGAACTCCTTGGTCTTGGTTCTTTTTAATTACTGCTGTATGTAAATTTTAAATTATAAATTGTGTTGAATTGGTATTAAATTGAAATTATAAATTTACAACTGTCCAACTGGTTGTTTTTATTTTATTGTCACCATTAGGTATATTAGGTAGAAGGGGGGAAATCTAAATTATTATTATATAGGAACACATAAGCAGGAAAAAATAGAAGTATTACATGGCGCCCGAACATTAGGAAAAAGGAGGTTCTGTTACTTTTTATTATAGTCCTTGTTTCTGGTCTAATTTGCTCAGAGGAGGCTGGTCGATGACGGGCAGGATAAGAGGTTAGTTTTTTTATTTTAGGAGTGTTATCATCATTGCTATAAACTTAAACCTAATTTGTATAATTTTCTTGTGCTATAAAATATTTTAAACAGGGATATCTTCACTATTATACAGGAATTTTACATGTTAATGGAGAAACTGTAAGTTCTGTTCGATATTTGGAGTGGTTTCTTTAGTTTTTTGCACTGCATTTTTTTTTATTTTACTTTGCAATTTTAATGCTATAATAAGCTAGGTGTAATTAGCAGATTACTTTACTAAATTTCTTATAACCTTTTTACTGTGCCTGCGCATAACAGTGCACTATCTTGGTTCCTTTGCCTGCCTTTCCACACTTTTTTTTATCTTTTAAAGTCATATTGACATTAACATATAAATAAATAAATTAGGTTATTTGCATCATGGAGCAAAGACCAATAACTTTTAATTTGCTGTTGAAAGATGAACTTGAGTATGAAGTTAAGATTAGGGGTGCAAAGCCCACAGACACAGTGACTGCTTTGAAGGCACAGATTCGTTTACTCAATAGGGACCTGCCCTCTGATGAGGTATTGGAATGTGGTGATCTAGATTTTGTTTCAGAATTAAGAATTGTGCAGAAAAAGCTAGATGATCTGGATAAACTTGTTTCAATATCTTCATCAAAGGCAGGCACACTAAAAACTTTGAATAGGATTCAGACCCTTGCACACCATTTATTCCATCGAATCAGTCGGCTGGATGTGGGAGAAGAGATGGACAGCGACTTCTCTTCCTCATTGGCCTCCTGCCAGAAGCGTTTAGACAGTGTTTTGGTAAAAATTGATAACATTTTACACACATTTAAAAGTAGTCTTACACAGGAAAAGCCCGGTGAGCAGTCACCTAGCAGGCCACAGGATTCAAGTGGTTTGGTAGGAGATTGTTCATCTGTTCATAAACTTGGCATAAAATTTGATGGCAAAACATGTGTGAAAGCTTTCTTGCAGCGCTTGGAGGAGCTTTGCTTATCAAGGGGTATTAATGATGGTAGACTTTTCTGTTCAGCATCTGAGTTGTTTTCCAATGAGGCTTTGTGTTGGTATCGTGGTGTTAAGTCAGATGTCAATGACTGGTTTGAATTAAAACAATTATTATTAGAAGAATATTTGCCTACTGATTATAACCACAGATTATTACAGGAAATTCGCTCTAGAACTCAAGGTGCTGATGAGAGTATAATAAACTACCTCAGCATAATGCAAAACTATTTTAGTAGGTTATCTAAGCCTTTAATAGAAGAAGAAAAATTAAACATTGTTTTATTTAACATTAGACCCTTCTATACCTCCCAGTTAGCATTGACCCCAATTGAATCTTGGACAGAGTTAAAAAAGAAATGTAGATTGCTTGAGGCAGCGCAGGAGAGATGCAAACATTTCAGTGAACCTATTAGCACAACTACTTTAGCACCTGACTTGTGCTACAAACAAAATGTTACATCTCAACAGAAGGTTTCTGCAGTTCAGCCTATAAGAGGTGATTTCTGTGTCCGTTGCAGAATCAATGGTCACAGTTTAAAGAATTGCAGGGCACCTTTTGTTGTGATTTGTTATAGTTGTGGTAAGAGGGATGTCACTGCTAGGACTTGCCCTAATTGCAATGCTAGGAAACCTACTTTTGATAATAATGTTTCAAAAAACTTGAAACAGTGAACTGGCGATTAGTAAATAATAATCTAAATTTCCCTAAATATAAAACTAGGATATTTTATTCTAATAGACATGACTATAATAAAATTAATACAATAAAGTCTACATGTCTTTCATCACCAGTTCACTCTATACATACAGATATACGTCCATATTTAAAAGTAAATATCTATGATTTAGGATTCAGAGGGTTGTTGGACTCTGGTTCGGAAATTTCAATAATGGGACAAGATACAGTAAAACATTTTATTAACTTTGCTAATATACATACTTCACATAACTTACAATTCATTAAAACTGCCAATGGTTCTTCATCTCCTGTCACTGGCTACATGTTTTTGCCGGTAACAGTTGATGGGAAAACTTGTGTAGTTAAATTTTATATAGTACCAGGGGTCACTACTGGTCTCCTTTTTGGTCTAAATTTTTGGAAGGAGTTTAATATAGCACCAGAGGTTTTAAAATTATTGAAGGGGGGTGAATTTTTTAATGTAAATGAGCAAGTAAACACTGTTATAGCTACTGATTATGGCATTACATGATTTTGATTCATTATCTGAGGAGGAGCATAGGCAGGCTAGGGAGGTCATCTCTCAATTTGAAGATATTTCAGCTGAAAAAATAGGTTTAGGCAGGACACATTTGGTTAGTCACATAATAGACACCGGTGATCATGCCCCCATAAAACAGCGCTATTATGTGGTTTCTCCTGCCAAGCTGGCACTGATGAATGAGCATTTGGATCAGATGCTTAAGGATGATGTGGTGGAGCCTAGCAGCAGTGCTTGGAATAATCCTGTCACATTAGCCATGAAAGCTGATGGTTCTTCTCGCTTCTGCTTGGATAGTCGAAAGCTTAATTCAATTTCAAAGCATGATGCTTATCCTATGCCTTATATAAGCCATATTCTTGACCAGCTTAGGGATGCGAAGTACCTCTCTTCCATTGATTTAAAATCTTCATTTTTTCAAGTGCCTTTGCATGTAGACTCTAGGGAAAAGACAGCTTTCACCATTCCCGGAAGAGGTCTCTATCATTTTAAAGTTATGAGCTTTGGTCTTACTTCAGCTCCGGCTACACAACAGCGTTTGATGGATCGCTTGTTTGGCCCAGAGTTTACTGGTCCTGGAAATAATATTAATATTAATTTAACTAATAATAGTAATAATTTAATTAGTAATAATAGTAAATTGTTCGTCTACCTCGATGATTTAATTTTGCTAACAAGCAATTTCCAGGAGCATTTGGAGTTGCTCCAGTTGGTGAAGGACAGGTTGAGTCATGCTGGCCTCACCATTAACATGGGAAAGTGTCAGTTCTTCAGAAAACAGCTTAAATATTTGGGTCATGTAGTTGATGAATACGGTTTGCGCACTGATCCTGAAAAGGTGAAGGCTATAGTAGATTTTCCCACCCCCACAAGTAGAAAAGAGGTGAAGAGCTTCTTGGGAACAGCATCATATTACCGTCGTTTCATTGTAAATTTTAGTAACAGGGCAGGGCCGTTGAATGCTCTTACATCAACTCGCAAAGGCGCTCCACCGTTCAAATGGTCAGTCGAGGCGGACAGGGCGTTCAACGACCTAAAATTGGCATTAACCACTGCACCAGTATTAGCATGCCCCGATTTTTCCAATGAATTTGCAGTGCATTGCGATGCATCCGATTACGGGCTGGGAGGGGCCTTGACACAAACCATAGACCATGTCGAACATCCCATTGCTTTCTGTAGTCGATCTCTTTCGGCAGCGGAACGCAACTATTCAGCAACTGAACGGGAGGCATTAGCAGTGGTGCATGTCGTTGAACATTTCCGAGCGTATTTAGACAATGGCCGTCCTTTTAAAATTATTACAGATCATGCTAGTCTGAAATGGTTTCTAAATCTTAAAAATCCAACTGGCCGTCTAGCACGTTGGGGCTGTAGACTGTCACCCTATAATTTTACAATTGAGCATCGCAGTGGCTCAAAGAATATTGTACCAGACGCGCTGTCCCGTGCAGTCCCAGTAGCACCGGTAGACATTATTTCCACAAACGACTCTTGGTATAATAATATCGTACAACGTTGCACGGATAAGCCACGAGCTTGTCCAAATTTTCAATTAGTAGATGGTAGGTTAATGCGTTTTACGAAAGGCACAAATAAACTAGGTAGTGATTTCCAATGGAAAGAGGTAGTCCCATTAGAATTTAGAGAGGATATAATTTTACAAAATCATTCTGTACCTACTGCTGCACACTTGGGTGTGGCAAAAACATATAAACGCTTAAAGTTAAGATATTTTTGGCCTGGTATGTATAAAGATACCGCGGACTTTATTAAAAAATGTACTGTTTGCAATGCTTATAAGCACAGCACACTGGCAACACCGGGATTTATGGGTGAACCTAAAATTTGTTGCAGGCCATTCCAGTGCATCAGCATAGATCTAGTTGGTCCACTGCCGATGTCCCGTCAGCAAAATATCTATCTGCTAGTTGTGGTGTGTGTATTTAGCAAATATTGTTTAATGTTTCCATTACGTAGGGCCACCGGCAAAGTTATTGCTCAACGTTTGGAGGATCATGTATTTCTTGTGCACGGAATCCCTCAAACTGTAATGTCTGACAACGGTTCACAATTTGTTAGTCGAGAGATTCGTTCTATGTACGAGAAATATAATATCCCCCAAATACACTTGGGACCCGTGTACTGTCCTCAGGTGAATACCGTAGAGCGTTATAACCGTACAGTGATCACGGCGGTTGCGTCTTTCGTTGAAAGCGATCATAGAACTTGGGACGTGAATATACACAAAATACAGTTCGCAATGAATACGGCTGTGAACGAGGCGACCTCGTATACACCGTTCATGCTCGTTCACGGTAGGGAAGCCGTTGCGGATGGCAACATTTATAGTGAATTCACGGATATCGATGAGTTAATCGTGCAACCACGGGATGCGTATATCAGTGATCTAGGTCATCTCAAAGACGTCTTTGTGAATGTAAAATCATCTCTTCGCAAGGCTCATGAGCATAACGTACAGTACTATAATAAAAAGCGGCGTGATATTACGTACAACGTAGGTGATAACATTTGGAAACGTACATACAAACAAAGTGTTGCAGATAGATATTTTTCGGCAAAATTAGCTCCCAAATATGAGCTATGTAAAATCATTAGAAAACTGTCTCCGTTAGTGTATGAACTTGAGGACGAGAATGGCAAGTTCATAGGCAAATGGCACATAAAGGATTTTAAAATTTTAGATTCGGCATCAGATGACTGATGTCACACAGTAACCTTTTTTTCTTTTATTTACCTTTTAGCATTATTATACATTTTGCTAGATTTTTTTTCTCATTTTCCCCCGTGTGTTGGGCGGGCGTAAGAATTCCTACACTGCCATAATTCCACCCGGCATGTCGTAAGAGTCGACTAACGTGGGTAATAGCACTCGTAACAACAGTTGGTGCGGCGGGTGTCCACCACCTCTGTGCCTCGGTTAAGATTCTCTTGTTTCCCATCTTTTCCCACTTAACGTAACTTTTTTCCAAATTTTGTAATGTAATTCTTTTTCTAACATTTATAATTTGGGGAATACACAAGAGAGTTTTAAAGCGAGACACAGGGCGGGCACCGGCTAAATGGGCGTGGAGTTAATTTTACAACTTGCAACACTAGGCTTTCTAGCTTTGTGGTTTTGTGAGTTGTGTCGCCATCTGGTGGCATTGTTTTGTATTATCTCGCGAACATTTGTGCCTCTCAAGCATGCCTGTATCGCGAAATAATATTTTAATTATTCCAATATTATTATTCGGTTTTTACCGTGGAATGAAATTTTCTTTTACATTTTAACATTTTACATACTGATTAACTTAAATAGATATATTTTTGTGTTTTTGCACGTTTCATTTTAATAAAGTTAGGACTATAGTCGGGATTATGGTTTGTGAAATGTGGGGTGGTTGGTATGACAGCTGTCATACTCGTGCACATTTCTGTCTATCCTTTTCGCACTTATTGCATTTAGATATTTGTTGCCTGCTGTCATATCGATCAGGCTGGGTTTTGCGAACTATAGTTCTCGGAAATTTAAATCGTTTTAAATTTTTTTTGGCAAAAGAATTATTTTAGGGGGTTTTCAGTATCCGTTTCAGTCGTATAGGTAGGAAGGTAATGGGATTCGGGTTTGACGTGGGCGTCAAGCACGAATTCACTTACGTGAATTCTTTCGAGGGAAAGGGGATATTGTAACGTTGTCATTTTGTCACTTGTCAAAGTCGTCAAAGTCAAAATTGACAAACTGACTGACAGTGACACTGACATTAGTTGTCATAATAATTTTGGGTTTGCAAAGAGAAATTGGCATAATTGGGGACTTATAAAAAAAAAAAAAAAAAAAAGGAAAAAGTTCAGATAAGAGTTGCTTGGTTTGGGTGGTTATATAACCCCCAAGTGTTATAAAAAATATTACTTCACTTTTTCCTTGGTTTCCAGACAATAATTTTGTATTTCGGCAGGTTAGGATTTTATTTAGTATTTATTCGGCGTTTAGGTTTCGTTAGGTCTTCAGTGGTCATATTTGTTGCCTAAAATTCCCTTAGAATCGATTTTTTAGAGATCGAAGAAATTGTCAATTTGTCAATGTTATCTTGGCTGTATGATACAGAATCGTTGCCCTAGTCCGGCCTAGTAGCCTTAAAGAATGTCAGGATTCGATTGTCAAACCTCACGGCCAATGACGAGCGCTTATTTTGAAATTCGGAAGTGGATTTCATTCCGTTTTAAAATTCCTAGCGAGACGCTGTAAAATTTTGATGGTCTTCTTACCTTGGTGGAATTTTCCAAATTTCAGAAGAATTTTATAAATATTATATCGGAGCAAGAAAGTGATTCTCCGAATAACAGCTGTTATTAAAAGGAATACATACTGTGTCACTGCCCCGAAAGGTAAACATAATGAAATGTCATAATAGGAAAGTCTCGTCTTGTCATTTTTTCTCTGTTCTAAATTCGAAAGTAAATTAAGTACATAATTTAATGCCGTAATGGTTGTGTTTCGTCATCATTTTGCATATATTTGGATCGGCAAAGTCGGTTGAAAAACCGTTGCTCGGACAATTCTCTGGATACCTTAAGTTGTATGGACAAAATTTCAAAGTAGAGTTTTTGGCGATTTTCGATATTATTTGATCTAAATTGATTATTAATATCGTTTCTTTTTAACCTCATAGGTACTTGCTGCCGGCTCGAACGTGTGCGATAGCGTTCGTCGGTGGTAATTCAGCGAAACCTGTGTATATTAGTTGGTGTTCATGTCAATTTTAGGCTTTTGATTAGGGTGTTTTTCGCATATATTGAGACGTTTTATATTGCACAACTTCAGGGTCCTTTGGTACGAGTAAAGAGACTCCAGTTAAAGCTGTCTTGATTGTGGACTGGACCTAGCGGGTAATCCTGTGAGGAATTGCTACTCCCTACTACACTTCTCTACAGTCAGGTACCTTACTAACCACCAGGCGGCTGAAGGCTCGGAGATAAAGATAGACTTCTATAGATATAGGTAGATTCATATCATTTAGATTCACATACTCGTCCCACTCGTTATCGACCAGAACGACTCCACCCGAACTCCTTGGTCTTGGTTCTTTTTAATTACTGCTGTATGTAAATTTTAAATTATAAATTGTGTTGAATTGGTATTAAATTGAAATTATAAATTTACAACTGTCCAACTGGTTGTTTTTATTTTATTGTCACCATTAGGTATATTAGGTTGAAGGGGGGAAATCTAAATTATTATTATATAGGAACACATAAGCAGGAAAAAATAGAAGTATTACAACCTACAATATACTGCAATTTTAGTATCCTGAGATTGGCGAAAGGTGGGTGTTAATTCACCTCTGCCCACGCCTTCGGGGATAATTAAGTGTGAGTTATGTATGTGTATATAATAATTATGTTAAAATCGATAAGGTGTCCAGTTTATTATAAAGATTTAGGAAAAAGTATCATGAAAAACTGTGCAAACTTTAGCCAATAAATTACGCACTTGAATACCCTCTATTGGCGATAAAGCTCCTCCGAGCAAACTTGAAAAGAAATATTCAAGACGAGTTTCATCCTTCAGCACAATATACACGCTCTGCAGGCAGCCACAAGCTCTATCTAGATGATTTTGTTTTATATACAGCAAAATTACTTCCCATCCGTGATAAACGATTTCCTCTTGAGACAAAAAAGATAATGAAAATCTGGACGGACGGACAGACGAACTGAGATTAATGGACATACGCATTCCGTGGCATAACAAGATGGAGACTCAAATAAGAAAAAATACGTTTCAGAAGTGAAAAAACTACGATAAAATACCAAAAAAATAGAAAAGTGGATGTAAAAGAGTATACATTAAAATGAAGTTTGGAAAATTGAATTTATTAATACACACATACATACATAAATCACGTATGTTACTTAATATGTGAGGGAAGTAAATGCTATTTTTATATTACTTTATTACATTAAAAAAGCTTATTGGTTTTAGGTATATTCAATAAATATGTATTTAATTTATTTATTTTATTTAATATATAATATTAAATATGCATGCGATAGTTAATGTGCCTTTGAGCAAGCAACTGCGCCCTCAAGCTTCCAAATAAGACATTAATCAATTGTAACAAATCATTTAATTAAATGCCACGATCAGCAGCCACCGGCACTCGGGGACATCTACCTCAAATCCAGGAATGCGAGGTATGTGCGGTATGCCATTACTACATTTGAATGATTGACCACATGGGTAATTTGCTGTTAATACAACCGATTAACCAATCGAATGGTCGCATTAATCCAGCCACAAGGCATAAGTTTGGGAATACCAAATGCATTATTTCGCTGAAATTTTACCTTATCATAAACAATTAAGTATTGGATTGCGCTAATTATGGACCATCTCTATATTGATGGCGATCACTGGGATAATAAAAATTTAATGCAAGTTTAACTTTTAAAAGTATTGGTACGTAATAATTATCCATAAATATTGAAAATATACTACATTAACTACCTTGACTCGAGACTTGACTTACTCAAAGACTATCTTAGTAACCGAAAACAAAGAGTGAATATAGAGTAGTACTAGTACCTAGACAATTGTCAGCTCTGAAGAAGACATATCATACGGAGTCTCCAGGAATGCGTCTTAAGTCCTACTCTGTTCCTTATCTACATAAACAGTCTGTTACAACCATCGATTGTATTCTGCTCTGCCGTCACCATACGGCTATTTATTAGATCTTGCTTACCAAATCCGCTAATTTCGTGTTACCTTTTTTTTAATAAAGAAACTAGGCACTCGCTTAAACATAGCCAAGCTTTTTGGAACCGCAGTGCGTGTCAGAAAACAATCCACCGGCATTTTAAATATGTTTCAGAATCTGTTTTATATAAGTAGGCAAGAACTATATCAAGTAAATTGCCTTAATGGCTTTAACGTGTACCTAATACCAGTCGAAACGCTTATTCGA
Source organism: Cataclysta lemnata (assembly GCA_963931975.1). Taxonomy (NCBI): domain Eukaryota; kingdom Metazoa; phylum Arthropoda; class Insecta; order Lepidoptera; family Crambidae; genus Cataclysta; species Cataclysta lemnata. The sequence continues at coordinate 9,751,305 of OZ008346.1, read as the reverse complement.
GCTTTCGGCGATTAGAACCCCCTGCTTAATGTCGTGCAATTACAGATTTTACGTACATTCTAATTCTGTTACCTTAATTGAGTCTGTTGACTGGCCTGTTTTGTTGGCGGACAGTTGACCGTGTCAAGTTAGGGGGTCAAACTGTGATGACTGAGGATTGATGTGTCTGTTCCAGCGCCGCCTGACAGCGGGGCTGCATCGAATTAGCCAGTAGAATGCAAAACGTCTATACAACACCCATAAAAATAAAATAACCCATAGAAATACGTGACAAAATTCAGACAACTCTCAAATTATCGACATGCAGTTGTGAGATAATTATATCTAGGATGGTTTATTGGATGAATTTAGCGCTTTATTCCACGCATTGTTGTCATGTGAGCAAGGCTCTGTACATTCAGCCGTTTTGGTTTGAATTACTCAAATTGCACAAGGTACTACGTGTGCACAAGCATTTCAACAACGCCATTCTCCCGCTACAAGACTTCGTAAAACGCAAATCCTAATTCGTTTAAGCATTCTTTGACGTTGGTTTGGTCGCATAAGACCTCACCGACTAATTATAGGTACAATATCGCTTATCTGTGTGCCAGGCTTAGACACACTGTCTAACTCATCTCGCACTTCTACGAGTGCGAAAGTCTGGGTGCTTTCGATAATCAAGTAAATCGGCCACCAATAAAATAGCCAATGAGATCTTAATTAAAATAAATGCATCTAAGCTGCACAAGATACAAGTAAACAAGCATTAGTATGTCGAGGGGGGGATCAGGGGCCTAATTGAAATGAAAATGCGAATCTTATAAAAGGGGTTACCATGGGACTGGGAAGTAGGTAGGGATTAAAATACAATCAGCCAGGGGTACCAAGCCGTACCCTTGCCTCGGGAGCATTTGCAACACGCTCTGGTGTGTATATGTCGCCAGCTTAAATAAATTATAATAAAATAAGGCTTATTATACTGTTAAAATGTAGTGAGTTCTTTCTAATCTTTAGTCATTTTTATGTACAATATTTGCTGTCTTATTTTACTAGTGAGTTCCTTAGGGAAGCCAACTAGAACTTACTAAAATATGAGTTGAGTAGTAACTTTTATTTACTTTTATACAGATACTATTCTTTTGTATAATCCTTAAACTAATCAATATGTTCTAAATAAGGAAGAGCAAATAAAATAAGATTGACTATTGCCCGAATGCAATTTTGACTTGTGTCTCCTTGTATTATTTAAATAAGTAACATACTATTTTCATCTCATTTCAAGATGTGTGTGTGTGTGTGTAATCAATCGCTTATAATCACAATACTAAATGTCGCGTTAATACACCTCTCACTATATCTTTATGGATCCACGGGCGTGATTTATGTATATAAAATCAAACTTCTTCTGAATCAACATCTTCATTTATAGTATAATACCACTACTTCCTAAAAAATTCGTACTCCGCCATTTAAATCTCTTCGGATTTCACCTAACCTAATAAAGTTTCCATTGCTAACTTTATTTTCAACCAACGTCTAATGTTTTCATTCCTAATTCTAACCAATCCAGACACGCTACACATCCATCCGAACACTCGGAAACTCCACTGCATGCAATTTTCTAGAACAAATATAATCGTATTATAATATGTATGACATTAGTTATTTCTACAACAAACTCGATCTACTACTCTTTGTTGCCTTATACTACACCCGCGAGAGAGATTGGGCTGTGACAATTTATTATATACTACTCTACCGTTAATACACGGCTTAAAAAACCAGCAAGTCCAAACTGGAATGCGCTGAAGTTTTGCCTATCCCACCCGCATGCCGCGTGGTCCATTTTTTTACTCGCAAATACTATTACCACAACTCTCTTCATCTCCTAGAAACTTGAGTGAGATAAACAGCTTTCAAATAAGATTTCACGGATTCAGTTGAAATCACGCCTATTTATTAGTGGTAGAGGTTAGAGCTGAATTAACACACACGTTTCGCCAACTACGTTTAGGTTAGGTCCCATGTAATAGGGGGCGAGCCTTTTGAAAAAAAGAAAAAAATATATTTTGCTATCTATCGGGTACGTAAATCGCAGTATATTGATAGGTGGTATAAGAGGAATGCTGCTGCCTATTATGCATCGCTGTCTTTACCTTTAGTCACTTTGTATGACACCCGCGGGAGAGATGTAGAGTGGACAGTTTTATTAAGCTCTACCGTCTCCACACAGCATTATTAGAAGGCTTTGGTCAACTGATCCCGCTCAAAACTTATCCCGCGGGATAAGTAGGCTCCATCGTCACCACCCACGACTAACAATAGTATATTACATATACGGAGTTATTTTTAAAACACCAAAAACCTCGCGGGAGTAGATATCTAACATCATAAGCAACAATGTTTGTTATACGACCTTTGATGATTCCTAAGATTTTACTTTCCTACAAAAATAATACTAATTTTAATTTACCGCTCTAACTGCCGCACTCAGAGACGTCAATTAACTTTAATGAGTATTTAATGTCAAAAGTTTTCATTCAAATCTAGACCATAGACCCGGCAAGAAAAGCGACTAATTTTGAATTGTCATTTTTTGACGTTAAGTACTCATTAACGTTATTTGACGTCTCTGAGTGCGGCAGTAAAGGCAATAACTCTACGTACACCTACTTCGGCATTAAGCAGCGCGCCGGCCTAGCGTAGCGTCATCCTTTCGTTTATGAATGAAAAGATAGACGTATAAATGTCACGATAATACAATAAAAACTTTAAAAAATAATTTTGCAAAACAAGCGTTGTTGTTTATGATGTTAGATAACTAGTCATAGGAGGTTTTTGGTGTTTTAAAAATAACCCTGTATATCAAGGGCGACAAGGAATGTCTTAGATCGCACGTATTAGACATCCGAGCTGATGGCGGGGGCGATAAATATGCGATCTGAGGCTATCTTTTTATCGCCCGAGGTCATAGTTTTATGCCACCTTTGACCAGGAAGTAGGATTTTCCGTACGCATAACGGTCGGAAAAGTCCACTTTATAGTCAGGTGTGGCATACAATACATTATTTACTGAAACCGCTGACAGATGCGAAAGATCCGGATGGGGAACAGCACAAAACGGACCGTTCCGAATTGTTTCGTCTTTCTGCCGGTGTCCATTCCATATTCTATGGACTGATTTGTTGGTTCCAGTCTCGAGCGGTAGTTTATACCTTTCTAAACCGGTAATAAAAATGGACTGTACACCCAACAATATATCAGGTTGGCTACATTTGGGGGAAATTTGCAAACACTTGAACAGCTACGCACTACAAATACACTGGGTCATAACCCACCACGCTGGCCCAGTGGGGGTTAGTGGGTATTAACGACTGCAAATTCAGCCGGGGCCAACGCCTTAACGTGCCTTCCGAATCACGAAGGAACTCGATATAAAAAAAATTTGGTCACCCATCCAAAGACCGGCCTTAGCGAACATTCCTTAGTTTACGCAATCACAGGCCAAGCGCGCTACGCCGCTGCGCTAGTGAGCTCCTCGCTATATTCGACAAAACAGGTAGAACTCAGCCTATAGTGCATCGTGATGTACCGTGTCAGTGATTGTTGCCTCACGTCGCTAATTACACCATATTGAGTGTCACGCAGTCCCAGCGGAATAATAAAGCTCTGTGTTCCATTATTCGCACCGCATTCACGCTTCTCCGTCTCGTCCTGAGCTTAAACACCAAAATTTGTTTGGCAATTACACTGTGGGCTTTAAATAACGTAACTATTATAGGCGTTGGTACGGTGCTATGCTTATATTTAAAGGCAATTGAGTATAGTTTACACTGGTCAGCAAATAAACCTTGGCATCTCTAAAAAAATTTGGATAGATATGAGAATATATGAAGCTTATAAATATCTATCCAGCTTATATCTATATAAATACAGTGTTTAATGGAGTTTTTTTTATACATCTATGGCTACCCCTTCAGGGATAAATAGGGGTGATTTGTGTCAAATTAAATAATTATTTATTTATTGTTGAAATACCGTTATATCACATTCTAATCAAGCAACATTCACAAAGCTAACAATTTGCTCTGTTTTAAATAGAATTCACGTTTAACGTTGTTTGTTGTTTATAATGAGTGATAAATACATTAGTGACTGAGAATATTTCTTATGATTTCTTTTATTTCTGACCCGTATTCGGTGAATAATGGATACGACGCCTCCGGAAGCTGTTAAAGTCACACCTATCATATAGCCGACGACGGTAAGACGTTTCAGCGCTTGTAATAAATACTAGATTACAATACATTTTCAGAGACATTCAGACATAACTTAATATACCCCTACGGATTTGAATGATCTGGGCCTGTGATAGTGCCTTTGACCGCTCAACCAAACAACCATTATTCCATTTTCTGTTAATTGATCAAAGAATAACTCAGAGACGTCAATTAACGTTATAATGAGTACTTATTAAACAAAAAATGTTAATCAAAACTAGACCCGGCAAGCAATATTGACATTATTTTGTATTAAGTATGTTGATTGACGTCACTGAGTACGGCTGTAAATCATATAATTAGTTCTATAAAATATACTTCCTTAAATAAGATTCTCCTAAGAAAAGCATTCCCAGTATGAATGGGCATTAATTAGCGAGAGACAAGCAAAGGAAGCAATCCGATTACATGGCAGATAGCTAGTTAATTTATTCAAATAGAATCTGCCTGCAGTCACTTACTCATATAGCGCCTGTTCGTGTTTGATCCGAATCAAAACAGATCGAAAATATAGGAAAAACTATTTAAATTCATACTAACATAAATTACGCCTATTTATAGGTAGGCAGAGGTTAAAGTTTCGCAAATGATGTTTGAAATGTCAACTGTTTTTTAAATATTTTGAATAATATTTTAAAGCGACATTATTCTCAATTCTGCATTCTCAGACCTCTACACTAGCAGGACCCTAGGTTACCTTATGAATTTCTTTAATCAAAAAACATTGAAACAAGAACTTTCAATGTTTAGGGACATCTTTCATCAATTATTAAAACAAAAATCCACGCATCTTGAATGCATTTAAGTACACATTTAAGTACGCATGTAACACGCATTTAAGTACGCTATACATTTTTACAAGTTTTTACTAGAATAGTTCTGTTACCCATTAAAGAACAAGGAGTATTATGGACCCGGTATTGAGGACGGCATCATTTTCAATTGCATCTCGTATTAGGGCGTAATTTTAAAAATATCTGTCTTATCTTCTTGATTCGAAACGTCAATAATTTCATGAGAAGCACCATAATTTATTTATTAGTACTTAGTCCACTTATCTCATGCTACAAGAAACATCAAACGAGATTCTTACAATTAGAATCTGCCATTATTTTACTGATTAATAACCACTCCACTACAGACGATTTATGTCGGACATGCCAATAATGTCCCTCTTCGGGGCCGTCCCACGGAGAATGGCCCATTAATCCACCAGGCTAGGGTGCGACTCTGGTTATTGGGTCTCCACGATTACCATCTTACGATAACAACAGCCTCTTACTAGCCGTGTTTCCCGAAGCGTAAATACCGTCCACAATTTCTCTGCCAAATATTATTTGTAGCATCATTAATAAAGTAAAGAAATTAATGGTTAAGGACATTTGAAATATTTGTGGGAATGTTATGGTTTTGAAATGATTTATTTAGTAGAAAAAAAGGTACTTTTATGTTGTTGTTGTTTTTTTTTGACTGGGGGTCAAATTTAAAACTCTTCAAGTTACACAATACACAGCAGAAAAAAAATCTTGTCTAATCTGAAGCTGTAGGCTAGTAGTAAAAATATTATTAATATTCTTTATTGTTTGAGTCGTTAACTTAATTTTATATTTCTCAAAAACAATTTGGAAGAAATTGAACTTCCTAATAATCGTGCAAAAATTGTACAACAGAATACGAATACGATACTTAAATGTTTTAATACGAATTGTGAATGCTGCTCATTGTCAAAAATTAAGTATGTTTTTTTCTGGTTTTGATTATAAAGGTACCTACCCTACACAAGCCTTACGCTAAGCATGCGTTTTGGTTTATTCTCTTTGTTTTCTCCAATCCGAAACCTATGCCCTGTAAGTCCGAATATCGGCTGGCAGAGTAACTTCCCTGATCTTGACAACCTATTTTGCTCAACCAACTTTATAGTACTCAGTTACTTCGTATTTAAATTTAATTTCTATAGTTGTTCCACTACAAAGGTCCTACCCTACTGTTCAAATTTTATTGTAAAGGAAACTAATTGTTCTTAGTGTCGACAACGACAGAATGACGTTGCGGGAATTTCGTGTTCCATTAACTACTTCGCCACGGTGACCAGCTACGGTCACGACTAATGTTTCTGTGCAGGTATTGGTAAAGTGAAAAATTTTATTCGAAATTCAGAAATACACTGGCTCCGATTTCCTTAACCCATTAATAGTCGAGTAGAAGAATTTTAGACCAAACAACTAATTAATACGGCAAGAGGTTAGCCGCCTATCATCCACCATAGGACCCACGGAACATTGTTTTCTGATGGGACCTAACTACACCTCTTTCTATCTTTTCGGGGGTAAAGGTTGATAGTTGAATAACTTAACTTTATACCTTTAAATCAGTCTTAATTATCTATAGCTAATAGTAGTAAATATGCGTATAAATAACGCAGTGTGGCCGAACAAAATACAACTATCACCACCACCCATTACTCTCGTGGATGCCGTACGAAGCGACTAGGGGTTATAAATATGCCAAGGAATGGGCAGCAGCGTTCCTGGTATACTACCTAAGAAATCGTGTAGGTTACGTGCCCGATAGATGGAAAAGGTTGAGCCCTTATTACATGGGACCTAACACAGTTGGTAAAATATATATGCTTGTACACCACTGCCGAGTCATTCGGGCATAAACAGGTGCGGTATGATAATATGTATGTAAGTAAATAAAAATGTGATAAGTATATACGTAGAATTTTTGATAATTCATACTCGTAGCTTTAAGAACGTGACATGCAACGGATGTAAATAATAAACTTCATCCAATTGGACTTATCGAATCAATCGTCAGGGTCAATGACCTCCTTTCTGACTCACCGAACACGTCACTCGTGCCTTTATCATGAAGCATTGTGGCCTAAATACCGAATATAGGTAATCCAATAAACTCTTTTATTTTGTAAAATTACTTGCTATTTTGTTATGTTCGGTTATTCCAGTTAATGTGGATTAACTGGAATAAATACTACCAATAAAGGCATATATTTTTTGACATGCCAAAGAGGGTTGGTATCAGGCAGGCGGCCAGCTGTAAAACCTAAGCCAAAACCTTGAGCAGTGTGGTTTGGATTGCTGTCATCCCAAGGGAGAAGAAGATTTTTTCTGACTGGACACCCAGTTCATTGAACTGGTAGATTAAGGACAAAATTCAAATTTCATAGTAGATTTTCCATCAAGTGCACAAAACGAATCATTTTTGTCCGAGACTTTTAGCAGCCCGAGCCGAAGGCGAGGGTTGATAGTAATGTCGAGGATAAAAATGGTTTTGTGGACGAGTTAGAAACTCTGCTTTTCACTTTAATTGCGAGGAAATAAAACAGTAATTTATCCTAACATTCAAACTAAAATTCTTACAATTTTGAATAATAAAGGAAATTGTTTTCAAAGAGTATATAATACACTACGTTTAAGAGTCGGGACTTCAAACAAGCTTTTTGACAATTTTGACTCGCAGTTTAGGCTAAGATCTCGTACCAACCAACAGAGACAGATAAAAAAGTAATGCCAACATACTACAAAAGCAAACTAAGGATGTGGTGTACGCTACAGAATGTGTCGATATCGATAAAAACGAATGGGTACCCCCCCTGCCTTGCAGAACTTGCAGACAGGTTTTTTAATCCTACAAAAGCAAAATAAAAAGCTCTGTTCGTTTGAAAATATTGAGTATTATTTAATTACGTGTAATTATTTAATACAATTTATTTAACAACAAAAAATAAAAGTTATGTTTACAATGTGGAAATTAAAATTGTTGGTAATTTTCTGATCTCATATTCTAGGCGGAGTCTTCAGATGTTAGCTGATCGATCAACACACGTTTTTGCAATGTTGTGTAAGCAAGTAAGCAGGACATTTAGATCTGAAATAATAAATAGAGATTAGTAAATATATCGTTTGAGTTTACGCTGGTCATCATCAATTCAATTTATTGTTCACCGCTTACCATAGCGGACTATGTGTAACGCGCCCGAAGGTCTGGTTCTGCCCAATCAATGAAATCTGGTTCTGAAATAAACCACTCATTAGCTTCAGGAATTGAGCTATCAAACAATATCGGAAAGATAAGTTATGTAACTTACCAATAGAGGCGCTTATACGGTTGCAGGCAACGATCACACCCGACGGGCATCGTGTACCAAGGCGGCAGTCACGCTGTCTTCTTCTTCTAGTGCCTCTTCAATTCGGAAGATAAGCCGTCAGCTTTTTATATTCATCTCTGTCAGTCGCAAACCGAAACGGCTTTTCAACGGGGTTAATGCCGATCCACTCTCATATGCTTTGCAGCCATGACTCTCATCGCCTTTCAACAAGTCACGCTGTGATCTGAAAAATAAGTGGAGTTGAACACAGAAGAACTTTTGATGATGATAATGAGAGATGAATAATAAAACTCATACAACAAACTTTGTTGTTAATGATGTTAGCTATCTAGTCATGGGAGGTTTTTGTTGTTTTATAAATAACCCTATATATGATATACTATATTATAATAGATTGCAATAGACAATATTTATATGTATAAAACTAATGAAACATCTCAAGTACATTTGATACTCAAATTTACGAAAATAGATTTTTTATCGATAATTTTGTAAGTAGTAAGGACATCGCTACGGCGCATATGATTTTTGATTAAAGTGACCAGAACTTATTTCTAATTACTTAGCGTTTATATAATAACATGGAAAACTACTTACCGCTTCTCATCTAGTGGGAATTGGCCATGAAAACCCTCTTTTGGTTTAATTTCCTACTAGATTTTAGTCAACATATTTCACACCTTTTGTAAAACATTTCGCTGTTATGCACATAAATAAATGACACAAACTAGTTAGATATACACTAATGATAAGTCACTGAAGACAATAAATAAGCACAAGATGGAAAACTAAACTAAAACAACGCTTTAATTTATATTTTCAAAACGGCATAGTGACTTATGACATTAGTGACACACTCCGGCAGCGCGAGACAAGGAAGGTTAGATCGGAAGTAAGAGACAAAACAAGTCGCCATTAAAAATTGCCTAAACTCCATACAATTTTTCTGCAGTATGGGAGTTTCGCCAGGCTGATTGTTTTTCCCATTGATATTAGGCTTGGGCTGCAGACCAAAACAGCCAAGTATTAAATAATTTTGGAGTAATAATTTTCTTAAATTAATTTAATACTTACCGTACCTACTTGAATTAAAATTTTAATATCTTTTATGTCTTAAAAAACACATTAGGCAAATAAATTTAAGTAAATATTAAAAAATTACAAATTCTGTCTGAATTTCTTATCGAGTTTGGCTGCATAGCTCATTTTCTTTGCCTTAATATAGATACTTTTATGATTAGATACGTTAATGCTCTAGAGCACAAAATTCGATTTTGTGCAGCCTATATCCTGCACAAACAAGCACTTTCAGAGCATGAGAAGTGAAAAATAAATTATCGAATTGGCTTTCTAATAATAAATAGGTATGTCAAAGATTTCCGCCGAATTGGCTGTTGGAGCGACTATTTTGTTTCTTTTTATTTTCTTTTCTTCTTAATATATCTACAGATAAATAATAACAATAAAAGTCAATTTTCATAATCATACTAATAGGACAAGACGAGAGTAAAAAATTAATTAATTTCACAAATACAAAAGACGAATCTAAGTTATTTATTTTTATAATAATGAAACCAAAGTCAAAGAATAAGCTAAGACAAAGTAAAAAGAAAATTAACGAGATCCAAATCGAAGTAATAACAATTTCTTTACCCAATCTGTTTTCTAATTACAAAATATCGATTATGTGAAATAGTCAGTTCAAAGTCCGCAAAACGTAAAAACGCAGCTAAATATGTTATTGGGATTGAACGTAAAACTCAACGATTATTACTCGGTTTGTTTAGAGATTTCTGAACGAAGCTATAAGAGAAAATCGATTTAGCGACACAATCAGCAAAAAGGGTTAGAGAATTTTCTCGGCGCCAACACAATGTTGGAACATTTTTTGTTTGTCCGTTACGCAAAAAAATATACATATATAGGTTTTCCAATCTTACATTTCGGTGGCAAATTAAAAGTTTTCCATAACAATCTGCTTGTTTCTCAATTTCACAGATAAAAATAATCTATACTATCTTTACTAATATTATAAAGCTGGAGAGTTTGTTTGTTTCTATGGTTGGTTAAATGCGCAAAGCTCAGAAACTACTGGTTCAAATTGAAAAATTCTTTTTGTGTTGGATAGTCCATTTATTGAGGAAGGCTATAGGCTATATATCAACCGACATTAACGCGAGCGAAGCCGCGGGCGACCGCTAGTAATATTATAAAGCTGAAGAGTTTGTTTTTTTCCCCAAATCTGGGTGTCGTACAAGGCAACTAAGGATAAATCTGAATACGATTAGGAATGGGCAGCAGTGTTCCTCTTATACCACCTAGGCTAGCAATGTACTGCGACTTTTGTGCCCGATAAATGGGACCTATTACACCTATTACATAGGACTTGACATATTTGGCGAAACGTGGGTGCTAGTTCACCTCTGCCTACACCCTTCGGGGATATAGGCGTGATTTATGTATGTATGAAGAGTTTGTTTGTTTGGTTGGTTAAACGCGCTAATCACAGAAACTACTAATTCAAATTGAAAAAAAAAAAATGTGTTGAATAGTCCATTTATTACGGAAGGCTATATAACAACCGACATTAATGCGAGCGAAACCGCGGGCGACCACTAGTAAATTATAATTAATTGACACACCCATAGCGGCCAATATAACTAATTTCTGCTACTGAAAACAGTTTTATTTAAAAGTGACTGCAACATACCTAGAACAGAAAGTGCGTAAGTACCTGAGTCCTTTCATTTAGATCTAGGCGTCACTGTAACTCATCTAGTATTATTGGATGACCTGAGAGAGACCGATAGTTTGGAAACTACGGAACTGCCGTAGGTTCCTTTTTTTTTATCTGTCCAACCATGTTTTTTTTTCAAGCAAGAGAGAATCTAACAAGCGGCTTTTATAAGCGGGATGACACCTAACCCGAGCAGCACAAAAAATGTTTAATTTAAAGTAATGTTTTGATAAAAATAATCCGACGTACAAAAAGCCAGGTGGTATGCGTGAGTCCGCTCGGTGAGGTCTACGCAAACATTGTTCGCGGCACGTCGTGTATTTATTCATAATTCGTGTACGCTTCCTGCTTTTTATTGGTTTCTAATAAAGGAATTTTAACGTTTGCAAACGACCCTTTGAGGGATTTAAGCAGTCTCACCGGCTTAATACCCCGTTTGTCTGCTTTAAATGTCGGAATAATATAATTTTGCTTCATATTTAATACAACAGAGAATGTTTAGACATTTGAATACTTATTAGCTATTTCCTAAATAATACGAACATAATATGTTAAATGTTTTTCAAATTATAACAATGGAAAATAACGCCATGGCCTTCATTGCTGGCCTGGGGTCGAAAAATAAGATAGAAAGTACCATCACTGATTCGCCCCAGAAGGATTTCTTAAACGTCATCTAAAGCTTTGGTCTCTTGATCGTAACGCACAACGCTGCGGTGTACGATATGCGGCGTCGGACACAATCATCGTATCAAAAACTACTGGGCCCGTAGCCAAGTGGCAATCGTTTCATAACGATAACCTGTCGAAGTTCGTCACGATCGGCCATATTGCTTTGGTATCTACAGCGTCTTAGCTTGCGCTACCAACATAACTAGGAACTGACGAAGATGATTTTGGTCACGTTATTTCACGACGACTTACGTCAAATCCCATACATTTTGCTTTATCGAACTTCGTTATCTTTGTCGGTTTGTTACTTTGTGGTGTCTTGTTCCGTCGCAGTATGCGTCTGCGGAAAAGAGGAAACGCCACATACCGTATACCAAAGCGTTATGTGTTTCGATCAAGAGTACAAAGCTTAAGGCAGATTAGGTATTGACTTTATACTAATAAAGGACCTTGGTGTACCCGAACACATTGGTGGAGGGCAAACCACCAACAACTGCATACCCTAAGGCGATTGGTGTCAATGATGACGTCTGACCAAATGGAAACAAAAAGGAAACATGCCACATATTCGTAGATCCCAGAATATAATCTAGGTACATGACTCAGAACAAATTTACACTTCACACACTCTGTAACGTTAGACCCAGATAAATTTTTTGATGTAATACTCGGTATGTCGTTTACCTCGTCCCAAAATTCCAGCAAAGGTGTTATATGATTGTAATTATAATTCATTTTTGTATTAGGTATTGGTGGGATCTTATAGGCTAACAAAAAAAAATGGTATTACAAGCAGGTAGACAGCTACCTTAAAAAATAAGCCAGATGTGATTATTCCTCGAAGCCTTAAAAATATAAACTTTAGGCTAATAATTTCTGGTTGTTAAATACTTAGAATTTAAGGAAAGGAAGATAAATAAGATTTGAGGTAATAATTAAGATTAATGGAGAGTATTAAATTAATGTAAGACATGATCCTTAACAAGCAAAAAGCTGATGGCAGTTACCGACGCCATCATGTTATTACGTCACTCATTTGTGAACAATTAACGAACAGAGAATGTTGAATAATCCAATTGCTGAGTTGAAGATACCGTACTAAAAGCTCTAAGTCTTGGTCTTTGTCGTCATATTCATTTGTAATTTTATTGAAAATTCGTATGCAAATTATGTACTATTTACTACTTATTTAATACTACGATTTTTTAAATAAGTGTTAATTAATATAGAGAAATAAACGCTCGTTAAATTCTAATAATAATTAATTTTATATGCGGATGAGACTGAGAAGAAGACGGTTATCCTGGTTTGGCCTTTAATGAAAAGAGAAGCATAATATGAGCAAACAAGAGTCATCATCATGGATGGAAGAATATAGTAAGATAATGCGCCATTACCGAACACGCTGCCCCAGTGAGGATTGGTGGGTGATAGCAGCTAATGCTACCGGGACCAATGGCATAACGTGCCTTCGTAAGCACGGAGGAATTCTAGATAATATATTTTAGGTTATCCAACCAATGACCGACCTTAGAAAACATTGCTTAGTTTACGCAATCTCAGGCGAGCTCTCTTAGCCACTGCACCATAGAAAAAATGAATAATAACATGTGTCTGAATGAATGATATAAGAGTTGAGTGAAGAAATGTGGTGGTAGAAATACCCCAAAATTTTATGGATTTTGGTTAGCATAAACAGAATCAGCGCCCGGGGCAGCCAAATTATTATGAAACACCATCATTCTCTTCGTAAATTTACATTCCGAATCAAAAAATATCGTAGCCATGTTCAAAATTCTATACCCTTTCAACATAATATAAAATGCAAGACACAATCGTCAACGCCTCTTACATGAGTTGGTAACATGTTGACACGACGTGTTAAGAAAATAAACGCTGGGCGAGGGAAATTGATGATATAATATTAGGCACTTTTGGCGCCCCTTTTTTTAATAACGAGTGTGTGAACGGAACATGGACTTTTTTTATATAGTGAGCACGACAGTTTGTAACGAGGCGCTGTAACAGACGGCAGGTTTGGTTGAATGGTCAGATCGCTGGCTATAATATCGATCATATACATATGTGGCGTTCTTTTAATGCGACCGCCTTTGTTGTTTGTCTATGTTTGACAAACACAATGTTTTTCACTAAGTGACAGTTGTCAAATTAATTACATGAGAATTTTATTCTGAACTAGAGAGTATGGTTATTTTCTAAGCCTTATAAATATTATTTCCGATTTATGTTTACTGTCCAGTTTGTATATATTGTAACCGTGTACATATTTAGAAGTACAGTCAGTTATTTTTATGAACCCTGCCTTTTACTACCACGGAACACATCCGCAACCACCAAGATTGCACCCGGCCATACAACTTCCCAAATTGGTGACCCCGACGTGATCGTCAAGAGCTTTGGGTGTAATATATATATATTGGCAATTGACCGGCGCGGGATGGGAAGCTGCGTTGGACATGCGGATGGCCACTTCGAAGAAATTTTCGTCGTGTGAAACGGTACCACATCCCAAGCTGTGGCGTCGAGCGCCCCCTGGCGCATTCACCGTTTCCTACATTCGCAAGTTCGAGTGACGTCTCCGTGGGAGTTGCAGTTGGACACATGCATGCAATGGACTAACTGCGCATTAGACCATTTGTGCACATCGCTCACGCAAGTACTATCGGCATCATTATTTGGAGTAATTTTTTAAACATTTTATTATTATTCCAAGTAATGATTTTTAGTTAGTTGTGTAAAGCTTGTTCGGAGTATTGATTTTTACGTTATTTTATGAAAATTATTTTTTTCAACTTGTGTAATGTGACATAGGAAATATTTCATTTGTTTTTCGTGTGTATTTTTCACGTGGTTTGAACAATTTGTTTACATTGTCTTTTATTTTTACGTGTAATGTTGTCTGCATATTGACAACTTATGTGGTTTTTGTTGACATGTCGGCATATGAATTTTTAGACGTTTGTGTTTTGTTTTCGCCACATCACGCGCCCACGGAATAGCAATTTTTCTTTTCTGTCCGTTCTCTCTCTATTTAATACGAATTAATTTTAATTTACTTTTGTTTATAAATTTAGTAGCGTGTTTTCGTTTATAATGGCTGACGAACTACGTTCGCGTTTGGCAGCCCTTGAGGCAGAAAATGCATTTTTGCGTAATCTGCGTGACCAAAGTATATCCCAATCTCAACGGGAGGGCGAGGTATGTCGTGTGAGTGTCAAACTTCCCCCTTTTTGGTCTGATAGGGTGCCAGTGTGGTTCGCACAGGCTGAGGCACAGTTTTTGCTTGCTGGTATCAACACTGATGCCACGATGTACAGTCATGTCCTTAGCCAGATTGACCACAAGATTGCCGGCGAAATCGAGGACATCGTTGTCAACCCGCCGGCTGAAGGTAAGTATCAGAAGCTGAAGGAGACTTTAATCAGCAGACTTTCGTCATCAGAGGAACAGCGAGTGAGGCGCCTTCTTAGTGATGAAGAACTCGGGGATCGGAGACCATCCCAATTCCTCCGTCACTTGTGCTCGCTCGCGGGAACGGCTCTCTCGGACGATAACATCTTGCGGCAATTATGGTTACGTCGTTTACCACAGCACGTACAGGGGATTTTGGCTGCACAAGCTGACTTATCCCTCGATAGAATCGCAGATATAGCTGACAAGATTTTGGAAGCTCAGCCTAGCTCTTCCAACGTGTATGCTGTTGCCACGCCCTCGCTCGATACCGTTATGGCTCGATTAGAGGAATTAACTAAGCAAGTTGCTGTTTTATCGACCGGTTCTTCTGTTCGATCTCGAAACCGTTCTTCTTCCAGAAGCCAGGCGACATCACGCAGTAGCACACCTGGTAGTAAACGCTGTTGGTACCATCGCACATTTGGTGCGAATGCCAGCAAGTGTATTGCTCCATGCAATTGGGCGTCGGAAAACCACACAAGCAATCAGTAGCGGCGGCATCTGATTGCAAGCCCATCCAACATCACGGCCGCCGTCTATTTGTCACTGACCGTATCACAAAGCGTCAATTTTTGATTGACACTGGTTCGGATCTTTGTTGTTTCCCCCGCAGCTGGTTGTCAGTTCCGCGAAAATCTTCGGACTATGAACTTAACGCCGCTAACGGGAGTAGTATTAAGACATATGGCACTATTCATTTAAACCTCAACTTTGGTCTTCGACGAGAATTTGTGTGGGATTTTGTTGTTGCTGATGTTACGACAGCGATCATTGGCTCAGACTTTTTAGGTTATTACCATCTTTTGCCAGATTGCCGACTCAAGAAGTTGATGGATGGCGTAACGAATTTGTCAGCACCCGCTGTTGCAGCAATGTCGGAACAGCTTAGTGTCAAGGTTGTCGTTTCAGGAGATTCCAATTTTGTTAAACTGCTCGCCGAGTTTCCAGAAATCACTCGGCCTCCTGGAATCCCTCGTAATGTTTTGCACAATACTGTGCACTACATTAAGACTACGGATGGCCCGCCTATTTCGTGTCGTCCTCGTCGTCTGGCGCCTCAGAAGTTGATAGCAGCAAAAAAGGAGTTCGACAACATGATCCAAGCTGGCATTGCACGTCCTTCTAAGAGCGCCTGGTCGTCTCCGCTACACATGACCTTGAAAAAGGACAGTAGTTGGCGACCTTGTGGCGACTACCGATCCCTTAACGCCAGAACTGTCCCTGATCGGTACCCAGTCCGTCACATAAATGATTTCGCTCATAATCTTGCGGGATCTAAGGTTTTTAGCCTTATAGATCTTGTAAAAGCATATCATCAGATCCCGGTTTTTGAAGAGGATATACCGAAGACAGCCATCGTTACCCCGTTTGGCCTCTTCGAATTCCCCTTCATGACCTTTGGCCTTCGAAACGCCGGTCAAACTTTTCAGAGGTTTATCGATGAGGTCACACGGGGTCTTGATTTCTGTTTTCCGTACGTGGATGACATTCTTATTTTCTCTGCGGATGAGGCTCTCCACTGCGAACATCTGCGTATCCTCTTCAAACGCCTTCAGGAGTATGGAGTTGTCATTAACTCATCGAAGTGTACTTTCGGCGTTCGGGAACTTACCTTCCTTGGTTTCCATGTCAGCCCAGAAGGTACAAGTCCTCCTCAGGATCGCGTTCAAGCTATTTTGGATTTTCCAGCTCCGAAAACCGTCCAGGGCGTGCGTCGTTTTCTCGGTATGTTAAACTACTACCGTCGATTCGTACCCCAGGCCGCGCAATTTCAAGCTCCATTGATTGATGCAGTAGTTGCCACAAATGGTAAAGGTAATAAACCGTTCACATGGTCGCCTGAACTACTGGAGCAATTTGAGGTTTGCAAACGGAGTTTGTCCAGGGCTACGCAATTGCAACATCCGGTGGTGAGTGGTTTCCTCTTGCTTTCTTTAGTAAGAAACTTACTAATAAGCAGACAGAGTGGCCGACTTACTATCGAGAGTTGCTGGCGGTGTACGAAAGTGTACAGCATTTCCGCTATATTTTGTAGGTTCAGAGCATCACTATTTATACGGATCATAAGCCATTGCTGTACGCTTTCGTACAGCGCAGGGAGAAACTGCCCCCTGCCCAATTAAATCAGCTATCTTTTATTAGCCAATTTACGACTGATATTAAGTATATTAAAGGTGAGGACAATGTCGTGGCTGACGCCTTATCTCGAGTCGAAGCTATTGCTCTTGAACAGGACTATGAGGCCCTCGCGAAGTCGCAAGAGTCAGATAACGAACTATCAGACATGCGTCAGAGCTCCAGTCTCCAGTTGACAAGCGTCGTCGTTCCTGGTACAAACGTTTCCATTTTTTGTGATGTATCCACAGGCAAGCCACGTCCATATTTGACCCCTTCCTTTCGCAAAGCAGTTTTCGATAAGTTTCATAACTTAAGCCATCCTGGCGCACGTGCAACTGCTCGCCTTTTGACCGAGCGTTATGTCTGGCCTTCGGTTAATAAGGATTGTAAGCAGTGGGCACGCGCTTGCGAGGCTTGTCAACGAGCTAAGGTCTCACGTCACAATTCTTCTCCGTTAGGTGATTTCAACCTTCCATCTGGTCGTTTCAGTCACATTCACATTGACATTATTGGTCCTCTACCTTTATGCAATGAGTTTCGCTATTGTTTGACAGCAATTGACCGAGTAACGAGATGGCCTGAGGTTTGGCCTATGCGCTCCATTACCGCAGAAGAAGTGGCAGACACCTTAACTAGAGAATGGGTTTCGAGATTTGGGGTACCATCAATCATCACGACAGACCAAGGTACTCAGTTTGAGTCTGACCTGTTTCGTCGACTGATGATTCACTTTGCCACTAAACGAATAAGGACCACATCTTATCACCCATGTGCTAATGGCATGATCGAGCGAGTACACCGCCAGCTTAAGGCTGCTCTCATGTGCCATCATGATTCTTGGGTGCGTTCACTTCCTTTCGTTCTTCTTGGCATGCGTTCCGCGTTCAAAGAGGACATTAAATCCACAGCCGCGGAGATGCTCTATGGAGAACCTCTTCGTTTGCCAGGTGAGTTATTTATTTCATCAACCCCATCAGATGTAATTGACAATCCATCGGATTTTGTCGTACAACTACGTCGTAAGATGTCAGTTGTAAGACCTATTCCTGCATCTCGACATTCATCACCATCAACTTTTATTTTTCAAGATCTTTCTTCTGCATCACTCGTTTTCTTAAGGGGTGATACAGTTAGACGTCCTTTACAGTCACCTTATACGGGTCCTTATAAAGTTGTTAATCGTGCCAGCGATGGCAAAACTATGACTTTGGACATCAAGGGCAAAAGTGTTATCGATCGTGTGAAACCAGCTTTTGTTGAACATACTGTCACCCATCCAGAGCAGATTGCAAAGCCTGCGTCTTCTGATGATCCAGAGCAGACTGTAAAGCCTGCACCTTCTGTTCGCCCAAGGCCAACTCCAGCCATCGCTACCGCGCCGTACACTACTCGGTCTGGTAGACGCGTCAAATTTAGATGTTTATAATTTCTACTAGGTTTTCCTTCTCCGTGGGGGGGTGGTGTGGCGTTCTTTTAATGCGACCGCCTTTGTTGTTTGTCTATGTTTGACAAACACAATGTTTTTCACTAAGTGACAGTTGTCAAATTAATTACATGAGAATTTTATTCTGAACTAGAGAGTATGGTTATTTTCTAAGCCTTATAAATATTATTTCCAATTTATGTTTACTGTCCAGTTTGTATATATTGTAACCGTGTACATATTTAGAAGTACAGTCAGTTATTTTTATGAACCCTGCCTTTTACTACCACGGAACACATCCGCAACCACCAAGATTGCACCTGGCCATACAACTTCCCAAACATATATCAGATCGATAGCGAATCGTTGTTCTTTTTTATGCTAACTGGACATCATTTTCGTCATAATTTAAAGTCAATTGGAATACTGTTTTTTTACTGTCGGTACTAGAGACAGCGTTAGGTTATACCTCAATTTTTTACATAAGTTTATTGTTTAGCTTACATCGCAATTATGTTGATTGCACCCATTGTTAACTAGCCCAAATGCAACGGTATCAATTTATAGTAGATGATGCTCTATGTTACATATAATTTGTAATTAGGGCCTGTTTCACAATCCACAAGTAAGTTCGAAGGTTTTTGAGAAAGGAAAATATACATATTCATTGTAGACTTCTTTTATCATTTTTTTTTCTCCCAATAAACATATAAATACCCAACTTATAACTTTGCAGCAATTTTTTGTTATTTTTTTTATAAGCTATGTAAAAACAATTTTATTTGGAACATTGAGGAATCAGTTTCTCGCAAATTGCTTGCAAAGTGCACGTCCAGTGAATAGCTGACGTCGTTGTCCAGACGTAGACAGTCCACAAATTTCGAAGCTAAGTGAAGTTCCGGACCCGTACTACTCGCCCGCCTTCTCTCGCCCCAGGAATGCAACATTCCTATACGTCTTTTATATGAAGCCTTATTTATGTAACGGAGGAAATGAGATACCTCGTGTTGTTAAGGAAAACAAGGGACAATTCGTATTTGCTTTGGCACAAGGCAGGTAAACTGTTTTTACACCCTTATCACATTCGAAAAAGGTACATTCATATTCTAAAATTACTAGAACATCGACGTTTGTTTTCTACTTAGTACTACAGCCAACGGCATTCGTCGCATTCGATGGTCAACTTTAACTTTACTAACGAAAAGCCGAAGTCCATTAAGAAAAACCTGTTAAATTAACTTGATGTGCTATTGACTGTACTACAATGAAAGGCTTACAAATTTCCCAACAAAATTTTTAATTAATATAAAGATCTAATTCAATACAAAAATTTGATCGCACAGTGGTTATCGCTAAAGGGTTATAATAAGCCGTGGCAGAGTAGAATACAATTGTCACCACCCCAAATCTCTCCTGTGGGTGTCGCACAAGGCGACTAAGGATAAATCAGTGATGAGGAATGGGCAGCAGCGTTCCTCTTATCATCGTCATCATCACCAGCCCTGCTGGGGCACGGGCAAGCCCTATGTATGAAAGTATATAGGGAGATTGGGCCATAACCCACCACGCTGGCCCAGTGTGGGTTGGTGGGTATTAACGGCTGCAGATGCAGCCGGGACCAACGGCTCAACGTGCCTTCCGAAGCACGGAGGAGCTCGTGATAAAAAAATATTGGGCACCCATTCAATGACCGGCCATAGCGAAATTGCTTGGTTTACGCAACTAGCGAGGTCCTCATGTTCCTCTTAAACCACCTAGCAAAGTACTGCTTGACTTTTGTGCCCGATAAATGGCAATAGGCTCTCGCCACCTATTACATGGGACCTAACATAACTGGCAAAACGTGGGTTCTAGTTCACCTCTGCCTAGCCCTTCGGAGATATAGTCGTGTATTATGTATGTATGTATGTTTTAATATTGTTACATTTTATTGTGGAGGACGATTCCCGCATCAATACAATATTTTAGTAGTTTTTTTTATTTACTTTTCTTTTCTCTCTTTTATTTACGAACACTGTGTTAATAAACAAAAGAGAGATAAAAACTTATACACGTTTTTTTTAAAGTTCATGCAATAAGGAAGGGATACTAATGTGCCTGTCTGTTCCAGGCACAAAATCTGAATGTTTCTAGTGCGGAAAGACCTGGCAAGGCGCCAAGATCTGATGATATTATAATAAGAGTATTAACTTGATACACACACACACACACACACACACACACACACACACACATACACACAAACACACAAACACACACACACACACTCATATTGACCATATCAGACACCTACGAAAGGATAGAGTGATTAAGATGACTACATTCCAATCCATACTGCTCAAGGTTCTATTAAAGTTGAAGGGATACTGTTGGAATTGCACTTAAAACATCCCGAATAATCAAAGCTTATGTCTTTCACAGTTTTTTTATTATCAAAGCTATTCCGTATTAATGAGTTAAAAATTTAAAACAGGTCTGGACTAGTTGCTTTTATATAATAATATCTCCCGAATCGCATCCACCGATTCAATAATTTCACTGTATACTTTTGCAAGCTACATATATTAATGTTGGTCGAGTGTGTTCTGAACTAATGCCAGGAAGCCCGGTCAATCAAATTGAATTTGTAATTGGTACGACTCAGCGAACTTACAGCCGGAGCTAGAGCTAGCTCTTTCGTAAATTAGCTGTAGCACAAGTTTCGTGGCGTAAATGATACCGCAACTCCATAACATTGAAACCCTTCGACTAAAACAGTTAAACTTAAAAGCAAAACTTAAGATGAGACGTGTAGAGTCTATATTGCAAAGTTGGTGTAAGATTCCAGATTGTTACCCCCAAGATGGTGTTTGTTTAACGCCAAAGTAGACCTATCACTCCGACAAGAAGAGGATTAGGTGTTTATTTATTTATGCAAGGATCAGCAGCTGACGTGATTTTTGTAATAATATATTTGAATTGCGTACGTGTCACGATTAGTGACTTATCGGTTTACATTGTAGAATGGGCTCGAACAAGTCCGAACTTGTATTCTAGGCATGTGCTTGCGGTGACCTAATCACAAGTCGCCTTGTGATTATCCCTTGTAGTATAATAAAGAAGTCTTGTAAGCCTAGTCTAGAAAACATGGTGCAATCTATTGGATTCGCGCCGTTTGCCAAGAAGACCTTGATACACAAATTAAAGAAGTCTTGTAAACTTTCTGCCGCACTCAGAGACGTCAATTAACTTTAATGAGTATTTAATGTCAAACTTCTTCTTCTTCCTGCCCTGTTCCCAGTCTATCTGGGGTCGGCGCAGTATGTTTCCTCTTCCATTCATATGTCGGACGTCATCAAGCCATCTACTCCCTTTTGATTCATATCATCCATCACACCGTAAAGGTGCTAGTGCTGAATGAATGTATAGAAAAGAGACGGAACGGACCATGTCGAGAGACCCATGAACGGAGAAAGTGATTAGAATGACAACATTCTAATCCATACTGCCCAAGGTTTTGGCTTAGGTTTTACAGCCGGCCGCCTGCCTGACACCAACCCTCTTTGGGTACTATTTAATGTCAAACTATTTCATTTAAATCTAGACCATAGACCTGACAAGAATAGCGACTAGTTTTGAAATGTCATTTTTTGACGTTAAGTACTCATTAACCTTATTTGGCGTCTCTGAGTGCGGCAGTAAGTCTGGAAAATATTGTGCAATATTCCGAAGTAAATAGTGCAAATACCCTTATAATATTTTAGTAGCTTTTGTTTATATAATTCTAATCGTAAAATATTTGTATCAAATTGTTCTTTTATTATTTCTCCCGAAGCCGATTAAAATAACAACGCGATAAGCATTATTTTCCTATTGCAACACACTTCTTGAGTTATTCTGCGACAAATCTAAAGAGAGATTACGAAAACAAAGGAGTACGGTACAAATACTCATCAGCACGGGCTTTTGTTTCCAAAATGAGTAATTATTACTAATGTTACATTTTATCTTGTGCATATATTAATTATCTGAAGAATATAAATTAGATTCTAGGGTTGCAGAGTATCAGTGTAAATAAAACATGAAATGTTCCCGCTATTTGGAACCAAAGTTTGAAGTATTATTCTCAACAGTTTGAAGTTTTATTGCTAATATATATCTACAACAATTTAATTAAAAAAAACTGTGCTTGTAGCCATTTTATAGAAAATATCCACATATAAAATTTGCCAATGAAAAATTGTGTCCACGTATATAGCATTACCTAGTCTTCTCAATAATATAATCATCCCACAGCAAATGAAAATGCGATTATAGTGGACTTAGTTAAAATTGTAGCTGCAATTGTATAAAATCAATCAAATAACTTTCAAATAAGAAACTAATTGAATGTTTTAATTGATAAGATGGTATAATAGCTTTGTTTCTCGACACATAGCTTTGTCTCTAACACCATGACTATATATCTTAGATATTATAAAAAGGATAAAAGGTAATGTGACTGATTAGATTATGCTGCTTATGTACTACGATGAAAAGATTCACTTTTTTATATAACTATTATCTATTCAAACTAATATGTGTCATTAGATAAATATCCGGCTCCACGGTACAATGAATGAAATGATTGTTTAACATTTTAAACGCACTATTTACATAAATATTGTGACTCAGAGATATCACCACAAAAGCTCGTTAGCATAGCGATAACCTCGACGACAAAGAAACCAGGTTGAATCGACAGGTTCATACAAGTCGAGCCCGGTGCATGTGTGCGTGTGTAACTATATGACACACAAGTGAAATGGCCTCCTAACTTTGGAGCCAAAAATAAAACAGTAGCATACTCAACATTGTGCAACAAGAGTAACATTATTCGTAAGTAGGTATATTCAACTTCGACTTCAGAATAGACTTAAGCTTTGCAAGGCTAGGTATAATGCCAAAAGGAACTAAATGATCTATTTCGTATTTAATATTATGCGTGAGTAATAATTCCCATGTAATAGGAGACAAGTCTATTGCTTATTTATGGGGCACGGAATAGGATTTCTGCTGCCCATTCTTTCTCACTGTTACCATAGTCACCTTGTAGTATAAAACCAGGTACCTGGGGGATATTAGTGTGGCAGTGACAATAATACAGTTAATTGCATTTTGCTCTACCGTACCACGCGGCAATTTATTATCTGTTTATAATTATTTATTGATCTAATTTCGCTTATTAAAAAATAGAGACAATGTATGTTCTTTATTATTATAATAATATATTATGGCTTACGTTCGCGACAAAATAATTTTATGCATTTTTAAGTACCTATTAATTCAAATAAAATTTGTCTTCACGAAATATGTTACAATTTCATGAATCTCGAAATCATTTTAATATTTGTAATAAAATAAAATAAATCAAATAATTAAAATAGTCATAAAATTTAAGTGTTGGTGTGAAGTCAGCTCTTATATTTCATTTAACTACGTTAAACGATTTTTGTATAAATATACCCACCCAAATGCAATAGTTTTCATAGATATTATAGAAGTCGAATATTGTACCATAGAATTGATATGCTTATCCAAACTTAAGTGAAATGTAATAATCATTAGGTACTTAATCTCATCTAAGAACAGGAGGCTTACCACCATCTTTTTAAAAGCGATTGTTATTCCTGTCCTTTGAGTGTAGGTTCCTAAACTGCATCGTTTTAATTCGTACCATCATCTTCTTAAAACGTGTCGCTTAAAAAATCGCTTGAATGAACGAAAGATGCTGCTGGTCTGCATTTGGTCTGTTACAGAGTGAAAGAAACAGCGCTATATAAAAATGACATATAGCTGTCTCAGTTTACTGATGCCGAAGTGCGTTCAAAAACTTTTGCGTATTTTCTTACCGGTAAAAACCGTATTTCTTGAAGAGTCATTTAAACATTTGAAAAAATATACTTTATTGTGTG
Source organism: Cataclysta lemnata (assembly GCA_963931975.1). NCBI lineage: Eukaryota > Metazoa > Arthropoda > Insecta > Lepidoptera > Crambidae > Cataclysta > Cataclysta lemnata. The sequence continues at coordinate 9,726,554 of OZ008346.1, read as the reverse complement.
GAAATTAAGTAATATATATATTATGTATCATGTATTAACAAAAATATATAAAAAGATATTATTATTTCAATATATATTCTTTTTGATAAAATAAATTGAATACGGAATAGTGACTTTGTAAGATGTTCACACCAAATGTTTATCTTGTTTGACGTTGTCATTTTTATGTGTTGACACCGTTGGCACATGAAATTGAGTCGAGTGAGACCCGCGGTGTTTAAAATTAGATTTTTAAGTTTTTCAACTAAATCAAAATAAACCTGACAAAATGTCGTAAGTTATAAGATATTTATCATATTATTCTTTGGCTTAAATCTAATAATTGCTTAAATTATGCTATAAAATATTTATGTAAGCCATGACAAATAAGAAGTTTTCTTTCAAGTGATCTTTCTATCTATACCATTTTTAGTTTGGGACCTCGTCGCAGAGTCAGTTATACCCAGTAAGAAGCACTTTGGAAGCACTTAGATCAAAATATGTAGATCACTCCCGACGGGTATAACAAAACCTCGCAAGCGATAGCTTTCGAAAAGGATGTGGAGTAACATTAGAGAGAAATTAAATGCATACGATGGGGCTTCCAAAGACCCGAAAGGTTAGTGCAAGGCAAGTAAAGTACTAACTACCGCACTCAGAGACGGCAATTAACGATGATGAGTACCTACTTAATGTCAAAAAAAGACAATTCAAAACTAGTCGCTATTCTTGCCGGTTTTAGGGTCTAGATTTCTTTGAAATTTTTTGACATTAGGTATTCATTAAAGTTATTTGACGTCTCTGAGTGCGGCAGTACATTGAGTTTCGCCAGAGTTCGCTAGCGAGCTCTGTATAACCGTAATAAAATAGTATTGTATTACTATTTTATAACGGTTGCGAGAGCACAAAGGAAACTTACAACCAACAAAAGCTTCGCAAATTTCACCAACCAAGGATCAACATTAGGGAGCTCGCTAGCGCAGTGGCATAGCGCGCTTGGCCTGCGATTGCGTAAAAGCAATGTCGCTAAGGCCAGTCATTGGATGGGTGACCAAAAATTTATTATCTCGAGTTCTTCCGGGCTTCGAAAGACACGTTAAGCCGTTGGCCCCGGCTGCATATGCAGTCGTTAATACCCACCAACCTGCACTTGGCCAGCGTGGTGGGTTATGGCCCAATTTCACTATATTTTTCCATCCATAGGGAAGGCCCGTGCCCCAGTAGTGGGGACATTAAAAGGCTGTTTATGATGATGATGGCTCAACATCGAAATCGAATCACAAACCATACTCAATTTCAGGTTCGGCTCCGGACTGGACTCTTCTGATGGACTCGTATGAAAAACACTACAAAATACCAAATGACGTAGTAGCGGTTTCAAGATCTAGACCGGATATATTAGGTACTTTACTCGAGACTACTCAAGCGTGTACTTCCAGTCGAACTGACCGTATCATGGGAAACGAACATCCCCAAAGACCACGCTATCAAACCAATAAGATTTAACAACTTGTGTTGGTTGGAAGTTGGATTGGTTGGAAATGTCCATAGGTGAAAAAGACTGTTGGTCAAACGTAAAAAGGTAAATCGTCCTGTCGGCGAACAGTCCAATGATGAACCGGCCGTCGGAAAACCGGAGCGGAATCTGTTAAATATGTTAAGTGAATTTATAATTAAAATTAAAAATATCAATGTCAAGCCATTACTATAACAAAACTATTTTATAGAAATTTAGCATTAAGTAATATTTTTAGGGTAACTGGCCCTTTTAGTATAGACAAACATTAAGGGTCTCCCATATGGTGATAAAAAAAATATAACCCTGCCTTTATTTATATAAACAATGTAACTGTGGTTATTAAATGACTGATCTATAAGAACAATGATGGAGAGAAAAGACTAACACCCATATGTATAGTCGGTTCTTCGAGATTTCCTCCACTCGGCCTTAGGAGAGAACACCTCAAGTAAGTTTTGACATAACAACTTCTTCCTTGAGGTTGAGTCGAGCGGAGGAAATCTTGAGGAACCAACTGTACCTAAGAGTGTTACAAGTATCATCACTTTTTATTTGATTGATTATTAAAAGTTAATTACTTTGAAGAAAACAATTTTTATTCCTGTAAATTTTTTGAAATAAAAACTCGATTCTACCTAAAAGGCTTTTTATTATATGTATTTTCATACATACATACATAAATCACGCCTATATCCCCGGGGTAGGCAGAGGTGAATTACCACACACTTTTCGCCAAATAAGTTAGGTCCCATGTAATAGGTGGCTAGCCTATTGCCATATATCGGGCACATAAATCGCAGTATATTGCTAGATAGTAAAAGAGGAATGCTGCTGCCCATTACTCATAGCTGTCTTTACCTACCCTTAGTCGCTGTACAGGAATTGAGATTGTAAAGATGCAAATAAAAAGCTAGTAATTTAATGACTATCGTGCGTGTAATATGGTATTAGAAAAGTGAATGAATGGTACAAAGAAAAGGGCGGACATAATATGTGAGGTCACCCCCACACATGTGAACAATTACTAATTCAATTAGTTTAATCTTAAGCTAATCCCCTACCTAAACTCAACAGCAATTATGCAAAAGCAACTATTTAAAACCAATAATATTCTTTTGGAGAAAAATGTAAATTATCATAATATTATGTATTTTAATGGTTCTGAACAGTCGTATTGTACGGCACCCACGGGAGAGATGGGGGTGGTGACAATTGTGTGCTGCTCTGCCGTCACCACACGGCTATATGTATCTGAGAATACCTAAATGTACCTAATTAAGGAATTTATTCTTGTAGTAGGAAATCTTATCGACAATTTAATTATTTAATAAAATAGATGAAAAATTTGTACTGCGATTTATGTGCCCGATATATGGTAATAGGCTCGCCACCTGTTACATGGTACCGAACATAATTGGCGAAAAGTGGGTGTTAATTCACCTCTGCCGACCCCTTCGGGGATAAAGGCGTGATTTATGTATGTCTGTATGAAATGAAACACATTCTGACAAAAAGCCGCGTGGTGATGGCAGAGTAGAATACAATAGCCACCACCCCAAATCTGTCCCGCGGGTGTCGTACAAGGCGACTAAGTATAAATCAGTGATGAGGAATGGCCATCCTATATATCTCTTATACCATCAAGCAATGTACTGCGACTTTTGTGCCCGATAAATAGCAATACGCTCGCGACCTATTACATGAGACCTAAACATAATTAGCGAAACGTGGGTGCTAGTTCACCTCTGCCTACCCCTTCGGGGATATAGGCGTGATTTGTGTATGTATGTATGTATGTTAACACAATCTGTAGAAATAAATTTTTCAGTGTAGTGCTCCAGGCAATTCGGAAATTCAGAACACGAGGCTTTGTACACAATAAAATAATATATTTACGAAACGAACTAATAAATAAATCACTCACAATAATATCTATTATTCACTAACTCACTATCTACACTGTATTTGAGACCTAATCCTAAGCCACTTATCACAGTGACTTAAAGCGTGGTTAAAACGCTGCACCACTACCTGCACTTGTGCGGTTTGCCTTTTGGCAACTTCCGGGGCATCCAAATGATGACCTTTCGCCATTATTCGGGACCATTTCGTCTCACGGCATCAGAGAACTTCGATGGGTATGTTTTAGAAAGGCAACCATCATCATCATTATATTTCTTTGGGCTTTGGATCTGTCTGCGATCATGAAAATTATAACGACTAGGTAGCAGGCATTCAGCGCCATGAAACTCTTCACCATCATCTGCTTCTTCTAGATCATCATGATCGTAATTTAGTATTACATTCCTCCCTCGAAAGTACGTTCATTACGATCCGGGTACGACTGCCCGGACTATTGACAGTGTCTCCCTCGGGTTTCAATTTATCTGACATTTTTCGATGTCTAGGTGAAACTGATTCATTACCAGCAGTGACTAAACGAGCCTTATACGTCGCATAGACTTCTGCGAGTTTCTCAGGCAGTATGTTTTCGACTTGGAGGCTGAATAAACCGCCGTGCTTATGTCGTTTTCCTTTCAAACAGTCTTCTCCATTACCAAAAACTGTGCATTCTTTGAATGTGGAAGAGAAAACGCTACTACGAGCTTTATCGTGGAGTGCGAGAACCGAAAAGAGATTCTTGGTTTATAGCTGGAACCTACCAAACATCTTGTAGGGTTACATACTGGTGATACTGGATTGTTTCCCTTCGAAAACTCTTCACATTATTTTTTCACTTCTCAAACACTGATAATTGTTAATATAAAGATGTTTAATTAATACTTAATAAGCCTCAACATAATTAATTCAATAAAAACAACAAAATTCACTTCAAATTGCACGTTTTATCTACACATTCCTTGTAGAAGACATTTTTAGGTTCCAGAAATGTCACTTTTATTCGATTGCTTAGAATGACAGATCAGCGTGTCAGGTTATGCTATTTACGAAGGTCATGGTATGAATTCTCCATATAAATTGAACGAATGATATAGAGTTTACGATTCAACTCTAAGCTCAATCGCTGTCAAAAGCGGACGTCAAAACAGTGTCACGTAGATAGCGTCGTAGTACGAATTAGCGATTCTACTGAGTTTAGGTCCTAAACTTGATCGCGTTAAGAGATGGTGGTAAGCCTCCTGGTCGCGTAGCTTCAACGAAGTTACAATTATTTATTTTGTGATTACCTACGCGTTCTGGTTTAGAATTGGTTGCTTACAGGAATACGGTTACATCGAGTACTTTCAACTGTTCTTTTTTCTGCTTTCTCCTAATTCGATTTTGCATCATTTAGTTAGCTTTGGGTACTTAACATTCGTAGACCACAGCAGCTAATTTTTTTCCTATTAATGTAACTTACTTTATTATGAACCATTATTATATACCATTATGAAGTTCAATTTAATTCTAATAATTAATATAGAATACTTACTAGTGTCTTGGTTGGCCGAGCGGTCAGGCAGGCGGTTGGGTTCGATTCCCGCATCAAGACCATAATTTTTCGAAATTCATTTTCTAACCACCAAAATCTTTGTACTAATTTTCTAACATTTATATAATGTTGAAATTAAAATTGAATAGAATACTTAACTATAATATTACCAGTACGTATTCCATAATTACCGTAAGTTATTTCTATTTGACAAAATAATACTACTTAATACTTTTGGAAAGTTTATAGTTTGTGTCCATATACAGATTTACATTTTACTCTTTTACCCTTAAAATCGTTAAGGTCTATCGATCATCAACGCAATTTTATTATGCCTCCTTCATTACTAAGTTCCTGCAAAGCACCGCATATGTTTCAAAAACTAACCTCATCGTAGAATTTAAAATCGAATTGACCGTTTTTTACTTAAGAAACACATTCACAAAGGACGTGGATAAAAAAGAATGTGTTAATCTGGTACAGTGAGATCATCTATTGATAAGTACGGGGCGGGCTAAAAGGAAATCTGTGTAGACCTGACGGCCGGACGCGCGTCACACAGCGGTCGCGGCTGGCCCAGCCGCAAACCTGTTCCATGAATGACCGACAATACTTTACGAGCACCACCATTAAATGTCATTGATGATCTTGCATACCTCGAATGTAAATGGACTTGGAGTCAGAGCCAAAACCCAGTCTTTGATACGAAGGATAAGGAGCGACAAAGTTTGTAGGTATTATGTTTCCTAGCTAACCATTGCGTAGAGAACATAGGTTCAGATCAACCGTAAATAATGAATTTCTGCAGTCGATCTTAAAGCTAAACGTGCTTAACCTTATTGAAAAAAAAACACAGTAAACTGCGAAATCCGCAATTATAAAAATCATAACAAATAATTTGTGTTATAAAAGAAAATTAGTATACATATTGTCATAACCGTACTACAGGAAATCTTGACTTCACAGAGCAATATCTTCACGACATGTGTATTTATGCCTGGATTTCACTTTCTAGTTGAGTACAACAGGCAACAAATCTCGCAGAAACGAACAAAGTATCGAAAGCCAAAACTCATTTCGGGTCGCAGAGCCCGGATACGATAGAACTTACGTGTATCTAACATATTGGACTGTAAAAGCAATACATAACTGCCCATAGGAGCGATGATTGCTTGTACCTTGTTTCTAGTATTCAGCATTTCGTTCATATCATCCCAATTTTTTCAATATGTACCTCAATATTACCAAAAAGGAAGTAACCGAAAGAATACAGTCTTGATATACCTTTTTGTTCACTAAAGGTGGACTACATTTTGCTGGTTTTCTTAAATGTCAGATGAGCCTCGAATCTTCTCAGTCGATGAGATTTTAAAGCAGCAGAAATTACTGCAGAAACTAACAATCCTTCATAATAGCCTTAAAGTGAAGCCATAGAGGAAATATTATCCGTGCAACCGAGATTAAACCTCATCGTTCAATAAAGCTACAAACAAATACTCGAACAATAGCTAGATTAAAAACAGAATTCTTCTTAATGGTTCGTTAAAAAACCTACTAATTTCAACATCAGTGCCAATATAGCGTTCGCCAGACAATATGCTCATATATTACATTACGATATAAAATACTGTACGTGAGGCTATAACAACCTCGCATCCGGTATTAAGCGTCTCGGAGTAACGGAAATAACTTATCAGATACGCCGGTCGCGCGCGGCACTCGTATACGTAGGAACATTTCGTCGTGACTGCATAGAGTACTTAAGGCTCTTCCCGCCACCCTCCACGGATTTGCTCTTTAAACTTTAGCTTTAAATTTACGAGCTCCATGAATAATCCCGAAAGTGCAATGTTACTATATGGTTTTCTGTTAACTGTGTAAACAGTTACAAAATTGTCCTTTCATGTAGAGCATTTACTCTGCAAGACTTAAAACACCGTAAACTACCTCTGCAAAATTAGTTTATGCAACATGCAAAAATTAACTAATACAATTCGTAGACACATTAAAATTAAGTGAGTTTTTATTATCTGAGATAAAAATAAGAATGAGAGGTTGTCTGAGGCAAATTGACAAAGGTATAGCAATATTCACAAATCTTTGGATGCGTGGCCAAACACTTGCTGTGTTAATTATGCCATGCAATCAGTAGGTATATTTAATTTATCAATATTCAATCTATATATCGATCATTTAATGAAACAATGGCACAACATAAATCGTTCGATAGGTACATTGTGTGTTCAATATTAATGACACTGAGACTTATCTTAAAAAAAACGTTTTTGATTAGTGTCTCTTTTATAATTCAAGGTGCAATATCAAAACTGCGTCTACATAAGCTGTACAAATAAGCTATTATATTATTAGCCAAATCAATGTACTAATTTTGAAGTTAATGTGTTCCCCCATTCCTCTGCTTCCCCTTTGTCCCATCAAACATTTACTCACTCAGATACGAGCTCTTTTTCATTTTAATTTCGGAACATCGAACTTTTCCTTCCATTTAAATTTCAGTGCGTGGTAGTACAAAGTATTTCCCTATCGGTGAGAGAGCCAAAAATAAGCAAAATTAAATGGTCGTTGGATAGTTCGTTATGCAGTGTCGGTATTCAGTTTCATGATAAGCTCTTGTAGCCTGGTATACATTAAGAATTCAAAATGTTAGTAGTAGTTTGGTCTATCCTACAGATAGGAACGTAATAAGCGAAATAACCACAACGAAAAGGTGGATACAAATAGCTACAAATAAAAAATATATAAACTTTTTACTTAAAAGTGTATTATTCAGCTAATAAAGTAGAGTGTAGTCGAAAACTCCACAGGCAAAACTCACTGTATATTTTCAAATTGCTGACAATCGAATCTTCTACATACTTATCTTTGACTAGTTGTCGTCCGCGGAATCGCTCGTGTTAATGTTGGTAGTTATATAGCCTTCTCTAAAACAATGGACTATCCAACACAAAAACAATTTTTCAATTTGAACCAGTAGTTTTTGAGATTAACGCGTTTATCCAACCAACCAAACAAACAAACTCTTTAGCTTTATAATATTAGTATAGATCTATAGACATGTCCCTAATTATAATCGAATCAGTAAGCAAAATATTGCCAGAGGGCACAGTGGGCTAGTAATAATTAATTAAGTGAATAATTAACGATTCAACTATAACGATTGAAATGTCACAATGCGTTTGTTTTATATTTTATAGTTTTTTGAGTGGGATTTGGTGCATAATTCGCCCTGTCGTTTGGTAACGCACCGTGGACAAAGACACAGTCCCAGCGTCGAGCAGTGACGAACAATAAAAAACACTTGGAGTCGTCCGACCGCAGCAAGACGTTATACGAACTATGAGGCTTTCTGCCTCTCGTGCCACAGTATACCCAGAACAGTAATACGTCTTCATACAAACTGGCCGCTGCCACTTAGATTGTGTGCTTTCGTGCTCGGCGCCGTGTAGGCACGAACTGTGACGCACACATTGACATAAAATACGAGGAAATAAGGGAACGGCAGTCTGGGCTGTGTGTTTGGTGTGATCGCGTGTGTACAAGGTGATTTTAGGTTCGCTCGCTAGTCGTTCCCGCCCTGCGCATTCGCGATCGCAGCCGCCGCTTTATAGTCCGACAACTTAGTGCGCGACCTTCCTGCAGTATGAGGGGCGGTGGCGGGGACGGGGCCGCTCTGGATGTTGGCGGAGGTGGGTGATGCGGGGAGGAGGGAAAACTCGCTCCTCTCCACCTAGCCCGGCCCCACTAGTATCTACTACTGTCTCCGTCTCGTACTGCAGGAGGGTCGCGCACTAAGTTGTCGGACTATAGTTACAACCCTAACGTTAACGCAAGAGTAGGCTAATATAGGCCTACCAAAATCTCATGGCAAATTGGAAAATAAAAAATTGTAGAGAGGAATACTAGGGAAATTGGACTAAATGGTCTTGATACTTTTTAATTTTTATTTATTTTTCAGACGTAGCAGAAAACGATGTATTAATTATTTATACTAGGTGTAATTAGTACAAAGATTTTGGTGGTCAGAAAAAGTTCGAAAAATTATGGTCTTGATGCGGGAACCGAACCCGCGTCCACTGCAATCCGGGCAGGTGCCTATACCGCTCGGCCAAACAAGACAGTAATTAAATTGATGTTTGAAATTTTATTATACATAAGATTAAATCTTTAATTAGAACTAGAGAACGATTCTAAAAACTCCACATGCATATCTTGCTCTTCAGCATCTGTAGAGGAAAATAAAGTGATAATTATTTTAAAGTGTTCTTCCAGCATATCTATTAATCAATCTCTATAAAATCATTTTCAATTTTCTTTTACAAGTTCACAACATTTACGCCAATCTTCTACATCAACAATGTAAAATTCTTTTATTTTATTTTTAACTAACTCTAAATCAAGTATTTTTTTCTTTCCAAAAATAGGAGAGCCTATATTTACAAGGCGTGGAAAGAATACCATGATTCGATACGCTTTTGCCTATGATTCGCCGTATAAAGTGACAAAGAGTAAACATCTATAGGTAAAAGTATCAATGTGGTATGTATCAACTAACCGGTCAAATCTACGACGCACTTTAGTAGACCTATAACTCGCCAGCACAGGCCGCAGATAAACTACTGTTCTGGGTAAACTGTGGTTATACGAACTATGAGGCTTTCTGTCGTCCGTGCGACACAATGACTACTACGCCCCGGATTATTCTTTATGCTGAACAGGTAATATCGGTAGTGCTGTGCCCGTAGCCAGGACGGAGTCGATGTCGTTATAAGAGTTTTGCTCCTTTTATTTGACCACTAGAAATCATTCGCTTTCTTATTGTATCCCGCTGTGAGGCTAAGCTGTCCAATTGTGAGCTCTTATAGATAGATAACTTTTTATTGGTCATTCAAAATTCTTCCATTGAGGTAAACGCATTGCACAATACTGGAGAATATTCATAAAATTATACAATTAAACAGTATTTATTTTATAAGCTTTTATTTTTTGTAGTTGCAAATTCTTATTCAGATTTCTCAAAAGAAATAGACCGCTATCAATCAACGCACAATTCAGAGCACTGGACGCATGCGACTAAAATAAGTAGTTGCTTACACAGAGCCCAATAAAACTGATGTTCACTAAAATATTTATTTTAATTTATTATATTTATATCAATCCGAGTTCGCAATACGTTCGCAAAACACTCGGTATTCTGTTTCAAAACTTTCACTGTAATTTTAATAGCGTAGTCTCGTTTTACAATTTAAGTTAAGTCCTCAAATAAAAATTGAATATCTTCAAAAATTAATATTATGATAGTTATGCTTAATCTTAATCACGCCTTAATCTCCTTGGGGTATATAGGCATGATTTATGTATGTATATATGCTTAATCTCACCTATGGTTGACTGTAATTATGTATTGAGTCACTCAATATCTATTACAGTATAATCCTTCCTCCCCAATTAATTATATGTGTTGCTTCGTGTGTACCTGTTTGCATGTCAGTTTCAAATTTAAGTTACAATTCACTACTAGTGTCTTTGTTTCGTTGTTTGTGTGTCAGTCGTAGCTGATTGACGAGTCACCGAACAATAAAATACTAGTCAACAATTCTGTAGAAATAAATGTTGCCACTTTATTATCGTAATTATTGCAGAATTAGTATAATAATAACTGCTTAGCGACTATAACAAGCAAAATTCTGTACTTCTGCATAGGTATCACATAGCAACTCATTATATTTATATCGATCAATCTATCGAATTTTATACATACATAAATGTTTATTGCCGAAGAGGAAGCAGAGGTGTAATAACATCCATGTTTCACCGGCTATGTCAACTCCCATGTAAAAGGGAGCGAGCTATATACAAATTACATCTAGATATTGAATAATGGATTTTATATAATATATAATTTTTAATTTTTGACTACATTAAGACGGACAATAAATTACAACCACAGTGTTTTTGTGCCTACAGAGCGTATACTGCTATCTCCCCTCTATGCAACAGACAAGGGATTGCTATTTCTTAATGAAAGGGGTTACAAAAATATAAATTTTACTTAATAGCCATTAACATTTTTTATGGTATTTCGTTTAGTTAAAGAAATGAAATTAAATAAAAGGGAAGAATATTATGTAAAAATAATGAGTTTTCACAAAAAATGTGTTAATTAATACCATAAAATTATTATATTATTTATTGCTCAAACAAAATGACTTACAAAATCAAATTCTCAATCTAATGTTATTCCTAGAAATGGAATTTGCTCTTATAAATTCAGATAACAAAATTATTCCAAAGCGGCAATTAAACACATTCGACCATAGATTTTCGAGCTACTGTGTAAACTCGTATATGATATAGTTACGATTAATTTCGGAAGAAACGCAGACAGCTTCCAATTTCGAAAACTGCTCAACACAATTAACCCGTGTATTAATTTGCTATAATATGTGACTGACTGCCAACATTTCGGAGCGGGGCGCCGGCAAACGCACTTAGTGTCGACAAACATCGTTGAAATCTCTATCGAGACGGCAATATCGTACCGTCGCTATGTGATTGGCGCGTGCCGTGGGCGGCTGCATAATGAACCGGAGACCGGAGTCAGGGTGGCAGGTGAGACTCCCTTCCCCCCTTCCCCCCGGCTTACGTCCCGTTTGACGCTAGATTGGAATCTGTACGACCCAGCGCCTTCTGCCGTCAAATCCGTCAACATCTTCATCGCGACGTAGTCCTAGTACTGGGATGCTTGCTTTATTACACCACACGCCAACTAGACCCGAAATTGAAAATTTGGCGAACCAACATCTCAGAGTCACATCTTATGTGGAATATTCGTTAACGAGTTGTTGAAAGACATTTTTAGAATTGTCTGGGTAATGTAATAAATAAGTAAATAATAATATCTACGAAATTGCAGACCGATCCTTGCAGTGATAGTAACTTAAAAGTTTTACGAAATGCCTGCCGCCCTCATAAGATGAAAAGCAGTGTCTCAAAGAAATCTCATATTTGTTTTATGGTAAATGTTTAATCAATTGTTTATTTAAATAAGCTATGCCACATAAGGTAAAATAAAAAGATATAGTAATTTCCCTAATATATTGCATAAGTATCTCAATTAAGATTATGGAGAATAAATTATAAAGAAGAAGAAGACATACTGTTGATCACTCTATGCAATGGGATGGCTGACGCACTAACCACATGGTAAAGCATGGTTTAGGAGGAAAACAAAAATTTATCAATACATTCTAAGTTACTATAATTTTAACAATATTCAATCCGAGGCATTCCTACCAAATAGAGGCAAAAAATGCTTGTCACCTTCGGACAATTCATTTTTTGCATGACTCTCTGAAAAGAGTTAGTAAAATGAACATTGAAGAAATCATAAATTCCTGTCATATGCACCCTATTTATGGAGGCTTCATTATCTATGCTAATCGAAGTAAAAATTCTTGTACATATACATATATATTACAATAATAATAAACTAAACAGTTTTGTAATCTAGCTTTCAGGCTGCAGTCAGATCTGTTTTCAGGAGAATTTTTAATTCACGGTTTTGTCGTTGCACCATGTCTTCCTTCAGTATCTTATTCTGAAACGAGTAAAAAAATACGAAAAAAATGTTCTCATAAAAACACAGATCTTAACCTATTCTGATGCAGTACATTTCTTGTTGAAAAATAAACAATTTTATTTTGAAGACAGTTGAATGCGATGTGTTGTTTTACAAGTGTACTTTCTTAATCTTTGTTATAATAATAGCGACTGAGGTCAAGCTGGTGGGTTGACAGTATTTTGTGTGCTTATGTTGGTCTAAAATTGTATTATTTTTGCTTTGCAAATATTAACGTAAGGTGTTTAAAATAAAATAGGTAAAAATATCCAAAAACTGTCTTTATGCGTGACTTGAACACGCGTTATTATGATGATGATCTTTTAATAAAAAAATAAGGAAAATCGAGGTTCGAAAATAAGACACATACACAAATAACGCCTAAATAGATTAATTAACACCCACTTTTCGCCAATTAAATTAGATCCTATGTAATAGGTGGCGAGCCTATTGCCATATATCGGGCACATAAATCGCAGTATATTGCATTGCGAGGTAGTATGAGAACAATGCTGCTCATTACTTATCACTGTTTTTACCATTAAAATAAGGCATTTTTTTTGTCTACAAATGCTGAAAACGAATATTTAAAAACTGCTGTTGAGGCACGAGTGGCCGATCAAAGCTCTGCCACTTTTGAAGATTCGGAGTAATGCTTCCGGGCCTCCTTCGAAATCCGGCGTTTACTAAGACACATTCTTTTCAAGATCTCCCTCTTTATTATTCGCTCAGTAACTTTTAGGAAGCGGGATTTTTCGCGGTCCTGAGTAGGTTGGTACCTACGAGTATTTTTTATTGCATGCTTTTGAAAGAAAACGCAAACTCTAAATTACTTTGGTAACAATCGGCTTTTACGAGAAATCTGAAATTGATGCATAAGTATAAAGATTTCTGTAATTAAAAGATGCGGGCGTACTTTTTATTTCTGTCAGTAATCGAGAGAAGACCTCGTATTATGTAAGCCGAATTCAGTTGCTTTGGTCTACCCGTCCCTCCCACACTTTGCTATTATTCTCGATGAGTGAGAGGGACGGGTGGACCAAAGCAACTAAAATCGGGTTACATAATACGTGGTCAGGGGCCAATTTTCACCATATACGAGATTATTTCGAATTCGAGTTTAAATTTCGAACCATTCTTTCGATTACTAAATCTCGAAATTCGAAATTAAATTTTGACCGCTGCCGACCACTCGAAGTAATTCGAACGGTTTTCCTTCGAAATAAACTGTTCTGTCCAGAATAGCTTAAAATCGAAAAAATTTCGAATTCGAACTTTATCTCGAATTCTAAATTATTTCGATTGTGCGAGAATTGGCACCCAGGTCAGACTTTACTTTGTCATAAAGCACAAAGTCAACTGACAATATTTGACCTATGGTAGATGCTGAGATGTGGAAGCATCATAAATAAAAAGGGAATATCTTGCTCATGGTGTGCGCTTAGGAACCTCGGTCCGACTGTACTTCTCCTGATCGTGTATGATATTCTGAATTGTGCCCGAAAATTTGTAATCGTGATTAAGGTCTTTCTTATCTTGTTCTCACGTATCACAGCAGATTAAGTCTAGATTTGATTTAGACTCGCGCAAAGGTAGGTATTTCTGGACAGGGTCTTGTATCCATTATTTTTACGCCCAAATAATGTCAGATCAGTGAAATCGTCGCCAACAGAACAGACGCCTGAGACAAAAATTGTATTTATTATGGCCACTGTTCGAAACTGAACAGACAGACGTTATAGACATTTTACCTTATTAGTTACGAGAAACCTCACTATAAACCTCAATGTATTGATATAACACTGATTTAAAATTTCGAAAATTTTCGGACTTCTTTTTGTATCTAGCTTCTTTGCGACATAAAAAATGCTTAATGTCATTTATTAGTAGGTATGTGTGGTTTTAATATAGAAAATATTCTGTAAAAGAAGCAATGGAATTAAGACATTAATTATGTTATCAAGACCGTTCAAAACACTGCATTAATGCAAGTAAAATTCAATTAAATCCGTAAGCTTTGTCCACCCGAACAAAATTTGGCCGCACCTGAGCCCGTTTAGCATTTCTGTAAAACAAGCAATTACCAACCTTGCTCTGTAATATAAATAACATGTATTTTTAATCAGCAACCGCTTGGTTTGCCCGTGATAAACAATTTACAATTACCCGACATGTGAACACTGAAACTCAATTAAACTGCTATTAAATTTCGATAGAGCCTGTCAATAACACGGTTTCGATGTGCATGTGTTGACGAGTAGTCCTACAAATTGTTTAATAGTCAGTAAAAAACTGAAACAAATACAATTTAGGGGAAAGTAGACCAAAACGGGCATACCGCCTTTATGGTAGGTACTCTTGTACATGCAATGTTATTCATATAGCTGAGGGGACAGGAAGAGACCGACAGGATCTTAAATTTTCACTTCCTCTATCGATGACAATTTTTGGAATGTGTCCGCTTATAAAAAAAAATGTTTACACCAGACAGCACGTTTTATGCAGTGTACCGGCTTTGGGCTGCCTTCCCCTACATCAGTCAGCCAAAAACCTGTGTCACGGTTAATCTCTGCCACAATCCGATATTGACCAAACAGTATTTTTGCGAATGCTACTGAAATTATATTTTATTACGCGACGGACACACGAATTGCTATCGATTATGGTTTTTTGTTACTGTAGCATCCCTAGATTTTATTCCAACATAATTATATTGCCGCCATTGCATTATAAGTTCTTATGTGTTGGTACCATATACCCATTCCCAAAAACAATATGTTTTGTAACATTATTAACAAGAAAATAACAAAAGAGAGAAGTTATAACATAACTCTTATTACACCCTATTGCGTATTTAAATTATAGTAAAAAAATACAATCAAATCTAGAAACCGATTTTTTTGTATGTTGCGAATAACAAGTCACAAAACATTGCCTAAAACGTTACGCTAAGCACTTTTCCTTGACACAATATTCTTAGAATATGTTACCAAAGAAAAACTTAGGTTCAAGCGCTATTTTCTACAGCCAAAAGAACGCTGTGGATTTAGTTCGTGTCAAAAAGCTCTAGCTACGTTTACGATTTAATAGTTCAAAGAACGATTTGAGTACAAAAGCCTGGGGATTAGAGTGGTCCGCACATTTCAACTTTGACGCAAATATGTCTCATATATAGTTTTCGGATTTCGGCCAAAAGTTTATACATAATATCTACAATATACATACATACATAAATCACGCCTAATAGGAGGCGTGCCTATTGCCATTTGTCGGGCACAAAAGTCGCTGTACATTGCTAGGTGGTATAAGAGGAGCGCTGCTGCCCATTCTCTGTTTTCCTTAGTTGCCTTGTACGACACCCACGGGAGAGATTTGGGGTGGTAACCATTGTATTCTACTCTGCTGTCACCACACGGCAAACAAAGCACCTTTTACAAAATTTGGAATCATACACGCAGGCACATCGCGTTAACATCACCCAAGGGCCCTTGGCGCTATCTCAGCAACACTCATAATTTTATTTCTGGTTCATACATGAGTGACGGCTGTATCCATAAACAAACGCCAAGTATCACACTGCTTTGGTTACGACGTATAGTCGAGTGAGACGGGAGGTTGTTGAAAAAACAAAAGGTTTCTTGTTTATTCCAAAAACATCGTTTGTATTCATCAGTCTTCTTATGGTGGGGTGGCTTACCAATAATACTGGTGCAATATATCTAACATTTTAGCTTGCTGCAAAACAAAGGTGTACCGCAGTAAACAATGCCATGTTAAGAATTTAAGATAAACTCTCATAATACAGGATCATCGCTTATTTCGGTGTAATTTACGCATAAAAATATATAGTGATGTCATTAACGCATACTTACTTATACGCATATTATTTCCTATTTTAGGTGCTCATAAAACAGCCTTCTATGCTGGCCTGGGAGCGAACAAATAACCTAGAATAGGCCAGCCCCAACTCATCCCATGGGTGTCGTAAAAGTCGACTAAGGGAGATTGCCCGGTGTAGACCAATAAGCACCTTGGGGCACCCGAATGGTGGAGGGCAAACCACCAACAACAGCGTACCCAAGGAGGGTTGGTGTCAGGCAGGCGGCCGGCTGTAAAACCTAAGCCAAAACCTTGAGCAGTATGGATTGGAATGTTGTCATTCTAATCACTCTCTCCGTTCATGGGTCTCTCGACATGGTCCGTTCCGTCTCTTTTCTATAGATTCATTCATCACTAGCACCTTTACGGTGGGATGGATGATATGAATCAAAAGGGAGTGGATGGCTTGATGACGTCTGACATATGAATGGAAGAGGAAACATACTGCGCCGACCCCAGATAGACTGGGAACAGGGCAGGAAGAAGAAGAAGGTGCTCATAAAACAATAACAGAATGTGCTGTTATATTTGCACGAGGCACTACACATTTGAAATAAAACCACTATAACGGGGTACCTAGTTCATCATCTGGCTCCACATGCCTACGGCCCGTGTATATTCGGGTGTTTAATTTGTCGTTTCGATCACTTTTCAGCAGCCGTGGTCACGTAGTTGAATCGGTTAAAGTTATTATATGCCAAACAATAGAACGCGATACAAAAAACGTACATCAAAAGCTATTTTCATTTTACATAAAACATACAAACAACAGCGAATTCATTAATTAAATCAACATCCCAAAAACTGTACTAGTACTCACCACTTGAACCGTCATAGCGTTAAGCGTCCAATTAATTTCTTGAATCAAGTCGTAATGAGCCCCAAAAATGTTAAGATTATTTTCGGATGGCGCAAGGGTGATGTGGAGTTTACTGGGAAGCTACAGCAATTAACCCCATTGTGTAGAATGAAAAGAAAATATTTTTGTCGCATTATCACGACGATAAACTGTTAAATGAAAGTGTTAATGGCCAGTTACAAGTGTTCCCGGGACGTTTGCGTGTCTGTGTTATGAGTTAATAGCGGTCTGTCGTGTAAATCAGCATACTACCACAGTACGTGGATTTTGTAAGCTACTATGAAAGTGAAAGGAAATGGAAGCGTATATTAAATAAATTATGTTTATTAGCACTTGTGTTATGGATACTAGACGACGGACACATTTTATAATACATTATCATCATCATCACCAGCCCTTCATTGTCCCCACTGCTGGGGCACGGGCCTTCCCTATAGATGGAAGAATATAGGGAGATTGGGCCATAACCCACCACGCTGGCTCAGTGCGGGGTACAAACGACTGCAGATGCAGCCTGAACGGCTTAACGTGCCTTCCCAAGCACGGAGGAACTCGATGTAATAATTTTTTGGTCACAAATCCAATGACTAAGGCCACTTAGCAATATTGCGATATTATTGCAATCGAGGCACGATCTAGCAAAAATATCGCAATTAGCAATATTGCGATATTATTGCAATATTGCAATATTACGCAATCGCAGGCCAAGCGCGCTGTGCCACTGCGCTAGCGAGCTCCTCAATCAGTTATAATAAATACCGAATAATATTTAACATTTGCTTTTACAAATAAGTATTCGAACCCGGAACCTCTTGGCCAATAGCCAGCGATCTGACCATTCGACCAAGCCAGCCGTTACCGATACAGATAGAGGTATCCGCACAAAGGCTTTGAGACTGGTTGATCGGCTAGTATTTTTTTTACTTATTCAAAACAATAAAGTGATTGTAGTAATATTAATAATATACTCGAAGAAATAGGCACAGATTATGATTAACATCCACATTTTGTCAATTATTGCGGGTCCTATGTAACGGCAGGTAACGAATGCCGAAAGGCTATTCTGTGGAAAGGTTACCCTTTCCTAGTCGTAAAAAATGCAAGACGATTTTACGAAAATGTTACTATTCAATGAGTGGAGACTGTCCTGTGGCCCCTCTATAAATAAATGTTTAAATTAAGTACAGACAACAGGGCATCAACATTACAGGAAGTTTTCTCAATAGACATTGTTGACAATCGATTAAAGAATTTAGAGATATTTGACAGTATTGTATAGTAGACTTTCTGTTTATTGGGACAAGTTAATATTCGCTGCAAATATCGATATTTACAATGATGGCTTTAATTACTTAGGATTTATTAATAAATCACACCTGTTCATCCCCGAAGACGCAGGCAGAGGTGTATTGAGATTATATCCCGTATTTTTCGAGCTATGTTATGTCCCACGATATAGCCTTCACTAGGCACATTAGTAGTAGTATTATTAGGTGTAGGTACCATGAACTCTGCTTAATCATCAAAATATTTTTTTTTACTTTTAGTACGCCTCCCGCGGGTGAGATCATTGTGGTGATAATGTTTTTAGGACTCAATGTCTCAATAAATTTCATTTAAATCTAGGCCATAGACCCGGAAAGAATAGCGACTAGTTTTGAATTATCATTTTTTTGTATTTAGTACTCATTAACGTTAATTAACGTCTCTGAGTGCAGTCCTTCGTGGTTACTGTTTTAACCTAACCAATATTATAATAAAAACGTCACCAAATTCAATACGTATCACATTTATTCTCCCATGAACCCCACAGGACCTTTGGAGCTACACACTCATTAGGTTGCCATTGTATAAATAAATTAAACACCAATTTCAATTTAAACCCTTTTTAACCGAACGTTCCTTTTCGCTCTCGTCTTGTAAGGGAAAACTGTTGTTTCATCACAACATTAAGTGTAATGAGAACCGGGAAGGTGTTTTGAATAAGGTAGCGACATTTTGCATAAAGAGTTCATCCTTAGCTAACAGTTAATTTTCCTAAAACACCCATTATACCACGCCGTGTTTGTGTGTATAATCACGCCGAGGCAATTACCGATGACGTGTGGTGTCAATCACTGAAAATTATTTACGACTACGAACTTTTTTATAGCTTCAACATTGTAGGTATAGTGTAGCTTAAATTTTTTTTAAGTGTACTTTAATTACAGTTTTGGCTTATATTATTGCAACCATGCATACATAATTTGTATCTAATACATAACATGGCTACCATTGGATATGTAGTCCGATTGACGTAAGGACGGGTCTGAGCAAGTATGGGCCTATCTGAAGAAATCATAAGAAATATCCTCATGAATCATCATAAATTGTATTTATGTATTGTATTCTCTTTGGTATTCATCACTGATTGTAAAGAAAACAACCTTAAGCGCGAGCTCTATTTGAAAACAGAGCAAACTTTTAGCATCGTGTTAGTAGCATGCTTGATTAGAACGTGATTTGACGGTACTTTTATATTTTTTAATTATTTCCTTAATTTAGTATACTTTGGATACAAGTAAGTGATACACTTTTTGAGAGTATCAAATTAAATACACAAGAAACCAGGACATTTTTTCACGGTCAAGTATATTATACCGCTCTCCTTTCATACAAGAGAGACAACTGAAAAATTATTTAGCTAAATTTTGTGTTCTAAATGTATGACAATAAGACTTCCTGTTACAGCAATGCAATTTATAGTTGTGCCTCTTTTGATTTTAAGAAGAGATGTCACATGAAAATCTTCCAATTAGGCATTTTATAAAATACCGTGAAACCCTGACAATTTCTTTACGATAAAAAATCTTTTAATTCTGCTGATGTAATAGTCACAAGAGAAGTAATCGTAGATTGATTCGACATTTATTGCAATGCAAAAAAATGCACAATTAATCTCGTGTCGCAGTGTTTGTTACAAAAACTTCTCCGAAACGGTTTGACAAATTATTGTGAATTTGTTTGTGTAAGTATATTTGGTAGGTCTGAGGGCCCTTTAGGCAACTGAGGGTGCACGAACTCATGAACTAATTTATGTTTTGAACTATAAAAAGTTTCTCGAACAAAATGCCGACGACCTTCCAAGCCGCCCGCCGCAATGTAACTAGCTAATAAATGCAGGTACAGCGGCGGGCAGTCCACAATCTGCATTTTAACCCGGCTTAGTCGACCGACGCAAGCAAACACCCGCCTGTTTATTGAAAACCCGCCGGACCATAAAAAGCTCTTCATGCAAAAGCGCCACCCTAATAAACCCGGCCGTTAATTTTGAATCTATTTAATTTGTATGCAGTAAAGTATGCCGCATGATGACGGCAGAGCCAAATACAGTTTCAGCAAACCCTTTCAAATCCAGCGAGTGTCTTAACCCTGTACAGGTCAGTTGGAAATAGTTTCCACCATAATGTAAACCTTAATGTTTTGTAATAAGGTTAAAACGGATAAAAATAATTGTATGGGTGCCCGGAAAAAGACGGCAATAATCGTAGTAACAGTTTTCCAATTAAGCCATTACCGTAATCAAGATCCTTAGATACCTTGTCGTTTTTTTTTTAAATTTCAAACTCTTTTTTCGAGTTGGATTCTTTGTACTTAACTACGATTTCGACATTTCTAAGACACTCCTTGTTTGCAATATCACGTTAGACTACTCAAAACTGTCAAATTTGCTCAATCGTTTGTCAACCTTAACTTGTTGGTGGTAAAGCACCAAGTCGATGGAGAAAATTTGATATTTTTCGGTAACCAGACATGCTGTCAACTATACCATTGATACTTGATTGAGTGGCACACTTTCGTCAATCACCAATACCAATCGTCAATCACCAATCACCAATACATAGCACTAACTATATAGACAACTGTATAAGTCATATTAATAACAATATCAAGAAAAGTCGAACGTCTAAAAATATTTCACTAATGATATGTAACAAGCACTGTACGCTATATTTATGTATGTGATAAAGCAGACAGCTCGAAACGTACGCTATCATTTCTGTTGTAGGTCGCACCAGAATTTTAATATTGTAGAATAGCTTTTTCCTCGCGAATGTACATTTATGAAACGTTTTCAGGAAATTCAAAGTTTTAGTCATTATATTTTAGGTAACACTAGGATTTGCGCTAAACGACGAAATTATCAGATCCGTAGGAGCACTTTGTTAGGTAGTATAATCCTCTGGTTCACTTTAAATACTAATTAACGGATGAATAAACCTTTTGGACAAACCTACATTTTTATACCGCATGGTGATGGTAGAGTATAATATATTTGTCATCATCCCCCAACTGTCCCGCGGATGCCGTACAAGGCGACTAAGGATTAAGACAGCGCTGAGTAATGGATGGCAGGGTTCCTTTTATACCACCTAGCAACAGGCTTTGGATTGTCCTAAGGCCGGTGATTGGATGGGTGACCAAAATATATTATATCGAGTTCCTTTGTGCTTCAGGAGGCACGTTAAGCCGTTTGGTCCCGGCTACATCTGCAATCTTTAATACATAACTACCGATTTGCCCTGGACCCGCGCTTTTCATATAAACTATACTATATACACTTAATGACTTTCGACAGTTGTTGAACTATTGCGGATTTATAATTTAAACCAACTTAACGGCATAGGAATAATGTTGAATATCCACCACATCAAGACAGAAAAAGATTAAAAGGGTTGAATAGAATTCCTTAGGTCAGATGCCGGTCTTACTTTCTTCATCACTATCATGATTATCAATATACGAGTAATTATATGTACCTGTATTGACGCCTTAAGTGACAACGATATTTTAAGCACAACCACTTTTCCTATTGTGTTTTATTCAAACCAGACGGGATTCCTAATTATACAGCCGAACTACTTACAAAAAAAAACAAATAAATTAACACTACACAGAGCAAAGTAATCTGGTGATAACTCGGAGCAATTAGCTTAGTGCAAATACTCGGCACAGAATGCCCTTAATCCCAAAAAGTCCAGTAACTGCCCTCTTGCGCTCTTGCTCCACAATAATACTTAGCTTTATGAACTGGGATTATATCACTAGCGCTCACAAGACTTTAAATATTAAATATGAAGTCGACTTAGTCCGGTCATGTGGCAATAGCAGAGTAGAGTGCAATCGTCACCACCAGCACCCGAAAGAAAAAAAGAATAAAGTCAAATAGACTGCAGTATTGACGAAGATTTGACAGATAAGAACAAAGGTGAATGTTGCAGTGCTGAGTACAATCGTTCAGTGATCACGGAAGTTTCAAATGCTGACTCTTGGATGGGTGACGGAAATTGGATGGGTGTTCCTGGGGCATGTTAACAATGGGATTATTAATAAGAGAAGAAATACTGAAGTGAAAAGACAGTCAATTTTACAGTAGTCTAAACTCTGACTTACGATTACGTTCTTTACTATTTTTCATTTAGTTTTTTGAGATTGGCTTCTGTACCTTACGAAAATTGATTTAAAACTGAAAACGTTCAGATCATTTTTGTTCTATATTACATATTCACGTTTTAAAGGTTATAATTTGGATGTATGTAGTACAGACATTTTTAAAACTCGCTCACAAATCTTTTGGGACTCCCAATCAAACTAATGCAATTAGTACATATGACGAAGTCAAAGTTACGCTTTATTTAAATGAAGTTAAAGTACTTTTCAGTCTGTGTTTTCTCTCTTGGGACTCTTGAGAGTGACCCAACTGAAATTAATGATAAACAGTAGACGATCAGTGGCGTTGTTGATATGAGTTCCTTTTTTTAAACATATCGTAATCACTGATCAATAATGAGTGAGCACTTAGGTTAACGATGTTGGCATTTAGCATAAGCCCTCCAATCTTCAAATCTCAAATCTTTGTAAGTTAGAATTAATATTTGATATACCTATATAAGAGCAAAATAATGTCGAATAAATAAAATCGACTTTAAGAAGAACTAACATTTTCAACGAATTTCAATAAATTATAATTACTTAGTCTGAATATGGTTTAATACACCACTGCTTTCCCTTAACTTCGGGAACAAATAGGCGCAATACATGTATGTTCAATCCTTTATAACAAAAATTTAAATAAACGCTTTATCAAGTAATCGAATTCTGACAGATTTCATGGATTTAGTACTTTACTTCGAAGATTGGATAGTCTTCATGTGTCTTGATGATTAGTTTGTGTATTCCAACAGCTTTGAAATCATGACGCATTATTGTTTTTACAACGCTTAAGACTATGCAAGACTGGAAAATATCTACAATCTATTATGAACCTTTACATGTTTGACGTAAAACACAAAGTCTGTTGAGAAAATTTGACACATTGTTGTATAATGACGTGCTGATCGTACACACTGTATAAGGCATAAAGCTCTGTGCTGCATTTCTAACTAAATGTTAGCAATGTTATGAAAACCACTGCAGCTGGTGTTTGTGGTTTAGGTGCCCTTTGATCACGCCGTTGTTACACTTCTGCCTCAGCAAAGGCACTAGTAAGTTAACAAAGACAAAAATTATTATTTTGATTTTTGTTTCAACATTAAATATAAATGTTAGAAAAATTATCACAAAGAAATTTGTGGTTAGAAAAATAAAAGTTATGACCTAATAAGAAATTGAGCGCAGACCATGTAAATTAAAAGAAATATAAATCTAATAAAATATCAGGATGAAGGTAAGTAGTTGCAATTTTAAATATCTTACTGCCGCACTCAGAGACGTCAATTAACTTTAATGAGTACTTAATGTCAAAAATTTTCATTCAAATCTAGACCATAGATTCGGCAAGAATAGCGACTATGTTTGAATTGTCATTTTTTTACGCAAAGCACTCATTAACGTTATTGGACGTCTCTGGGTGCGGCAGTTAGCTTGAGTTATAGAATTAGTTACAATAATTTTAACAGGGGTCAATAGTTATTAATAAATTAATAAAAAAGACATAATACAATAACAAATAATATGTATCACATCTACACCTACAATCTAGCCCAAAGTAAGCAGCTTAAGCGCTTATGGTAATAAAGACTAGATAATAATAAAACTAATAATAATATATCTTTATTAGCCGTGTGGTGACGGCAGAGTAGAATACAATTGTCACCACCCCAAATCTCTCCCGTGGGTGTCGTACAAGGCGACTAAGGATAAATCAGCGATGAGCAATGGGCAGCAGCGTTCCTCTTATACCACCTAGCAATAGTACTGCGACTTTTGTGCCCGATAAATGGCAATAGGCTCGCCACCTATTACATGGGACCTAACATAATTGGCGAAACGTGGGTGCTAGTTCACCTCTGCCTACCCCTTCGGGGATATAGGCGTGATTTATGTATGTATAATAATATATAAATATTGATAACATAAATACTATACACATATAAAAACCATGACTGGAGAACAATAGGTAAATGTGTGTATTAATTACACAAATATTTACCTCTACCAGGATTCGAACCCAGGACCTCTTTGCCAAATATCAGATATCTGACCATTCGTCCAAATTGTATATTTCATTTAAACGTCTTAAAATTAACACGTATCGTAAAATTTAAATAAGAATTATAGCTCCGGCACTCCAATTCAATGGATATCTCTTCCTAAATATAATTCCTTACACCGCCAAGAATGCAATAATAGGAGGTATCTACCTACTTAAAATTAAATTATGAATAATAGATAAAGGCACCAGGGGTTCCTATTTGCATAAACATGCAATTAAAGTGGGTAAGGGAATGTCCTCTGCCTCTGATAATATTGAAGAAGACTGCGGTCATTCCAAGCATTACCATATACCCCCGAACCCTCAGTACTGGAAGCGTAGCACAAAAATAATTTACAAGATAACATTTTAATAATGGTTCAAAGTATTATACTGAACCTATGACTTTGTTACATTTAACACCTAATAGATGTCTCATTACAGTTCTATTTTTATACTCTGGTATCAAATTCTTTTACTTGAATCGGTGGAAAATAAATTCAAGAAATTTTAGTTTTGTATCATAATTGGTTGTACGGGTACCTTATAGTTCGTAATGAAAGACAACTTATCCATATTAACTATTAAATTACTCTACGGGGCTCTGTTGAATTTTCTACAACTAGGGCTCTGTAATTGAAATGTATTATGTATTTTTGGGACAAACTTTTTACGAAAACTACCAATTAGTGCATATAGTTTTAGAAATACAGTATAATTATACAACCACCCAGTAATCTTAATCTTTGGATTATTGAGATAGTTGATTAGTTAAGATTAAAAATGTCTAGATTTAAATGAGATTTTTTGACATTAAGTACTCATTAAAGTTATTTGACGTCTCTGAGTGCGGCAGTAAGTGCTTAATTATTTTTAAGGATGACAATTTTGACAATACCCCAAAAGTTTGTCTACAGTTTGTACAAACTATCATAAAAGTGTAACAAGTGTCACAACAGAACTACAAATGATAGGTAATGCATGCTGTTCCGAATATCATGCATTCGTGTTCAACATTATTGGATCAAGACTGAGATACCAAAATATTCAGTAATACCTTGAAGACAACATCTAATTTGTTAAAATGTAGTAATATAGTACTAATGACATATTTATGCCGAAGTTCCGCCTTTCATCTTGGTTCATAAGGCACGTTGAGCCTTTGATCCCAAATCAGTGTACCAACAATCAGAACCATTATAGGAATTATTCGATTTTTAATTTCAACATTATATAAATGTTAGAAAAAGTTTTCTAACCACCAAAATCTTTGTATTATAGGAATATTATGGCGAGCATGGCGTGTTCAGTTTTATAAGATTATAACAAATAATAGTTAGGAAAAGTTCGAAAAATTACCGTCTTGATTCGGAAATCTTAAGTTTGTCATCTGCCAGGAAGGCGGAGGACGCTGTAATTTTTCGAACTTTTTCTAACCACACTTGGTGATAATTTTTCTAACATTATATAATGTTGAAATAAAAATCAAATTAATAATGTTATAAGATTGTTACGCTTATGATAATGACGATGTACGTGAAGTTCTTTCCACGTTATTTCGATACAGTAAACAATGATGGATCTCGACAGTTACTTCTTAAAAGCCCTCCACTATCAATGTGATTAAACGTATGTGTGGGCCGAAAATTGGGTCGGAACTTAGGATTTTATTTCAAATTAAGCCATCACGGATGAAAATGTTTCTGTTTTTTGTTAAGAATATCTAACGGAACAGCCGGCTTCTGATCTGATTATATATTATGTAGCACCAGCAGTGGATATTACAGTTTATAGCTATCCAGGTTTGTTGGCTCAGTATGTTCCCTTGCATTGATATCGGTCTATTTAATCAAGCCATCAAGTCACTTTTTTTTGTTACCCATGGTGAGTGGAAAGGTACTATTGATTAATGAATGTAGGTACATAAAAATTAGAAGATGGCAGAAAGCAGGAAAGAACTACAGTTCCCACCTCTCGTCTTGCATAATGGTAAATAGTTTTATACACGAGGACACCCGTTTTAGGGAATCGACAAATACATAGTCTCAAATATTTGTCCATACCCTTCGATCTCGCGATGTACAGCCAGCCATCTGACCATTGGAGAAAACGGAACGTCAAATTCAAGTAAATGGTACTTTTTTACGTATCGTTTTAACTATTTATTTTCTTAGTAATAGCTTTGCAACAATATAATCCGTGGAGTATATCAACTAAAGTGTTTCATATTATACATGCGTACAACAAAAAAAAATAAACATTATTCTAGTACTAGTTATTACAGAACCCATTTTTTTATTATCGCTTCGTAAATAAAATATATAACTCTAACAGCTCTTTGTGATATTTAAAAATGCTCGCTCACCACGCTACCCTGTTGATAAACTCTTGCTGAGTCAGCAGAGGGCTGGGGCCAAAATCATGCAGTAACATGCCCATGATTAATTACTGATTTGAACGAAATCGCTTTACATTAAAATTTCACTCCCCGCGAAACTCATCCAATTCTTTTAAAGGCAAAGTAAAAGTTTTACAGCGCATAAAATCCGGCGTTATTACAGAGAAATTCAAATTGTAGGTACTGTTTAAGTGGAATGAGATTTTTTTCTCGGATTACAGATTAATTTTTAATTCATCTCTGTGTCTTAGTCGTAAGGAACATTTTTGTTTGCGCTCACGTTTGGGTAATTTTATTGTTTGTTTAGAAAGCAAAATGTATAATGTTGGATTGGCGAGATTCATTTCTTTCCCATGATACATAGGTATAGCTAAATATAACGCTAAATCTGTTATCTATAACCGCAAAGTTTTTATTTGGCAGTATTCGCAACCTTGTAGGGACAAATGTTTCTGTGATGCAAACGAACACTTGTTCTCAAATCCTAGTTGCTAAAATATTTATGTATAGTTTCTAACTATTTTCAACTACGATGTTTATAACATAGATAGCTTAGTATAGTATTAATTTTGACGTGTAATATCTGTATATTGATTCACACATAATATAAAGTGAATAACGTGGTCTTATTTACATAGATATAATACTGCATAAATAATAAGAATACTAATCCCCTGCTGTAACTCTAGCTCCACAAAATTTATTATTTATTTCAAATGTCAGACGGAAAACATCCTTCAAGAATTCAGATTTCTTTTACTACCTTGTTACATATCTACAGCAAAGGTTATATAGACCCAGTACCCGAAGACCCAGCTGGAATCATTCTTAGCAGAGTACTTTTAAAATCGAAACTGCTTTGTAATATCTAGCACTCCGCAAGAAGCCACCCCAGAGAGTTATTTGCAACAATCTCTGTTCACAAATACCATTACCGAGCAGCGTCGCAACTTCAAATGAATATAGCTAGGTACGTGTGTATATCACGCTTTGTGTAATGTAGATGTACCCGTAAGTAGGTATATAAACATCTACAGCTTAGCTTGTAATATGCATCTCTGCATTTTGCCTGTACTCCACTCAAATTTTGGTAAACCACGATAATAAATCAAATTGTTATGCAATCAAAATATATTACAAGAATACATAAAAAAAATAATTATATAAAATATTATTTTCGTTCGATGTTAAGGCTCTCAACCAAACTTGACGAAAGCATTATATTATGGTAATGACATAATATCAATAGATCATTTTTCATAGGCTAAATTTGAGAAACACGGCATTCTTAACACCTGTCGCCTTTCCATCCGGAAATATCGTCTTAACTTTTTAACCCAACCCGGTAAAATATTAGAATGGGCTTCTAAACATTACATGTCATATACGAGGGTATATGACATGTACCCTCGTACATGTCATGTAATGATATCGCTTGCCACTTTGAAAATGGGGAATTTGGCTTATGGAAACCATAATAGATGGAAATCTCCATGGCAACGTTAAGCTCCAGAGTTGCTGAAATATATGAAAACAAATCTTGAAGTAAATCTATAGTGCAGTGGCGTAGCACTACTTAAGCTATAGCTACAAAGAGTTAAGTAAGGTTTGCTACTAGTCATTGCAGAAGAAACAAACTTTGTCATTTGTAAAACACGTTGGTCTCAGCTGAATCTCCACACAGTCATACAGCCAGTTAACTCACCTTCCTATACTAAACATTGGTGCAACTCTTTCAGCTCCATCTAGTATCATAAAATAGTCATAACTTATACTTGACACTAGAAAAGACTTGAATATCGCGACATTTTCATGACATATAATAATTTTGTATTAAAAAGTTTGGTAAAATAGATTTCACACCTTCCTGCAATAAGACCACGTTATTGGCAGATAATGTTCAACATTTGTGTTCAAGACAAATAGCTAATAAGTCTTCTATGCTGGCTTGGGACCGAGTAAATAACGTAGAATAGGCCAGCCCCGACTCATCCCATGGGTGTCGTAAAAGTCGACTAAGAGAGATTGCCCGGTGTAGACGGGCAATAAGCACCTTAGGGCACCCGAATGGTGGAGGGCAAACCACCAACAACAGCAAACCCAAAGAGGGTTAGTGTCACGCAGGCGGCCGGCTGTAATACCTAAGCCAAAACTTTGAGCAGCATGGATTGGAATGTTGTCATTCCAATCACTCTCTCCGTTCATTGGTCTCTCGACATAGTCCGTTCCGTCTCTTTTCTATACATTCATTCATCACTAGCACTTTTACGGTTTGATGGATGATATGAATCAAAAGGGAGTGGATGGCTTGATGACGTCTGATCGATATGAATGGAAGAGATAACATACTGCGCCGACCCCAGATAGACTGGGAACAGGACAGGGAAAAGAAGAAGACATACAGCTAATATTAATTATAGTATTAGAGTTTCGCTCCAAAAAGTTCGTTCATCAACGCTAATACTCGAGATTCTCATTATAATAATTAATTGCTACATTTGAACATTTGACTATAGACACGGGAAGACTCTCTGTTAACATTTAAAATGCACGCGAGTTAAATCCAATGCATAATACTCCTGCAAATACATGGAAACATTAGGTGCTAAGCATTAGCACATACAGGTACCCTTCATAATTACGATTACGAGACAAAAATACTTTTATCGCCCCTCCATTCAATGCATACATAATGTAACCTACATGCAGAACGGGCAGAGGTCATCGAAGGCACACATGCGTAAGTATCCCTGTCATAATCCACGAAAGCTAACGGTCTCTTGGGAGTTACTTTCATTTTCACTTAGAGCCACCGACAGCTCTATAACCGTTAAATCCGGCTGTTTACTGCCTCCAGGCTCGAGTCCAACCACCGTGCTGAACTAACTTATTCACTCGAACTAAACAGTAAACGAAGCGTCTTGAGGAACCCACGGAACATTTTATACAGCAGTGAGACGGGTGCGTAAATTAAACATTCAAATTTAGGGGTAGGTATCAGCTGGGGGTAATTGTTTTTGTTTCCCTCGTTAGTGTTTGTTTGGTTATGCACTGTAGTATCCAAACTGTAGTTTGGGTAACTCTTGTGGATTGGCCTTTGGAGGCCGTGTTTGCCCTTACTTGGTTCCGTCGCTTTATTGGCTTCATAGAGCTCATCAATTAAGTTCGTACCTGGTAAGATATTGTTAGAACTGCTAGGATCATGCTCCGACACGGGCGCCCTGTATGGCCCTCCGCTGCAGTATATCTCCCTCGGGAGATGCCGTCCCCCTCGGGGGACGCCTGCTGTGGAGGTACTCTCACATGTAGTACTCGACTGCAAGGCTTGAGGACAAGGTCTTCGGCTTCCCCAAAAAAACCCGGTAGATGCTGTAAAGGCCTCTCGGCCACCAGCCTAGGTACTTCAAAATCGAATCTGCTTGGATGTTCGTGTTTTGCCGGATGTCTGATGACAGAGATAGCTGCGTTCCTCTTATATCACTTAGCAATATATTGCGACTTGACACGTTCCTTAGATAGTAATAACCTTATTGCCCGCACCTTATTGCCTGGGACCTAACCAAATTAGGGAAATCATCACCAGCTCTTTGATGTCCCCACTGATGGGGCAAATGGCCTTCTCTACGGATGGGAGAATTGGCCAAAACCCCCCACGTTGGCCCAGTGCGGCTTGGTAGGTATTAACGACTGCAGATGCAGCCCGGACTTAACATGCCTTCCAAAGCACGAAGATAATATATTTTGGTCACCCATCCAATGACCGGCCTTAGCGAACTTTACTTACTTTACGTAATAGAAAGCCGAGCGCGCTATGCCCCTCCGCTAGCGAGCTCCGCTAACGAGCTTTTCTAAAGGTAGGTGTTAATTCACATCTGGTTATTCCGTCGGGAAATGCGTGATTTATGTATGTGCCTATGTCTGTTTAGACAGGAAATGTCAATCGTCGTTTGCGATCTGGAAATCAAAGAATATTTGACAATGATTGAACCAAAAACGGGAAATAGTCTCAATTCTAGTGTCGTGTTACGCCGTTCTTTGTATGTCACGTAAACTTCTTGAGAAGGTGTTTTAGATATAAAGCCGGAAAAGGTTTTTGAACCGTTACGGTTCAAAACCCTTCGATAGTTCAATTATTTTCTTATTCATTTTCTTATACATATGTATTTTTAGGTACTTATGCAGCTTAGTTTTATATTAATTATCTATGAAACATAATTATGGAAAAATTAAAATTAATTTTGAAAAAATCATACGATTTATGATCACCTTTTACATGCCTTTCAAATTTTTTTGCAATTATTCACAAATACAATAACTACAAAATATAAAACGGAAATTACACATTTTAAACTTTTATAGTTGGAGCAGAGTTGGTTTTTTGCTGTGAATAGTAGTAGCATAGGAAATAAGATTATATTTCAAGACAAATCCAATGAATGCGCTATTTATTAATATCCCTCTACAGAAATATTTATGTTAATTACTTACTTGCATTTGTTATCTTCCAGTCGTCTTTGACTCTGCAAAATAAATGAAGATCACTTGGAACTGTGTTAGAAAATATAATCCTCATTAAATTTTGCCGGCAGCCGACTCTCAGCCGTGATACGTTAACACTCGGCTGCTACGAAATAATTTCAAGGTACTACATTCGCATAGTTATAGCTCAATACGGGAACATTCATTCGGCGCAGTACTCGAAATGGGGCTTGATGTTTTCCGTAATTTTGTCCCTTGTAATATGAAACGGTATTCTTATCTCATCTGCGATATCGGGCACGTAGCAAAGTCGTAATTTGAGGATGAAGTACAACGCGCTTCGGCCACAGAGCGCGCCCTTCGCATTAAGATATTTTATGCACGAATCGATGGAATTAATACATAGAAACGCTCTTTCGTTTCAAACAGTTAATCAATAGTTACCAGCGGATGGCGTGTCTGAAATAAGCGCTTTGTTCTGTTTAAATTAACAATCTTCAATTTACATTTACGAAGTACGGCCTATCACGGCCTATCACCGTTTTGGGTGACACGGTATTAGTTATCGATATCTCATGGGACCGTGCCTTCTTGTCCATATAATAATGATAAGCATGACCCTTATGGCAACTTATGGCTATTTCTCCCATGGGAATGCCTGTACCCCAGCTGTTAGTATATTAAAGTGCTGATGACTTTGATGATGGTGCAACCAAATGTCAACTGAAATATTTAAGCTATATTTCCCAAACGCATGTGTTCATGTGTGTTAATTTTATATATAAAAATCTCTTGTCACAGGGTTTGTTATTGAATTCGTCCGAAACGTCTTGGCGCATTGTTATGACATTTTTTTGTATACATATGGTAGCTCTGAGAATAGGTCGTAGCCTATTTTTTACACCCCTAAGTGGTAAGGGCAAACCAATGTTTGCCGGGCTAGCTATTTATATACATTATGATGATACTACAAACAATATAAACATCCATGACTCGTGAAAATTTTTATTTTAATATCTACGTTCATCACAAACCTTTAAACGTTCATCATAAAACCTACCAGGATTCGAACCTCTCACGAATTTTATCTCTCATTAAATAAATTACTTTAAAAGCTCGCATTTTCAATTACTATTATCAACATCACACAAAATAGGTACAATTTTCGTTTTGGTTCCATTCACCATTTTGACAAGAATAGCCATAGAAGTGATTCAATGTTACAACTGGCGCGGCTCCACGCAGTTTTTTCTTTGGGAAACAATGAAAAGGGGAAACACCTGTGAACGGAAACGAAAGAAAACAAAAAAAAACCCATTACAGCACACGCACTTTGCACAACTCATATCGAGTGCCTACCAGGAAAATGTCGGTTGATATTACCTGCTCGTTGGAATCTTTGTCTTAACTACCGCTACAAATAGGGAAAGATTTATTTTAGTGCGGATTATGTACTTATTTCGAATTACGTTAAGTACAAAATCATTTTACGCATATGTTAACGGTGGCCGAGTAGTGACGGCAGAGCAAAGTATAATTGTCACCACCCCAAATCTCTCCCGTGGATGTCGTACAAGGCGACTAAGGATAAAACAGTGATGAGAAATGGGCAGCAGCGTTCCTCTTATACCACCTAGCAATATATTGCGACTTTTGTGCCGGATAATTGACAACAGCCTCACCACCTATTACATGGGACCTAACATAATTGCTAATTCGTGGGTGCTAATTCACCTCTGCCTACCCCTTTGGGGATATAGGCGTGATGTATGTATGTTAACGGTAGCCGTGTGGGGATTGCAGACTACCACATTTGTCAGTACCCCTACCCTTTCCGCCTACGTTTTACTACGCCGTCTTCATACGCGGTGACTTACATGTCCTCTATGCTGGTACCCCACCTAACTATACTGCAATTAATTTGCCCGTTACATGGCATAAGGCTCGCCCAATAGTGTAGGACAAAAAATCCTTCTAGAAGAACAATACATAATATCTGATAACGTGTCAAACATTATTTTGAAACATAATTTCAAAATAATGTTCACTATGTATGTTAAATAATGGTCAATTATGTTAAGAATTTATCTAAAGAATACATTATTTAGAAAATTAAGTTACCTAATAGTTAATAAACTCTGTTTGCTTTAATAAAATTAAATAGAGGTTATTTCCTAAAGAAAATATCCGATGTTTGAGGAAACTTGACTCAGACACCCGTCAGCCCATCCCGTTGTAAGTAATTGGCGATTCTTGAAATTTATTACGCAGACAAATTTTGACAAATCGTCCGGAGACTTCGTGGTTGAGAAAAAGTATCCATCGTCGATTGAGAAAAGGGGACACTTGGGATGGAATATTCAACCAATTCTAGGATTAGATCCCTACATTCCACACATCCCCATTTTAGGACTCTGGAATAATTATTAAATATATATGACTTTTTTTTATTTGACATTTTTTGTACTAAAAAACTAAAATCAAATCAAACTTTTATGTTTTACTTAAATAAGAAACAAATAACAAATGTGTTTTTAGTAACATCTAAATGAAATTCTTTTTATTAGTCTAAAATTAGTGAAAAAGAAGTGAGTTTATTATTCATATTACATACTTTATTTTATTCATCCTTGAGCATATTCCTTCGTCTCTTTCTGTCAAACTGTGTTTGCGCAGTGATGAAAAGAGACAGGTTAGTGATTCAGCTTAAACAGTGTTTTAAGACTTAATTTATTTTTATTAATAATAACTTGAATTTTTGCGAATAATTGGTATCGTTGTTCTAAAAAAAGCAAAAAAAAAAGGAAATACATTTCGCATAACCACATCCACATTCGGTTTTATTGAAACTAATATCCAGAAACTGATTACGGAACTCGAATCCCTAATGAATACGAGAACGTATTCTGTTTGTCTTGTCCTTCTATTAATTAAGGGCGCATGTTTACCGTTTCAATAGGACGACTCTTAAATAAGCCACGCACGGCTGAACTTTTAGCACTTTAATTCATTTATATTGGAGCAGAAAGCAAATTGACTCCGTAATTTCCGTCCCTTGCTAATTCTTCGAATACGGTGTTGCCTTTATAACCCTAAGTATTAATTACGGTTTTGTAAATAGCATATCAAAACGTTTTAATTCTTTTTCCATGTTTGGTAAAGTTTTGTTGTCGGTAATTATTTTCGAAATATTGACGATAAAAGCTCCGAAGAAGCAAAGAAACGTCGCGCATAAAGGCGTATTAATTCCACGAAATTTTTCTAACATTCATAATTATAATGATCAAACAAAAATCAAACACGAATCCTAATCAGCACTTGAAAGATTATTCGTCCAAACTTATACAAGGAAAACAATTTCAATCATCAATAAAAATTACTTCATTTGGTGCCCGCATCATAATTCTCCGTATGCTCGATAAGACTTATTGCTGAATCAAAATTGAGTACCTTCTACCTACCTATCAATCGTTATTTAAAGGTCTTTCGTTTCTCTCTGTACCCGGCAAGTAAAGCAGCTTAGGAATCAGAACACTCAGCGAATTCGTTAAGTAATTACTTTTCACGAATTCAGGAGTAATCTCAATATAAGAATTTTCCGAAGCAATCACAAGTGGAACATAATTAGACGAAAGACCATCCGGCGAAATTGCAAGCGTAGCGTCTTCTAGGGCTTTTCCAATATAGATCATAATAATATCTCTCGCATATAATACGTTAGAGTAAGCATAGCCGATAAAGACATAACTGCCGCAATTAACTTTAATGAGTATATAATGTCAAAAATTTTCATTCTAATCTAGACCATAGACCAGGGAGCCTACCGCCTAACTCGATTGCTGGTGATAGCTTTAAAGCAATGCATTTCTTAAAGTTATCAATTTAGCTAGCAACCATCTTTAATTTTTAGGCGGTAAGGATTTTATTCCAAATTCATACAAAATCATTTGGTGATCATTCGTTTAAAGCTATTGCTCATAGTTTAGGTAAATTTGGTGCTAAATGACAGCATGAAATCATAAACTATAGCTTTTGCTTTAACAATCGAGTTAGGCGGTAGGCCCCCAGGCAAGAATAACGACTAGTTTTGAATTGTCATTTTTTGACGTTATGTACACATTAACGTTATTTGACGTCTTTAAATGCGGCAGTTAGTCCTAGGACTTACTGCTCCTTCCTTGACTGTCTACCTATGCAACACGACGACTTCAATCACAGTCTTTATAGTCCGTTTCACGACACGACACTACACTTAAAATTGGGTCATCGCATCTTAGCGCGTTGAGTCAAGCCGCGCAAGCAACGCGTACGCCGCGAACCGCCGCGCATTTAACTGTGTAACTAAGGTCTACGAACATCTTAAACAAATTATTTTTTGTCTAAAGTTATGTCTTTGTTTAGTTTATTAATTGTGTCCCATTTTGAATACCAAATACCACCTACCACTTTAAATTAAATATTGAAATAAATACTGCCAATCCTGTTCCTTGACACTGCGATTTGTGTATGAATGTTCACAATTTTGAAAGCTATCCTGTAGCCTGCTGTCTGATTGCAATCGGTAGCTGCCCAGGTCTGAAGTGGTTGTTGAAATTTGGGCAGACCTATCGCTCCTTTGATAAAATAATGTGTAATCTCAAATTAAATCAATTTTAAATCAAAAATTGACACAAAAAATGTTATCCTTTACTTAAAAAAGGCGCGTATGGTCGCGGTCAGAAAATGTTTACCAGTTTTGAAATTAGATTCTTTATCACACTTTTCTCACTAGAGTCAAAAATGCCATATCAAATTACTTATTACCTTTTAAAAGTTATTATGCAAAATGACACACGGAGAATAACAAATAGAATTATCAGAAGTTTCTGATAATGAAACTCATTTCCTTATTTGTTGAAATGGCATTTTATTAAAAATTCTTGTTTGAATATGATGAGCAAAATTTTACGAAAGAAGGTTTTTTAATTTCGAATCTTGATAGTAGTCAGCCCATCTCCAAGAGCGATTGATTGTCAGATCATTAGAAAAAAGATAATCTATTGTCAATTTTTTTATTTTATGAAATAGACATTTAGAACTTGTGACCTAAATGTGTGCATGCAATTGTGATCCTTAAGGTAGTAATCTTTTCTGTCCCTGACTGTACAAGAGACAAATTTGTTGCATATTACATCTAAACGCTGTCTCTGTCGATCGGTCACTGTTTCCCAGCCTCACATTATTCTGACAAAGTAGCGCTATGTCCCGCAATGGACTCCAGTGGGATGATTTATTGATTGATTACAACCTAGCATGTTTCCACAAATAGGAAAAGATATGTTTTTGATGCCATTGTTTGACGTAGCTTTAACCGTTAGGAGTTTTAACCACCTCCGTGATCTAGTGGTTCGCCCACCGGAATGAAGATCCAGAGGTCCCGGGTTCGATCCCCAGGGGGGCACAAATTTGTACTCGGTTTGGTTGGTGGTAGGACTTCTTTGAAGTCCGTCTGGCTAGCTACCACCATCTTATCAAAATCTGTCGCCATAATAATAATGTTAAGAGCATTATTGTGTTCCGACAACTGTGATAAGATAGCCAGTCCCTCTGTGGTTGAGGGCTCCAGGTGAAGCTCGACTCGATCTTCTGCCCTTATCGTCACTTACCATCAGGTGAGATGACGGGCAAGCGCTTCCATGTCTAGCATAAATAAATAAAAAAACGTTGCCTACTGGGTTTTTTATGAGTTAATCAATTTTCTGCATAAAATCGCACGTTTAATGAAACACCAGCCACGTCTGCCTATTTAGCTTATGTACCGGACAATAAAAACAGAGATCACATTGATACATTCATAGAAATCCTAATGTAAAATTGGATTTGCTTCTAGATTTATGACGTTGATGTTATAGACGTCGCCCAATGAATAAGTTATTATGTAAGGGGAACAAAAATTTGTTGGATTTCTTGGCGTTCTTATCATGACGCTGTTAGTTTTACAAACGGTTAATGTTATGTTTGTCGTCAGATATAGTCTGTGGTTGGAGAAAGTTTAGTAACAATTAGTTATAAACCATACGCGATTTCGACTGACTCTAAGGTACAGTGGCGACCGTGTCATTTGTATATGCTATGCAACGTTCATAAATTGATATTTATATTGAGTAGCTCCGTGCTCAGGGAGGCAGTTTAAGGCATTAGTCCTGGCTGCAACCAAACCCCAACTCCCTTTATTTTTTCAATTCTTGAATAAAGCCTGTACGTAGGCGGTGAGGATAATAGACAACATGTTGAATTATTTTTTTTAGTTCTCATTAGTATTATTATTTGATTTAAAAACTAAGGAGAATTGAGGTGTATATTATAATGCTTTACATGAAATAAAGCATACCTACATAATATTCAGCTATATGACTAAAACGGAACATGACAAATAACAAGTTGTAATATAAATCTAGGTATTGCACTTGTAGATACCTTAAGTTACGTTATTCAACGCTAAAATGTCATAATACACACATCAAAAAATAAGAATGTTTTTCTTTTCGACCATCGTAAAATGTTACCTCTATAAGTGAGCCTTGATAGCGTTAAAATCTCACATTCTCACAGGTATCAGGTTTTGCAATATTGATAGAGGTTCTTATTATTGATATGCGACACATGTTTCATTTGGCGCATGCGGCCGGATGTCATTTGTAGAACTAGAGAACCTACTACCGAATACATATTTGTCCTTGTTGGGGAAAGGTCGGCAAAATAGGGTTCCATTTACCCTGGCATTTATCATCTTGGCTTCGATCTGAGTTCGGACTTATTCAGAGTTTGACTAGTCTGTTATAAATGACAGGCATGTCTGCCTTTCAACACGAAGCCATCAGTCAATTGTTCAAGGCTATTTAGTTTGTATCGGAGAAGATTTCTCACGTAATCTGGCTGATGCC
The DNA here is from genome assembly GCA_963931975.1 of Cataclysta lemnata. NCBI lineage: Eukaryota > Metazoa > Arthropoda > Insecta > Lepidoptera > Crambidae > Cataclysta > Cataclysta lemnata. The sequence goes on along the minus strand of OZ008346.1, from coordinate 9,687,933 downwards.
GATGAACAGGGTAGACGAATGGTACAGTCCCGTTGACTTCAGACTACCCAAAACTGTCAAATTTATTCAATCGCTTGTCAACCTTAACTTGGTAATAATAGAGCACAAAATCGATTGAGAAATTTTGCCATTTTGTGGTAGTCTGACGTGCTGTTGACTGTACTTGCAATAACCGACGCATAGAAGGTATAAAAGTAGAATTCGTTTTGTGTTTTCGAAGTACATATGTTTAATGAACTAGTTTGTTTAATTAGAAAACTTTATTGTAGATATAAGATTCAAATGTCGGATGGATAATAAAAGTGAAATTAAATTAAAGGTTTCCAAAAAAATCTGGTTATAGCGGTGTTATCTATTAATGGTGTACTTAGAGTATTATTACAAAGTATAATAGTTATCAGAATCTATTAAATAATTATAATTATAATTACATTTATAAACAAGGAATTTTGCAATTGTAGCATAAAGCTGTGTTTAAAATAAATTCTATCTTATAAATTATTATTTAGCCTTCATTGCAGGTTTGTTTTAAACCAAATACGTCCTCTATAAAATTATGGACAAATATTTAAAGGAAAATTCAAATATGGTAAAACCGATAATTTTACGCGACAAAACTTTTAATAGTCACACTAAATTTTAAAATTGTTTTCTACTTCACTTACTGCCGCACTCAGAGACGTCAATCTTTAATGAGTATTTAATGTCAAAAATTTTCATTCAAACCTAGACCATAGACCCGGCAAGAATAGCGACTAGTTTGGAACTGTCATTTTTTGACGTTAAGTACTCATTAACGTTATTTGACATCTCTGAGTGCGGCAGTTAGACAATATGTCATGTTAGCGTTCGCGGTGCCGGCCGGTCCCAAAAGCCTACCGACCCGTCATATGATTTTCCTCGCGGAATAAAAAGTTACCCTGTCACATCAATCACTGCCACAACTCTTACACTACAATACTATTAATCTAGGTTAGGAAAATAAAAATTAATACAATAGAAATAAAAATCAAGGATTCTTACAAATCAAAATAGGCACATAGATATATTTTTAACACCTATAAATATTCAACATTTATAAACTTTTGCTGCTAGTTCACTTCTGTCTACCCCTTTGAGGATATAGGCGTGATTTATGTTAGTATGTATAAAATTTTCAAATAATAAAAATATGCTCAATAACGCTGGGTATTATTTTGCAGATTTTATTGTACACTGTCATTAAGCTAGTCGCTAAAGTTATTTGACTCCATCTCTGCCTCTCGCATCACAGACAATTGGTCCAGTAACCGTCACATGATTTATTCAGTTTACTTCTCTGAGCGTCAAAAGTTATCCTAGCTGTCTGCGAACTATAAGAGGTTATTCTGGGAACAACTATCAATTACGTTCTATATTCTTCACACATTAATACCTTATGTATATATGTATAAAGTATCACCAAGACAAAAAGATACTTTTATAAATGAAGGCAAAATTTCACGTCATCTGATCAATACTTTTTGGAATGGCACAAATGAAATTAATTATATTAGAGACTTCTTGCCTTGTCCTCTGCAGCAATTTCAATTATACCCACTTTGAGCAGCTACGTGGTACTGGCATGTCATTATCGGTGTTATTTTGTGATAACTAAAGATTAATTGATAGCCAGCATCATGTCCGGTTGAGGCACCGGCAACAACAGAATTAATTTTAAATAGTTTTCACCCGTGATCAAAATTTTTATTTAATTCCTAAGCAAGAGAGAAGGTTCTTAAATCAAGTTTGCTGGTGTAACAAAATTCGTAGGGGTAAGTATAATCACGAATTATTGTATAAAGCCATAATCATAACACTTATTAGTTAAATACAAGATATAAACAAGATACACAATATAAATCAGGCCGATTTATTCCACAAATGGTAGGCAGAAGTGGGCCAACTCAGTTTGTTAATTGTTATAGATCCCATGTATTAATAGAGAATGAGTCTATTGTCATCTAGCGGCCACGGGGTATTAACGAGTAATAATAAGTAGGTTCGCTTTTAAAATACTGGCATATCAAAAGCAGGCTGAACAAAACAAGTCCAGAAATAAGTCGCAGAAAATAATATTAAAAGAGCCATGCTAGATTTTCTTGCAACAATAGATAGGAATTTTTAAAAATTTTGTTCTACATGTTTCATCTGGAAATTTATGTTTTGTTTAAACATACATAAATCACGCCTATATCCCCGAAGGGGTAGGCAGAGGTGAACTAGCACCCAAGTAATAGTGTGTCGTAGTGTCGCAGTGTCGCAGTACATTGCTAGGTGGTATAAGAGGAACGCCGCTGCCCATTCCTCATCACTGATTTATCCTTAGTCGCCTTGTACGACACCCACGGGAGAGATTTGGGGTGGTGACAATTGTATTCTACTCTGCCGTCGCCACACGGCAACTTTTGTTTAAAGCCATGAATAAATATTGGCTAGCCATTTGCATGTTATCATTAAAACAATCCATGAAACAATTTATCTGCCCGAAATGTAAATAATAAATACACATTACATGTACACTTTACATTTATTACCTTCATTTAAATTTTTTAATCATCATTCATTAGTAATTTATAATTTCTGCTACAATATCAAAACAACACTCAAGATATTTAAAATAAAATAATAAAAATTAAGTATCACTAATTTCAACTCAATTTTGAATCTATATCAAATACGTAAAAACGGTACTATGTAAAGAACAATAATTATAAAGGAGTTGAGTGTTTTTTGTTGATAATTTCTTAATTAAATTTCTTACCAGTCGCTGCTTAGCGCTATAGCTGTGGCTATAAAACGTTATTGAATGACAGTTTTACTGCCGCACTCAGAGACGTCAAATAACGTCAATGAGTACTTAACGTCAAAAAATGACAATTCAAAACTAGTCGCTATTCTTGCCCGGTCTATGGTCTAGATTTGAATGAAAATTTTTGACATTAAATACTCATTAAAGTTAATTGACGTCTCTGAGTGCGGCAGTAAGTGTTCATAAAATAAATTTAATATAAAGCACTTAACATAAAAACCGTAACTATTAAGGCACGTATAAAAGTTATGACTAACCACAAAATTATTTCTCTTCATATTTGGTCCACAAATCTTTGTGTCAGATAATAGACAATGCGAGAACACCCCCAGGCGGAACAAGACGATTGATATAAAGAGGTAAGTTTTTATGTCGGCGCAAATAAATCATCTTCGTCTCAATTAATGTCCCCACTGATACGTCTGATGGGAAGGGAGTCTCGTCCTGATTGATAACAACGCGGTGTTGGACTAAATCTCTCTAATCTTGTAATGTTCCGGGTGAATTAAGATGAAACAGTTGAATATTTTGCGGCTCAATTTCCATATTGGGGATTTTCGCTCGTTAAGTAAGATGGTGAATAAGATTGTTAACTTTTTATCCCTTAATTTAGGTCGCCGAAATTTTGTAGCAAGGATCAGCTTTTTAAATTTTACTTTCTTATAATAAGTTTAAGAGTTAAGGGCTCTCATTATAATCTCTACTTTCTAAATATATCTTCATTTTTATTTATAACAAGGACGACATATCTGGTATATTAGCTACAAAATAAAAAAATCCATCAACTGGATCATCACTCTGGTTGCTGAATATGTATCATAATCGTCACCAACCCTTTTTTGAAAATAATGTAAAGTACAAAATTGTAAAGTATTGGCATGTCGCCATAGATGTGAAACTAACTATAGTTGTTGTGTGGTCTCTTTCATCTCCTAGTTAAATATATATCTGTTAGTTTATTAATTAAGCAACTCATATTTGTAAAGCTGTGCAGAGTAGAGACATTATCCTCGACATTTTTTTCAAGCTACGGAAAGGGCGGGAAAGGTGGATGCTGTAGACAAAATTGATAATTACCAGAAGATCATTTTGCTCCCCTGTTGCCCTTTTTATATCGGCACTATATAGAGCAACATACATGATTATAAATACAATGTGACAACGAGAAGTCGCAACTTTTTTGTTGTTTTTAAATAATATAATGTTAATATCTATCTTGCCTGCTTTATCTTCCCATATCTCTCTCTGTGTCTGTTTTAGATCATACTTACAATATTTATTCTTGTCACCAGGTGAGGTAGTCAATTCCTAACATTGAATTTTAAAAACTCGCAGTACCTACCTACCTACCTAATATAATGTAATGCACCCGAACTGAACTGATTTTTTTTTGTGGAATGGTAAAGTAGTCCAAATCAGACACTGCCTATAACGGATAGTCTCGATTTTAAAATCATTTTAGTAATTTATATTTTGTGGTCAGCCTCGTAGTCTGCTACCTAGACGTGATAAGTGGCCATTGTAGTTCCAGCCTGTACCCTTGGTTACATGCAAATAAGTTTATACCCTCTTTGAGCTACCGTCCTCTATTATAAGCCGGGGAAACTAATGAGGAAATCGCTTAAGCACTAATTAAGAAGCAAATCTAGTACACGGGGGCTTAGCAGACGCAGCGTTTCTATTTTAATTACCATCGCCACATAGAAACAAGAGCAAAATCCAGAGCGAGCGGAGGTGTCAAATTGATGCATGAGTTCATGTTTTTCTTTGTGGGACGGCCATCAATCTTATAGATCTATTAACGTCGTCTTTAGCTCGCTAATTATCCGACCACGTTCCCGACAATCCCGGGGGATTGTGCGTCGCGGAATAAACAACGTCATATTACATCGCAAGTATTTTGACGTTAAGTTCTGTGATGCTAGAAAATAATTGGATTTATTGGACAACCCAAGCACTGTTTGAGTATTCTCTAAGGCTCTTTGAGTATTCTCTACGCAGTAAGCAGTATTTGTCTTCATTAACGTAATTTTTCGATGATTTCAACATGCTAATTAGTTGATACTCAACATGTGATACGCTACTATTACAAAACCGAAAGAAAGTTGGAATAAAATCTTTGTTACAGATTTTGCTTGCGTCGTTTTATTAGGCAGCATTTATTGTGTCATATTATTAGAATTCAACGCAAACGTTTTATTTTATAGAAAATGATGTGCAGTGCTTCTACAAATAGAAAAGATTATGAAACATAAGACACTAAATATTAATGTAATATATTACTATGTTATAGTAGAATTTGTCTTCCATGCTGGCCTTGGAGCGAAAAAGTAACGTAGTATGTGCCAGCCCCGACTCATCGGTGCCGTAAAAGTCGACAAAGGGTTATTGCCCGTATGGCAGTAGCACATACAAAGAGGGTTGGTGTCAGGCAGCGGCCGGCTGTAAAACAAACCAAAACCTTGAGCAGTATGGATTGAAATGTTGCCATCCCAATCACTCTTTCCGTTCATCGGTCTCTCGACATGGACCCGGTTCTTTTCTGTACATTCATTGGTAACTAGCACCTTAACGGTGTGATGGATGATATGAATCGGAAAGGAGTGGGTGGCTTGATGACGCCTGATCGATATTAATGGAAGAGGAAACATATTGAGCCGACCCCAGATAAACTGGGAATAGGACAGGAAGAGGAAGAAAACAAGATGTGTTAGACAACACAATTTTCAGAATGCTAGAGATTTACTATTCGTAGTAGAAATCTCTTATCTGCGCATAATACAAAGGACAATCTCGCGAATAAAGTATTGTATGGTTTAATAGGTATACATTTGTATCAGTTTACATAACATTATCTATTTTCTGCTACGAGAATTGAAATCCACAAAATGTATTGAAAGATCCCTAAATACGCGCTCAAATTGTTGTGGCTGAATAATGTGGTTGTAAAGTTACTAGCCAAACTTCTGTTTTCCTCACAATACACAGAGGTTGCAAGAATATTTTAGAAACATACGTTAGAAACATGTATAGATGGATTTCCATACAGGAATAGCCATCCAGATGTTCTCGTAAATTATAGTCCTAGCAGTGGGAAGATACGTGACACTTGGATCACAGGTTCCAAGCGCTACCACTGACGTCACACTTATGCCAAGGGTTTTCGTTTTTTTATGAAAGTTCCTCTCATTTAATGTTTTATGTGATTAATAAAACAACTAAATTATTCATTTGCAGAGAAGAAGCAGTATTGTTTGCGCATTGTCTAACGCTATGGAATAAGTACCTAGTAAAATAAGTAAGGTATCCGCATAATACCAGCGTCGAAGCACTATGTGCCTCGGCATAAGCTGAGCGGGGACCTATTTGGGCTAATAATATTTAAATTTGTGTTTATTATTGTTAATTTCTTTTTAGCCCAATAAACTTTATTTCATTCATTCATTCATTAACTTTCTGCAGTACGATCCATTCACAAAAAGTTACTCTACGGACTTATCCGTCCACTTAAGAGCCACTTCATTTCTCTCATATAAAACTGGGAGCCATAAACGAATCTGAAATAACATTTGAATTTATCCCGAGTTATTAATTTAGAATTTGTTAGAAAACAAAATTGTATTTAATCAAGCCAACGACAAGTGCGAGACGAAAACATTCTGAAGGTAAATTAAATTCAAAGGTAAATATTCTCTTTATACCGGCACTCAATTATTATCTATGTACTTAAAAATGATCCGAAAGTCGTGAAGATGATATTTAAAAGTGTAGATAAAAGAAATATAATAAAAGACTAAAAGTCCATACCAGGGACGTCAATTAACTTTACTGAGTATTTAATACAAAAATATTATCATTTCAAAACTAATCGCTATTTTACTTAGTTCTATGGTCTAGTTTTGTTTAGCATTTTTTTGTATCAAGTACTCATTAAAGTTGATTGCCGTCTCTGAGTGTGGCAGTTAATGTAGCATTAAGTTAAACAAATAAATATATTTGTTTGCGTAGGTTTCAATTATAAGAGCTTGAAACAATCAACACAAACTAAGTGTTGATTGTTTTTATATAATCAAATATTATGTATAAAGATTGATTGGAAATTAATTTTAGAAAGTCAGTTATACTCCCAAGACTAAGAACCCACAATATTCGACACGAATGTCACTTTAAGATTTAATCTTCTTCCATGAGGCTCGCGGCCTCAACTGGCGCGTAACCTAAATCACCACAATTAAGTTACGAAACAAATCCGGAACAAACTTAATACCAGAAATAGTCCGATGGAATCCAAGGTGAGGTAGTTTCTTACAAAATCTTACTTTCAAATTGGCAGTCGCTGAAGAAAGGCAAAATTTTGTTTCGAGGTTGACTGAAATGATGTATGGTTGAAACTTATTTCTAAGAGATAACGTCTTGCACATCCGAAAGATCTATAAAGGTAACGTTGAGAATCTGATATTAGTCACATAATTATACACTTCATGAAACTTAATTTCTGAACCCACCCCAAACGGGTGGTAAGCCGTGTGGTGACGGCAGAGTAGAATACAAATGTCACCACCCCAAATCTCTCCCGTGGGTGTCGTACAAGGCGACTAAGGATAAATCAGTGATGAGGATTGGGCAGCAGCGTTCCTCTTACACCACCTAGCTATATACCTACTGCGACTTTTGTGCCCGATAAATGGCAATAGGCTCGCCACCTATTACATGGGACCTAACATAACTGGCGAAACGTGGGTGCTAGTTCACCTCTGCCTACCCCTTCGGGGATATAGGCGTGATTTATGTATGTATGTATGTATGTACCCCAAACGGGAAATCGAGTTGTTTCCTTAAATATACGAGTTAGCCGTCTGTATAAAAAATATATGGCCAGAGTAGAAAAAAATGTCAAATCGAATACTTTGCCCCGAAATATGTGAAACCGATTTTGTTTTGGGCAACATCGTCGTGATGATCACGCCTTGTTAGCTTCTTGTTCACACATAAGTGGCATTTTTATTGCGTTTATTTATTTATTTTCTTCATGTTTGTTAAAATTACATAAAACAACATTACACTTGTACTGTTAATTACATAAAATAATAAAAGCACACGAGTATTATACCGCCGATTTATACTAGTCGTTAATAGGATACGTCACAGCTGCACACAGCATCATCGGCCTTTTAATATCCCCACTGATGGGACACAAGCCTTCCCTATGTTTGTAAGAATATTGGGAGAAATGGCCATAACCCGCCACGAATAGGTATTAAATTTATCAGCCATTAACGGCCTAACGGGCCTTGCGAAGCCCGGAGAAACTCGAGACAAATATTTCGGCCACCCAACCAATGAACACCACACACCTTACCTTAGCGAACATTGCTTAGCGCAATTGCAGGCCGAGCTCGCTAAGCCACTGCGCTATCAAGCACCTCCTACGGAGCCACAGCATCAACTATTTACAAAAGCATGAAAGGACACGGATATAAATTGGTTTGTTTACACAGACCCTTCGGGGATATAGGATATTCTCCTATCGTGTTAATCACTACTATACATTACTATACATACAATTAACACGTAATCCACGTTTCGCCAATTGCATGCTACCCAGCAATGCACTTCGTGTAAGGTGGAAAAGGAACGCTGCTGCCCATTGCTCATTTCTGTTCTACCTACGGGATAGATGGGAGTGGTGACAATTGTATTCTGCTCTGTCGTCACCACAGAGCTTGATATGTTATAATATACGAGTACATTATATACTGTAAACAAGTAACGTCGATTCCAAACCTTTTTACTTGCGTAGTTCCATTGTTACGGGATAATTCAACGCTTGCTCGCAAAAAAAAAGTGCGCAAAGACGATTTAACACGTACGCGGTCCATGAATCTCTTTGATCCATGGCGATGTCAATGTGCCGTAGATAAAATGCATGTGATGGACCACGCTGGCGTAGACCGTACTGAAAGCCGGCTTTAAATCTGGAGCGATGCACTGCATGTTTATTGTTTGCCCGGAACGAACTGCCTTGATGGACAGAAACAACAAACAAATGAGTGTCCAAAAAAGTTGAAACTATTTAATATACATACATAAAGAGGTAGTCAACGTAAAGAGCTGTAACATAAAGAGGTGTAGCACCTCTGCCTACCCCTAATAGGTAGGCAGAGGTGGTACACCCGCGTTTGGCCAGTTTATTTTAGGTCCTGGACCTCACTTATCATCGTCATCATCATCACCAGACTTTTTAATGTCCCCACTGCTTGGGCATGGACTAAGGTTGGAAGAATATAGAGAGATATGTTCCTCTCTCTCCTGGACAAGTAAACCATATTAAACACCGATATATAGCCATCACTTATTGATTGATGTCTTGATGTGACAATGTGGTATTAAAAGTTTCCATCTATCCCCTTGGGTGTGTGGAAACAATTTTATGCACAAGTGTCATTTCGCCGGAGTCTCTGTTAATATTTCCCGCTCCATAAACCTCATTATCACCCGAGCCCTCGATGTCTCGAGAACTCAAAATAATACATTAAGGTAACCCATCTAATTACCGATATTGGGTGACGTTGGTTAGTTTAAGGAATCGCAAGCAGGTCGTTGCACCCGTTCAGTACATTAACATAAACTACAATAAAAAAAACTTTAATCATATTGAGAACACAATTCGAATTATGAGGGCATTATAATAATATTAACGGCATTATTGTGTTCCGACAATTGTGATAAGATAGCCAGCCCCTCTATGGTTGAGGGTTCCAGGTGAAGCTCGATTCCATCTTCGGCCCTTACCGTCACTTACCATCAGGTGAGATGAAGGGCAAGAGCTTCCCTGTCTAACATAAAAAAGCATATTAACCAGATTAGTACTTTTTTAATAAGTCCCCCCATATGTGGAGCGAGCAACACAATTTCCCTCGTGGAAGCTTTTACTGCAGGCTAAAATCCCAAAAGTTTACTTAGGCAACATCGTTCAAGGTACCGCAAAAGTCTCAATATACTGAACCCAGCGCTAGTCGCCTCTTTATCATCAGACGAGATTGCGGGCAAAATCTAATTAAAAAAGAATAGAAAAAGTTGGGAATCAGGCACTAAGACTGCTGTTATTAGTCCTATATACTGTCCGCTTTCATGTTAAGTCGATAACGTTATCAAACATCGAATGCGTATCGTTATTGACTTACCTATTGACATAAATGTCTATATTGTTGGTTTTTGATTATATTAAATTCCTTTATCATCATCCTGAGAGCGAAAACAAAATAAATTAAATAAATACAGACGAATTGAGAACCTCCTCCTCCTTGCGGTTAAAATAACCTAGAATGTGGAAATCAAACCATTTGACACCACCAATAGTTATTCGACCAAAGGTTTTAAGTTCCTGTGGCATGCGCATGAAGTCTGAGACGATCGAAGCTGGAGCGGAAAACGTAATAGCAAATTCCAATGAACAACAAACAGGTATTACGAAAAAAAATAACATAAACAAGCCAGCTTACGACTTATTAAGATGTAATAACACCAGTCACGCTCCTTGCACCGTATCATATGTCTCGAGACGTATGTGACCTGACTGTTCGATGGGACCTCGTCGCGCGGCTACGATTTATTCTCCGTAAAACGAGTATAATAATGCACTCATTAAATAATATTCTTCTCATTTATTAACTGGATAATCTTCTTCTCCCTGCCCTGTTCCCAGACTATCTGGGGTCGGCGCAGTATGTTTCCTCTTCCATTCATATCGGTCAGACGTCAGCAAGCCATCCACTCCCTTTTGATTCATATCATCCATCACACCGTAAAGGTGCTAGTGATGAATGAATGTATAGAAGAGACAGAACGGACCATGTCGAGAGACCGATGAACGGAGAGAGTGATTGGAATGACAAAATTCCAATCCAAACTGCTCAAGGTTTTGGCTTTGGTTTTACAGCCCGCCGCATGCCTGACACCAACCTTCTTTGGGTATGCTGTTGTTGGTGGTTTTCCCTCCACCATTCGGGTGCCCGAAGATGCATAATGCTCTACACCGAGCAATTTGGCTAGCCTATTCTACGTTATTTGTTCGCTTCCAGGCCAGCATAGAAGGCTCATTTATTAACTAAATAATGTATTATACTTATTAAATAATAGTCTTCCCCTTTATTAAATAGCGGTTTAGGACTGTGCCGGCAGCGGTAACGGCAGACCAGAATACAGTTATCATCACACCATCTTTACCGCGGGTGTCGTGCAAAGTGACTAAGGGTAACGACAGCGGTAAGTAAGGCAGCAGCGTTCCTCTTTTACCATCTAATAATAATCTGCGCTATATTTCAATTAAGGCAAAAGAATCATACGGCATGTTTATGTTAATATTATAAATAAATGAATTAGGGTAGCAAGGTTATATACTATATTATATATATTATTGCAATATTAATTACTAATTTGTTGTGCTGTGAAGCCAGCATTGTTGACGTTCTTTTATGACACTATGACTTCTGTAGCAGGAATGCAAATTTTATATCTCTTTGTTGTATCTCTTTTGTTTTTAAGAAGCTATATTTGTACGAGATGTTACCGAACTAATATTCAGTGAACTTTTTTAAACTATACCTCAGAACTCGGCACTCTTGCTAAGAAAACAAAACTCAGGCGTCCGTTTAACAAGATCAATGTAGCATCCGAGACTATCCGTGCTTACAGAGAACAGAATTTGGATGTTACCGACAACACGCGAAGTGTACAGACGGTATTAACTTATCAACGGGTTCAGGGGAAATATCAGCAACTGGCCGCTTGCCAGTGCGAGAAAATGCATTTGTTGCAATTGAAGAGAGAAATGCGCCGCTCCGACGAAATAAGCTAGTAACACGACAGTCGGATTGGTCACTCTCGGTGCCCTTTCACGGGATTGTGCACCGTCACCGTTCCTAATCTCAAAGCAACAACCGTGGATATCATTTGGCAGACTTCACACTACTGAAAACTATTTTTGAATCTGGTTTGTTCACGTAGAAAGGATAAGTCAAAGCGGAATGACAAAAAGCTTTTATGTTTCGGAAGTTAATGGAGGAAACGGGAGAGAGATGCTTGGCTGAGAGATCTGTGGTAACCATAATATTAAAAAAGGGTTATGACTTTTAACAACTAACTTTAATCCAGCAAAGCTCTGCAATGATGGAACAGGAGAGCACATACCTAGAGCTCATACCTATCTGGTATAAAGGTACTTACTGCCGCACTCAGAGACATCAATTAACGATAATGAGTACTGAATGTCAAAAGATGACAATTCAAAACTAGTCTCTATTCTTGTCAGGTCTTTGGTCTAAATTTAAATGAAAATTTTTGACATTAAGTATTCATTAACGATATTTGCCGTCTCTGAGTGCGGCAGTTAGTGCTATGAAAAAGCAAAATTATTGGTACATTACCTATAAATACTGCGGTTAACGTGCCCAGTGATGGGCTCGCCATCTTTGTATTACATGGGGGCGAACAAAGCCGACGAATTAATGTGGGTGTTATTAATACACCTCGGCTTACTATTCCGGGGATAATGAGGCGTATTATATGCAAGTCAAATCCTTAAAAAATATTCCGGACATCACTGAAACGAGGCCATGTACCGTCAGCCTCATGAAGAAACTCAAAATCGCTCTTTTTGTTTATTTGTTGCGGGTTTGGATTCGTAAACAAGAAATTCACAAAAGAACGGGATGAGCTACGGATATTACTTGTATTAATCAAAGAATAGTCTTATGTAATTTCTTCTAAGGAATCTTATTTGCTGACCTGGCATCAAAAATATAATATAGAATATACTAAATTCAGGGGTGAAAATGAAAATGTGTGAAGAAAATGAAAAAGTGAGAATGAAAATGAAAAAGTGAAATTTACCCATTACACAAGTGCTTAATCTACTTACTTTGTTTTGTAAGAAAAAAAAATATTTATTTATCTAGAATTCTGACAACCATAACGCTCTGTCCATACGCGTACTTAATGAGGTCAACGGGATGCGACAGAAAAAAAATCAGTTATTTTACATAAGGAATTTAGAATCGCCGGATCCAAGGCAAGTTTACGCCGTAACAAACCAGCGGAACATAACTCATGCCGCCAAGTGAAATATAATGCGGATGTTCCCTTAATGTACGGTGCGCAACTTAATCCGGACACGAGTTTTTCCGCCGCAGATATTTATGTCGCCCGGTAATTGCGAATACTGGAGTGAAAAAATAAATTTCGTTAATTAATGTACCGCTCGTGGTCACTTAGTGTTGGGTGTTTGATGGGCCTGAAATTAACACTCATTCGTCTGCTGACTGTACCCGTTTAGGTACAGTCATGCATTAAACTTGACACATGTGGTTTAGAAAATTCTCTTATTATGTACAACAGACACAATACAATAAGCACAGTCCCGACTTGATGACTTCGGCGAGTCATCTTAAATCGATCTGTATTAGAATTAAAGGAAGGTGTCTACCTTGATTATATGGTTGAATTTTGTTAGCGGTTGCAGACACCCGCCGTATGGTCAAGGCAGAGCAGAATTCAATTGTCACCACCCCGAACTCTCCCGCGGGTGTCGTAAAAGGCGACTAAGGTTTCGACAATATAACTGGCGAAATTTGGTATTCATTTATTATTAGCTGCAGTCGTCAATACTCACCAATCGGCATTAGGCGTGGTGGGTTATGGCCCAGTTTCTCTATATTCTTCCAAACATACTGACCTGTACTCCAGCGGTGGGGAAATAAAGAACTAATGATTATGATAGACTAGGCGCTAAAATACATAAGTCCTTTTTATTGAAAACGTTATATTCCTTTATAAGCCAGCCAACTCATTATGTTTTACAAGAACCTCCTCGTGCCCTTTACTTCTGCACCACATCACGTCATTACTCCACACCTACTGCAAATGTGACTCGCTGAAATATTAAATCTTAACCTTTGTATAAAAAGCGACGTGACGTAAGCAAGCCAACCTGGGGGCCTACCGCCTAACTCGATTGCTGATGATAGCTATATTGCAATGCACTGCTTACGTCTATAGCAGCCATCCTGAATTTTTAGGCGACACGGATTTTGTGCCAAATTCATACAAAATCATTCGGTTATAATTCGTTCAAAGCTATCGCTAATAGTTTAGGTACATTTGGTGCGAAATGACAGCATGACATCATAAACTATAGCTTTTGCTTTAGCAATCGAGTTAGGCGGTAGGCCCCCAGGTAAGTTTATTAGACAACTGTTTAGCTTGCCAAATTAAGCTTGGTGCGTAGCCTTCTAGCTGTTCGTGTTTGCTTAATTGCAAGAGTAATATACTGAACATTATGTTGGGTTTTTTTTAAATATACAACAGCAAATATATTTTTCATTCCACCATCTCGGAAAAAGCGTTTTTGATCTTCGATATCTGAGCGCAAAAGCCGTTTTTATCCTCTAGAGGATAAAGTAAATTTGAATTTAGAACATCTTGTGCAATGAGTTTGTGAATTCAAAACATCATTATACCTATTTATTTCTACCTCCATGGTGCCGAAATTATCATGCAACCTATTTTAATTTGTTAAAAACTCAGACTCGGAACTTTCTTGGTGTGCTTTTTTTGTAATTTGCTTTGCGCGCGCCATTTTCTTTTCACGTCATAAATTTGTTAAAACCTAGGAGTTCCGTGACGGTCAATTAGCTTGGCGTTAATCTTGCTTTAAACATTTTGATCATCTACAACGCTTGCTTGAGTCAAGCATTTAAAAGCTTTTTAGATCTGTTTGATTTGTTTACGCTAGCAACGGAACAAAAACATATAGAAAATCAACGTGCTTGACTCAAGCTGATTGACTCGGAACTCCATTAGGGACGGTAATTTTTATTAGGTACTTACAGGTGTGTCTGGATGAATGTTGCGGGTGTGGCTGGGTGGATGGGTGTTTTGTGGGTGTGTTTGGGTGAATGGGTGAGTATTGGGGGTGTGACTGGGTGGATGTTGTGGGTGTTTCTGGGTGAAAGGGTGTTTCTGGGTGAATGGGTGTTTTGTGGGTGTTTCTGTGTGAATGGGTGTTTCTGGGTGAATGGGTGTTTTGTAGGTGTTTCTGTGTGAATGGGTGTTTTGTGGGTGTTTCTGAGTGGATGGGTGTGTATTGCGGGTGTGAATGTTGTGAGTGTATCTGGGTGGATGGATGTGTCTGAGTGGATGTTCTGGGTGTTTCTGGGTGGGTGTTGAGAGTGTGTTTTGGTTGATGGGAGGGTGTTGTGGAAGTTTCTGGGTGAAAACAAAAACTGTTGTGATTGTATTTTTTTTTATTTTGCGATTTCCTCTTTGCACTCGAGCATGAAAAGTTACGTGTTGCACTCGTGTGCAAAGATTTTTCACCTTGTGCTCTTTTGATTCCCTCGCTATCGCTCAGGATTCTAATTTTTGAATCCTTCGCTACGCTCGGACATCAAAATTGAGCACGCGGTTAAAAAACAACTTTGCACTCACGCGCAACAAATAACTACTTTTAAGCCATATAACGGACAAGGACATGCTTTTAAAAGAGATAAAAGGAGTTAGTTACTCGACGACTAAAACAGACGACTATAACATGCGCAATTTCGAAAATTTCATTCACATGCCAATTTCTTCTTCATTCTGTTGCAGGATCTGAACCCGCGTCCTCCTTCCTTTTCTGACCTCATTGAAATATATTTTTCTATTATTTACATAATGTTTAAATATAATATTACATTTTCTATCACAATTGGCGGTTAAAATTGTTCTAATTTAATTAAATAACATTCTGGTATTCTACTATCTACGAAAATTGAATCAAAATGATGTACAAAGATTTTGGTGGTTAGAAAAAGAATTTCGAAAAATTATGATCTTGAGGCGGGAATCGAACCGACGTCCGCTGGTATCCGGGCAGATGCCTGACCGCTCGGCCACCCAAGACACTAACTAACTTACCGAAATTCTTCTAACGAAAACAACTTCACGTTGTAAGCCAAGGGTTACCCTCGCAATGTAGAAATAAATTTCAAACATTCCGAAGCAGATACTTTTACAAATACCGTGCGTTTGGTTAAGCTTGGGTTTGCTTTATTATATAATGTTAAAATTATCGATTTTAATTTTAACATTATATAAATATTAGAAAAATTAGCACAAAGATTTTGGTGGTTAGAAAAAGAATTTCGAAAAATTATGATCTGATGAGGCGGGAATCGAACCCGCGTCCGCTGCTATCCGGGCAGGTGCCTGACCGCTCGGCCACCCAAGACACTAAATCACTGCTTTGGAATGTTTAAAATTTATTTCTACATTGCGAGGGTACCCGTTGGCTCACAACGTGAAGTGTAAAGATTAGAAGAATTTCGGCAAGTTAGTTAGTGTCTTGGGTGTTTTGTGGCTTTTATTTATCGTTAAAATTAAAATCGAATAGTCAAAATTATGTGTTATTTATTTAATATTTTTTGCCCAAGACTCAACCGCTGTCTATAACGCACTTGTACGACACCCGTAGGAGATTGGGTGGTGACTATTGTATTCTGCTCTGCTTCTGCTCACTACACGGCAAATTTATAATTATATATAAAAAATACACATTTATGTTTGATCGCGTATCTCGAAACGTTTCTGCTATATGTATAGATCATTGGATCTCGTAAAAGTTTGGAACTGAAGTTCGCAACGATAAATTTAAAGCGATAGAGCAAGTTCCTGGCCCACAAATGGATGAACAAGCAGCAGGTTTAAAGTTTCAACGATAAGCACAAAACAATATTAGGCTGTTTGGAAATAAAATCGGTAAAGTAACTTTTCTATTGGGGTCGAACTTTCCACTAACGAAAGGAGACTGTTCACTTCGCTTCTTATATTTATTAACTGCTGTTGAGCCAAATAAAAATGGGCTAAATTCTTCAATTACAGTCATAGACTGACTCTTATTATACTGGGCCCATTCTCCCTATATTCTTCCACTGGCGTCCAGTGGCTTGTGCACCAGCAGTAAGGAAATTAAAGAGCTGCATCATGAACCCATGAATAGCAGTAACTATAAAGATATTAAAGGGCTGACGATGATGAATTTTTAAAGAAAAATAGAAATGCGAAAATTTAGCAAAATCAACTAAATGCAACAACAAGATGCTACTCCAGTTTAAAGAAAAAAGTTAAAAATTCCATATACTATGTTCAAAGGAAGAAAATGTGACTCGTGACGAATAATAGGAAAGCGTTACATGGATTGATTGATGATACACTACTATAACAGTAGCTGCTGAAGATGAAGAGCATTTGCAAAATTCCGTAGTAAAAGAACCACCGAAAGCAAATTAATTACGGCTTATTGTTGCCCACGAACAAATAGATGACGTAAATAATCTCTTATTAACATTCCCTCGAGAACGCCTCAATAATAAGGATGTCTCCTTACATTTCTAGATTAGGCTTAAGCAGGACAGTTCATACACAAAACACAAAATCTGTAGTCTTTGGCTTGCGAACAATAGGGCTTGTTTAACTTTTATAGCGGGGTGTATCCAGCCATAACTTCCCATAAAACTCGTTTGGGCTTATCCAAATACATTGTGGAAGGAATTAGATGTCTTCTTCTCGTCCGTTCGGTCTTTGTTTGCGATTGTTTGCTCTGCTAATTGTGTCGGCAGTCGTATTTACTCAGCAAATAGAGATCCGCTTCATAAATCTGCAACGCATGAAAGAGTTCCTAATGCGATTATCTTTTTGTTTTACTTTCAAATTGCGACTGCACATTGTTTTGATTATGAGCCCTCTCTTGACAATACACTTTCAACCTTTCAAGGGGTCTTTATCGTCGGATGTGGCATTTTGTGATATGGCCATATCGTAAATTAAAGACCTAGCGCTGACTCCAGATGGAATTAATGAAAATACGTTAGAGTAAGTGTTATAAACATCGAAATAGAATAAACACTAAGATGTCCAGATAGCTAGCTGTAAAAAGAGCCACGAGCTGCTAGCAAGGGGTTATAAGGCGCCGGGTTTATGCATTATCGTTTTAATATGTCACTTTAATGTGTGCATGCATACATAGCCGTATTTCCCTGTTAGAGAGCGTCTCTTGCCCTAATTTCTTGTATTCAAAGAGCTTGACAGCTCACGAACGGAGCTATGACGTTAAATATAGGATACCTTTTGACTGTAGCCTTCAAATGTTTAACGTATGAGTAAATAATAATTAAATGATACTTTTTACGAGTAAACCATTTTTTGTATATTATATATAGTTGAAATCAAAATTTTAATTATCTTTTATCTGGTGCTTTTTTATTACATTAGGAACTTGGGTGACCGTGGACAATGGCATGGCACAGCTACAGCTTGTTTTGTAACGAGTTCAGTCTGCAAAGTTTCACAATTAAGTGCTCCCGAAATCCTAGTAATTAGGTAGCGTTAATGATAACTCTAAAATGAATGTTTTGTATCACAACAAACACAGTTTCGAGCGACGAGTGGATGAGAAAGAAGCACGTTATAATTATTGGAACAATAATTAATTACGAGTTTTCTTATTACGAGTTTATATTCTAACAGATATGAATAAACTAATTTTGACTTTGACTTTGATTCAGAGTGTTTGCGCATACGGGTATAAAGAAACATTACCAACGAAATAGTTTTTTAAAGTACAATCGCATTTCCTTGATTGAGGTTCATATACATACCTACATAAATATATCTATCGCCGAAGCGATAGGCAAACGTGTTTGCGTGGGCGTAAAAACACATTTGCCTACCGCTTTGGAAATGTGGATTTCCCCAATTGTGTTAAGTCCCATGTAATAGATAGCGAGCCTATTGCCATCTATCGGGCATCGCAGTTCTAGGAAGTATAAAAACTTTACTCTTCGTTCTCTTTACCCTTAGTCACCTTGTACGAAACCTGCGGGAGAGATCGTGACAATTGTACCTATTCTAATTTGGCATCACCACCCACACAAAGGGAACTATAAAACGCTTTATTGCCATACTCTTTCATAAACAGATGTGGGATAAATAACACAGAAGCACACACGACCGCCTCATCAGGCATTTTAACAAGAAATAAAAGTTGGTAACAGGAAAAGATACTTGGAGTTATTCTCGCGAAAATTTTTTTGGTTCACGACGGAATTTACTCGTGTAGTGAACGCTCTCAGACTGAACGCACGAATGCGTCTGCTACCTAGGTTCTCCTATATAAATACTCAACTAATCGTGTCAGCAAGTCTACGAAACATTAGAAAGCAAAAGATATTACGAACTACGAACACATTTTTTTATATTTCTATAAAAATAATGTAAGTTATTTAAGAAGCTTCCTTAAATGCTGTAGGGAATCAATACCTACGTATAGATTGTTGGTAAATAAATAAGCTTAACGTGTGAAAGTTCATCAAATATAGAGCTCTTAAACTTATAGTTAAGGAGCTTTAGATAGTTGAAGTTAGTAACAAAAGCTCCTTATCACAAGGCCCTATAAGGCATAGTCCAGCTATGTATGCTGGTTATCCTTTACCTTTTAAATAAATCAAATATCAATAATGCATCTTCCCTAATCATTAATAAGATAGGTATATTTTTTCTGATACAGATAATTAGAATTTAATATCGGTATTACATACGATACGTTTTGTGTGGACAAGTGAACTTAAGTTTTCAGTAAAATTACCCAATTTCTAACCACCTAAATCTTTGTAAAATTACCCATTTTAAAGGCAGCAAATGAAGGGACTCGATGCTCTATGGAGCAGTGGATTGCGTAAACTAAGCAATGTTGGTGAGTTCGACCACATTGGATGGATTACCAAAAATATATTATCCTGAGTTCCATTCTCCGGCAGGCATTTTAAGCCGTTGGTCCCGGATGCATCTGCAGTCTATAATACACACCAATTGGCACTTATCTTTAAAGTATACGAGCACGAGGAACTTACATAACAATCGCAACGACGCACCTATGAGAAAAAAAAACTTTTAAACTAAACGTATAGGCGTTTTTGTGGCTATTATTATTATATTTAGTATTCATGAACAATTGAACTAAATTAATTTGCGTTTGGCGAAATAAAATTAGCTGTCTGTGAACGGAATTACATTAAAGGTAAAATAACTGCCTTTCTCTGTAACTTGTAATAAAATATCTTCTAGTCTATTTCTATTCTATAGACATCACAACTATGAATAGGTACAATGTTAAAGTAAATTTGAAATTGGATTGAATTTGAATTATGGGGTGAACATGCTCCATCGCCAAACCTATAAATCAATCATCGCCCAACGTAATTACTGGCTTATGCCGTGTTTTCATAATGTAATAACGGCTGTTTTCGCCTTCATCGCCTGGGATTTCGACATATTGTGCCATATCAAAACTGTAAAAATATCAAGTCTTTCAGAATATGAAAAAGCTGAAAATGTTACCCGCCAAATTTTTACAATAATGAGCCGACCTTTCTGTTACAAGCGATTCATTTCTAAAGATTTCTTATATATTCTTACCCACCAGTCCACAATGGGCCAACGTGGTGGGTTATGGCTTATCCTCTCTATATTCTTCCATCCACAAAAAAGGCATGTGCCCTGATAGAAGGGACATAAAAGGTCTGGTGATGATGAATTTCTAAAGAAAAGTAGAAAGACAAAGATTAAGATAAATCAACTGAGCTTATACTATCTAATCAACTCATTTTGCGATAAAATTAATACCTCAAAATCCATTTATGTTAACAATTATTTAATTTTTATTTGTACAATATGTAAATAGTAAAATGTAAGAAAAAATATTAATTAATATTCTCCTGATGCGTTAACTAACGTCTTGGCTAGCATAGGCAGCCTCCCGGATTGCGAAGACTAAAATTTATCGAAAATTTTCTAACATCTTTTTCTTTGTACTTTGCTGGTTCACGTTATTGAATATTATCAAACTTGCTACATTTGATAAGCACTACATAATTGGGATCCCGCAGAACTTAAACGCAAATTAAAGGTTTAACACACCTGAGCTATAACACCTAAATTCTAAAAACAATACTGGACAAAATGTTACGTATTTTCCTGTTTTTCCTATGACCAAATATAAATGACATCGGACAAAAGTCAAGCCAAAGCTATTTGTTTCCCCAGAAAGGGATACGTCGATAGTTAAAGTTGCGGGTAATAAAATAGGGTTAATCCGACTTCTTAATTGTTTACTACAAACAACTTCCCCAGTGATTAAGGGAAAGGACGAAAATTTCGGCCGTTGTTCGATAAAGACTGTCGCCACCAAAACTTTATTCAATTAGCGGAAGAATTGTTTGCGACACCGCATTACTGATTTTTCTGTTCTGCTCGAGAGCTTTAGAAAATTGATAAGTACTTGAGAGATGAATCAAATTTCAAATTCTGACTGATGATGGACACATTTTTGACAGATTTTTTGCATCAATTTATTAAAGATATTTTAAAGTATTCTAAATCAAACTTGATGTCATAAATAATTAGACTCCTAAAAAATGGCAATCATGATCCTTATGTAAGTACTTATAATTTCATCATAAAAACCTCGTTGTTGGAGAGGAAATCTAGCATTCCCTGTCTTTGTTTTGTGAAATGATTCACAAGACAATTATTGTTGTTTAGCGGATCTGTACATACATAACTTACATACAATATATCCCCGAAGGGTTAGCAGAGGGTTAGCAGACATTTGCCAACTATTTAACACTTACTGCCGCACTCAGAGACTTTAATGTCAAAAAATTTCATTCTAATCTAGACCATAGACCCGGCAAGAATAGTGACTAGTTTTCGTCATTTGTCATTTTTTGTTGTCAATTGTCATTTTTTGACATTCAGTACTTATTATCGTTAATTGACGTCTCTGGGTGCGACAGTTAGTCGCCTTGTACAACATCAGCGGGTGAAATTTGGGGTGGTGACAATTGAAATGTAGCATCGTCGACCTTTATCTATTAAGACCTTTCTTATTGTTTGGCGTATCTATAAGATATTTAAATTCAAGACAAAGGATTTTATGACCATTGGTTTAAAGCAGTTGGCAGTGATAAAACAGGGTTAATATCACTTCCCTTGTTCATTACGAACGTTAGTCGCTCGTGATTCAGGGAGATTAACGAGACGGCCGAATATTTCGGCCCAGTATTCTTGGATAGCTTTTATATTAACTCTGTTAATTGTTTTAATTGCCACTCGGAAGACTTCTCCGTTGACGTAAATAAACCAATGTAGTGAAATGGCAATTGTCGACTGCTATATTATATAGAATTATCTAAGCATAATTCGTGAATACAACGAACCTATATCACTCTGCGAAACTGACAGAAGAATAACCGTAAATCATACCTTTTATTTATTGTACTTTGTTTGTTTAAAAAAGCGTTTTTAATTTGTTTCTCTTTTATTTCCAAGTAGCTATACTCTGTTACTCTTCTTAGTTACTCTGAAAGTGTGGTGGAGCTGGTTGTAGTAGTACTTTGGACACAATAATAGAGTAAACAAAACTAAAATTTAAATAGGCCAAAAGACGACGACGAAGTTATGAATTATTAAAACCAAAATTATACAAAATATTTCCCATCAACAAACATAAATCGCGAACGAAACGCAAAGAAATCCACCTCGCATGTCCCTATTGCAACGGGCACTGACACGTGAAAAAGCGCACGTAGCTACTTTGACCCGGCTACTGCGTCATCCGGGCCAACAAAAGACAGTATAACCACAGTATACCCAGAACAGTAGTTTATCTGCGGCGTGTCGGCGAGTTAAGACTGTCACAGGCAGACGCGGTCAGCGGTGGCGGTGGCGGGCAGTTGAAACGTAGGTAACATAAGGACATTAATCAAACCAGCGCCGCCAACGTTTGTTCGGGTTCGCCACCGCCACCGTCCCGTCACCGTTGCTGTTTGAGTGAGGCCTAAAGCCTTATGATACCTACGTTACAACTGCCCACCACCGCTACCGCCTCCGCCACCGCTGACCGTGTCAATCTGTGAGAGGCTTTATTAGCCTACAGGCTGCAGATAAACGCCGACGCTAGGATTGTAACTAAAGCGGCGACTGCGAGCGCGAATGTGCCGGGCGGGAACGAGCAGCGAGCGAAAGTGCATAATTCATAATTCATTTATTTGTTCATAAACATGGGTAGGTAACAATGGTGTTCATTATTAATTTGTAGGTACAGCCGTGATTCGCCCTATCAGCATATGCAATCACCTTGTACACGCGCGATCACACCGAACCCTGCCCGATGCCCCCGTATTTTGTGTCAATGTGTGCGTTACACCGTGTGCCTACACGGCGCTTAGTACGAAAGCACACATTCTGATGGGCAGCGGCCAGTCTGTATGAAGCCGTATTACTGTTCTGTGTATACTGTGGTATAAGTTAAAGCACAGAATGCAGGCGCAACCGGACAAGCTCTCTAACTCATACACTGTTCCGGCGCAAAAACGAGGTAGACAGCCGACGCGATACCGCGTATGTGCCATATGTGTACCGCGTATCACGTTGGCTGTATCACCTTATTTACAGAAGCCGTAGGCTCCATTTACCGCATCCCGTCACGCTTTTGCTTGTGAATTAATGTTGTATTCGCGCTTTTCTCTCCACGCGTTGGTATTAAAAGTTGTCGAAAGCGGATACAAGTTTTTACTACAGCGGAAGTGCCCTGGTATTGCACACATACACATACATAAATCACGCCTATTCTATTTATCACCGTAGAGGTAGGCAGAGGTGATTTGATCTGATACACGCATAAAATCATGTCATACGTAAAATCATGCCTATATCCCCGAAGGTGTAGGCAGAGGTGAATTAACACCCACTTTTCGCCAATTAAGTTAGCTCCCATGTAATAGGTGGCGACCCTATTGCCATCTATCGGGCACCTAAACCGCAGTATGTTGCTAGGTGATATCAGAGAATAGCTGCTAACCATTACTCATCGCTGCTTGACCCTATGTCGCCTTGTATGACACCCCACGCGAGAGATTGGGGGTGGTGACATTTGTATTCTGCTCTGCCGTCACCGCACGGCGGACAATGTATTGGCATCGTGAAAAAACAAATTAGTCGGAAAATTTTTGAAAAATTACGTGACGATCCGTTTTTTCCGGCGGGTGGCTACAAGGACGTTAGTTAACTTGCCGAAATATGTCTAACCTTTCACCTTTACGTTGTAAGCCAACGGGTACCCTCGCAATGTAAAAATAAATTTCTATCATCCAAAGAGGGAACTTTTACAAATACCCTGTGTTCTGTCTGTTGAGCTTGGGTTTGTTTTTTGATTATTAATTTTGTTTGTTATTAGAACTTTACATAAATAATACAAAAGATATACAACTCAAAAATTTGCCCCTACCACTATTCCAACTAGAATCCCTTGCCTGATAGCTAGCGCATCGGCCATTCTAATTTATCGCAACCATTACGCGATTCGATCGATTTTAGGGTAATAATGCCTGGCTTTTTTTGCTATTAACAAATTATCTGACAACCGATTTAAAACCATAATATTTATTTAAAAAATACTATTACTACATTTTGTAATTACTGACTTAGAAATATCAGGAAGACGAAGCAAGATTGGTTATTCATCTCTCTATTACAACTCTTCCCGCAATCAAGACAAGATTGTGGTAAACCATCGGCGTATTCTGTACCCATGGTGGTTTGCATAACTAATTCAGGAATTCCTATGATACATAATTATATAGGA
Source organism: Cataclysta lemnata (assembly GCA_963931975.1). Lineage (NCBI taxonomy): Eukaryota > Metazoa > Arthropoda > Insecta > Lepidoptera > Crambidae > Cataclysta > Cataclysta lemnata. The sequence continues at coordinate 9,663,367 of OZ008346.1, read as the reverse complement.
GGAGAGAAATTCTCCAATGCGTGCCCACACGTTGTAATTTGGCGTGAACATACTCCCGTATGATAAATAACTTCGACTTGACTGAGGGCTGTGATACCTAAGCGAGTTATTGTATTGTTTGTGCAAATGGAACATTCTCGAGCGTTCGGAAGTTCAGCGGATTGAAGCAAAATTTACTGTGGGATTGTGTCGGATTTATTTTTAACTCTGAACGAATACATGTATGTGACCTACTTCTAATAAGGAGCTTGGTTGCGCAACCTCGCCACTGTAATGTTATGGAAGCTAAGATGGGTGACCAAAAATATGTACTGCCTTCATATGTTTCAGAAAGCAGCTAAAGAATATATAAGTTAGTTACAATATATTAATTTTATAAATAATTTCGAAATATTCAATCCCATGGGGTTGAAATAGGGTAACAAAGTGAAACAGAAGATTGTGTATAATACTTTTACTTATTTGACCCATGCTAGCAAAGCCGCAGGTGTACCAAGTATTATAAAATACCGTAATTCTTGCTTGTCCACAAAAAAGATTTAAATTATGTCACGACCACAAGTTGTGCATCACCCTCGGTGTACGAGCTATGCGTGACCCTGCATCAAGATTCTTGAAGCGTCTGCAGTAAAATGAGCAATGTGACCATAATAAGTACAACATTCCCGGTTTATGTTCTAAGGCTAAATATCTAATCTTTTAGAGAACCCCAGCGAAAGTAATGGAAATGTTTTGAGGGCATAGGAATTCCTAGCCCTGTGGTGAGCTATTTGACAAATTGTTTTTATTTCTGAGCTTTGAACATAATTGGTTTTGGTAGTTGTTGTTGTTATAGTATGCATTGTGTGTAATTAGTATAAAGAGCTGGATAATAGTACAGTGCTTAAGGCCGAGTGCCTTAGGCACTGTACTATTGTCCAACTGAGATGCGATTGCGTAAACTAAGCAATATTCGGCAAGGCTGATCGTTTGATGGGTGAATAGGAATATAGTCTATTGAGTAGGTACTGTGCACTGGAAGGCACGCTGAATCGTTTGTTATGTGCAGTCTTTAATACCCACCCATCTGCAGAGTGGGTTATGGCCTATTGTCCATAATATTTTATTCCATCGATAGGGAATAAGGCACCTACCACCTACCCATTCGGGAATAAAAAGCGTGATGTATATATGTATGTCTAACGTTACAAGAGTTTTTAATTGTTCTAAGATTACAGCAAAACTTCATATCGATATTTTAGCCAGCGAAACTATATAATTATTATTTTTATTACACAGCACCTCAAAATTTTTCGAACTAAAGTTAAGAAACTCGATGGAGAACTCTAACAAGTGCAAAATATAAAAATTCCCAACAACATCGTGTTAAATTACCCGCCTTGCAATAACTCAAAAAAACACTGTTGTTTTCATTGAGCGATATTTTATTTCAGAATTATTACCCTGTAACGAAATATGCTTGGGGCTATCGTAGTGATTAATTTATTACACTAGCGTTCATTAAATTTGACTCAGTCCAAGTAAAGTGGCAAGTAAAATCTTTGCCCATTTTATAGACGGAGTAATATTGAAAGATTCAAAATTCATATAAATACAAATTATAACTTTAGTTACATCCTATTCACTAGTAAATCAAATGAGGTTCATATAACTACAAAGAAAAAAAAAAGAAATAAAATAATTCTAAGACGATGATACTCATGATGCGCGCCATAATTTTTATAAATTTATTTTTCAAACGAGGTTTCACACCACCATGTTTGGATCCTTGGTGGTGTGAATTCTGATGCTTTTAAGGGGACTTTTTAATACCTACCCTTGATGCGTAAGTGCTCGGCTATGTGCCGAGGACTTACGACCCAAGCTAGTCTAAGCCAGCCAAGTCAGTCACTATGGGACACAATACACCCGGATCCATAAAATGCTTAAAAAATGTCGTCCGATGAATATTTTAATACACCAGTGATATAGAACGACTCCTCTATAAAATTTGCCGAAGAGTATTATTAATAATTGAATAAGGTTCGGGAATGTGGACCCAATTGTCCCCGCGATACCTATGGCATAAGTTAATTACACTAATGAACAAGGGAAGAAGGTACGCTCAAAAAATCCACCCCAAGATCACTCCAAAGTCTTTAGTACGATGTTCATCTCGTGGTTCATTAGCGCCTAGAGCTAGCGGACGGTTTATATAGCGACAGGAATTGGAGCTTAAATAATATTGGAATTTTATTCTTAGCGCGTAATTTATAGCGTCGTATTTGAATGGTCAATTTTAATAGGTACGTTATATCTCATTTCTATAATCGCATAAGGATATTAAAAATATTAGGTGCTCTAATTATAGAAAACAAAATTATTTATAGTGTCGTTATATAAAAAAAAATACTTCTCAATTTGTCCTGCATACATCGAAATACCTATATTTTAATTAAAAAATATTTATTTAAATTACGCATCTACATTTGACAGACGAATATTGTGATATTTTATAAATATTTACTACGGTAAAGCAAAAGTAACACGTAAAATTAATATTTCTTTTTCTTTTTTAGTTATCAGAGACGACTACAGATCCGTAGCGCCGTAGCACAGTCACGCACGTAGCACCAGATGAGAAACAAACTACTACAACAATTATTATTTTCCTCAGAATATTAATCAACCATTATTTTCAGCATTTGCAATCATTGCAGTGAAATAGCCCGATTCGCAATCTTCAAAATATTATGGAGACTGATTCTATATTTTCAAAATGTAACTATACTCGGCATAAAGCGAGAGTCAAAATATAAACAGTCTTGATACATATTTTAATATAAAATACAAAAATGAAAATGAGTAATACGTATTTTACAAATCGTAATGATTTTCTAACATGGATGATGTATTTTTAAATAGGCTCTTATTTTCAGATCAATTTCGTAGGTAAAGAAATGTATCAAAATTATTTACATTTTGTCTCTCTAGTGGCGGGGAGTCTACAGCTTGAACGTGAAATTTTTGACCGTTCAAAACTGAATTTTAATCATCAATATCATATTTGCTATTATATTGAAGATTAATATATGAAATGTGTTAAATTTCAGCCGTTTAGAAAAACACTATCAGAATATACGATGGTACAAAAATTATTCAAAATGGTTCTGCCCTCGTCTTCTTTGTAATAATTTTTCTTACATTTATAAATGTTCATATAAAAATCTAATAATAACTTTAACTGTTCAATGTTGTATTCCAGCGACATGTAACCAGAACCAAGAATAGAGTAGCTCCTTCATTAGTGGAGGGGCGCGGGGTGGCGGGCGTTTCAACTATGGACCACATTTTTTGTCTTTCCACCGATGGAGTTTCCTTCTAAATTATCACAAGAATTACACTTTTTCCCGTAATTCTCGACTGGTGATATCGGTTTCTTTTTCATCTCAAATAGTTTAACAGATTTTCTTTTGTGAATACAATTGTGTACGCGTTTTTATTCGATATTTAACTTGTCCACATTACTAAATAAATATTGATTTTTGAACAAAATTTTCGTTTTGAAATTAGCGGCTTTAGGAATATAATATTTATGCGCTGTTTGTTTATGCGCTGTGCTTTCGTAGTAAGTTGTGGGCACATTCTCCTTACCAGTGGAAACACTGAAGGGTGTATATTATGTAATTAAATATTATGAAGATAATTTCGTATTAATATCACGCCATCACAGTTTAGTAACTGAATCTCACAAAAGCTTCCATCAATATTTATTAACATGTCACTAAAACGTGCTCACACAGTTTGAAAATGACCTGCAACCACAAAATTATATTTCTACCTCGGCGTTCATTATAACGTTGTCGATTCAGTAGGTGATTTTGTAGTTTATGCTTCACAATAATGCTGCGAAGCCTGTGTCAACAACAAACTCATATTAAAGTTTTAATGAAACTGCATCCGTTGGTTTTCCAGCTGCTAGATTCTGAGAACTAAGTTTTCGCCAGAGAAACGTTTACACGATTACTGTTGCTTTCTCAATTTTATTGTAACTAGAATTCTGGGCAAACAAACACTGAGATCCTAATTCGTTCTTATTAAAAATCTAGTATATGTATAAAAATCTCGTGTCACAGTGTTTGTTGTCGAATTTCTCCGTAACGGGTTGACGTGGAAGGACGTAGAAGGAGAGGAAGACCAAAGAAGAGATGGATGGATTGTGTAAAGGAGGACATGATAGCGAGAGGAGTGTATGAGAAATTGGTGAAGGATCGAAAGGAGTGGAAGAAGAAGACATGTTGTGCCGACCCCGCCTAGAGCGGGATAAGGGCAGAAAGAAGAAGGGTTGACCGATAATAATTATGATTTTTTTTGTGTATTTGGTTGGTATGAGAATAGGTCGTAGGCTATTTATACAGGCTATATAACCCTAGGTGATAAGGGCAAAACAGCGTTTGATTCGATGCCCGATTCAGCTACAAATAATATAAAATGTGTATAATAATTTAAAATATAATAACACAAACCACGGGAGAGGGGTGTGTAGCTTTGAAGTATAAAGACCACAATTAGTGTCGGACGTTTCTACGAGGGCGGGTCAATAAGTCCGTGACTTTTGGAATAAAACACAGATTTTTTGATAAATAAATCATTTTATTTTTCAACGTAGTCTCCCTTGAGCTCTATACACTTTGTCCAACGCTTTTCCAATTTTTTATCCCTTCTAAAAAATAAGATTTGTCGAGGTTCAAAAAATTCAAAAAGTCACGGACTTATTGACCCGCCCTCATATTGACATGGACAAATTTAATTGTATTAAACTTAGTACGTAAATTAAATTTCTAATAAATCACGTTACCAGTAGAAGAGCTGACTCGTATTCGATAAATACTTCGTTGTAAAGTTTCGCATAATTCATTACAATTATTAATTAAAGTCGGGAACATCTGGCGTTTATACTCACAATAAGTTGATAATTACGTTGTGCCCATAATATACTTACACTTATTTGATGCAGAATTTGTGGAGACGCCGCAGAAGCCACAAGCATCCACTGTCAAGAACACGCGGTGCCTCGGTAAATATATAATTAGTTGCTAAAATTAAGACAAGAGGCTTTCCGCTACTTTGTGCACATTTATTAGGTCGTTCTTTTACAAAATAAATAGGAACTGAACTACAATCTTTAAAACTATACACGTAAATTCATCACGCCTATTTATTCCCAATCCAATATAATTGCCAATGGGTACGTTGACGGCATAGCAGAATACAATTGACAAAACGTGAGTGTTTCACCTCTGCGTAAACGCTAATTTATTGACTTCTGCAATAAATTGACGTTTAAATGCTCGTTAAGTAATCACAATATGGTACAATGATTAAAGTTTTCATCAACATCATCCATCATCATCCGGGTCATCCGCCTGATGGCGGGCTGCGGGCATCGAGCGGTAGCTCATGGCCCGGGCATCAACTCAGGGGACATCAGTCCCCCGGTGGTCTGAGCCGCCGTCTAAGACAGCGGGGCTCCCCATCGCCCCTCTGTGCTCGACCCCGGTCTGGTGGCGAGGCCCTCGGCGCGGTCTAACCATATGCCGGGTGGTTTGCCGTGGGGCAAGGCCCAGCTAGGAGCCAGCGAGCGGGCCTCGACTTATGCCATGTACCCGAAGGAGCAGAGAGTAGGGTGGAAGGAACCTGGTGGTGGGTCGGCGAGATAAGTGGGGATGATTAAAGTTTTGTCGCTGATTTCGACACACCTAAATAATATAAAACAATTTATACATAAATGACCATAGATAAAGATTTTGGTGGTTAGAAAAAGAATTTCGAAAAATTATGGTCTTGAGGCGGGAATCGAACCCGCGTCCGCTGCTATCCGGGCAGGTGCCTGACCGTTCGGCCACCCAATTATTAAGTTAATTAATTAATAAGTTAATTAATTAACTTGCCGAAATTCTTCTAACCTTTACACTTCACGTTGTAAGCCAACGGGTACCCTCGCAATGTAGAAATAAATTTCAAACATTCCAAAGCAGATATTTTTACAAATACCATGCGTTCGGTTAAGCTTGCGTTTGCTTTATAAACTATTAGATTTTAATTTCAACATTATATAAATGTTAGAAAAATTAGTACAAAGATTTTGGTGGTTAGAAAAAGAATTTCGAAAAATTATGGTCTTGAGGCGGGAATCGAACCCGCGTCCGCTGCTATCCGGGCAGGTGCCTGACCGCTCGGCCACCCAAGACACTAATTAACTTGCCGAAATTCTTCTAACCTTTACACTTCACGTTGTAAGCCAACGGGTACCCTCGCAATGTAGAAATAAATTTCAAACATTCCAAAGCAGATATTTTTACAAATATCATGCGTTCGGTTAAGCTTGGGTTTGCTTTATAAACTATTAGATTTTAATTTCAACATTATATAAATAGTTGGCCTTACAACGTGAAGTGTAAAGGTTAGAAGAATTTTGGCAAGTTAATTAGTGTCTTGGGTGGCCGAGCGGTCAGGCGCCTGCTCGGATAGCAGCGGACGCGGGTTCGATTCCCGCCTCAAGACCATAATTTTTCGAAATTCTTTTTCTAACAACCAAAATCTGTATACTAATTTTTCTAACATTTATATAATGTTGAAATTAAAATCTTATAGTTTATAAAGCAAACCCAAGCTTAACCGAACGCACAGTATTTGTAAAAATATCTGATTTTTTCTTCTAATCCGCCAGTCCAGGGTCTGCCGTGCCTGTGGATGCGTGGCTAGGGGCGAACCTAGTCTCAAGCGTGCCATTTAAGCCCTGGAAGCAGGCGAACCCAGAAACAGGCTAGCCTTACCCTGGCATGCGGGGCTCTGCCAGGGCCGACAAACTTTTCCCTAGCTTCTCGTGGGGACGCAATGGACACCAGAAAGCTTATCCATAAAAATGGCGCCGATGTAGTTCGCCACCCGTCACGTCACGAACCTCACGGGGGCGGAAAGTGGCTCACGGAGAGCCGCTTTGCTACGTTGAATGTTAGAGGAGGAATGCAAGGTAAGATAGATGAAGTATGCGAGATTATGGATAAAAGGCATATTGATGTGTTGTGTTTGAATGAGACGAAAAGGAAAAGTAGTGACACCACCGAACATGGCCCTTATACAGCATACTGGTCTGGAGTTCCCGGATCCAGCAGAGGCAAACAGGGCGTTGGGTTCCTACTTTCCAAAAGAATGGCAGAGTGTGTGACTGAATATAAGTGCGTGTGTTCCAGGCTCCTCTGGCTGAGGTTGAAGGTTGGCCTTACTCGAATCTTCATCCTTGGTGTATATGCACCTACAGATTTAGGTTCGAGTAGGTCCAAAAAAGACCTAAGAAGTCAGGAAGAGTTCTGGGATAGTATGAGAGATTGCCTGAAACAGCGCAAGGAGAATGAGAGAATTATAATGTTAGGTGATTTTAACGGATGGGTAGGAATAAAGCGAGATGGTTATGAAAAGGTATTAGGTAAGTTTGGGGATGAAAGAGTCAATGAGAATGGGAAAAGCTCGTTAGATGTATGTTTGGAATGGAACCTCTTAGTGACAAACACAATGTTTGCCCACAAGAGGATCCATATGTATACGAGAGAGGATGAATATTCGAAAAGTATGATTGATTTTGTGATTGTGGATGAAAGATTGAGAAGTAAGGTTCAGGATACAAGGGTGTTCCGAGGTAGCGGACTTTACTCAGGCCACTTCCTGGTAGTTAACCGAATAAGAGGTCTGTTTAAAAGATGGCGGCACCGTGCCACGGCCTCTGTAAGAATCCTGGAAAGGATAAAAGTAGAAAATTTGCAAGAGGTGCATGAGGAATATGTGCGAAAGTTGAATGAAAGGTTAATTGAATATGACGTAGATTCAGTAGCTGAGATTGAAGACATATGGAAGGTTTTTAAAGATGACGTTGTGAATGTAGCTACGGAAGTATGCGGTGTGGCGAAAAGAGGAAAAGAAAAGAGACAGAAGAGTGAATGGATGGATGGAGAAGTACAGAAGGTAGTGAAAGAAAAGAAGAAAGTTTGGCAAGATTGGTTAGCAAAGAGAGCTGACCAAAGGGTATGTAAGGATAGCGGATGTAGATAAAGCGAAAAAGCAATATAAAAGATTAAATTTGTTAGCGAAGAGTGTAGTCAATAGAAAGAAAGATGAACGAAAAGATGAGTTTGATAGGAAAATCTCTGACAATTTCCAAAATAACATTAAAGTTTTTTGGAAATCTGTACGGAGAGCTCGAGGAAAGAGCGCAAACTCGGAGTTAAAACGAGTCAGCGACAAGGATGGAAGTGTTTTAAATGGCGAAAAAAGAGTGCATGAGTGAATGCAATAGGTGGAAGGAATATTTTGAGAGTTTATTTGAAAGGTCAGATGTCCAGTCCAGTCCCAGGCTAATCATATGGAAGGAAATTTGAATGAGAATGAAATAAGTATGCATGAGATTGTGCAAGCATTGAAAGGTATGAAAGCAGGAAAGGCGGCAGGGTGTGATAGGATATCGGTCGAGATGCTGAGGGCTGGTAAGTGCTAGAAAAGGCTTATGACCGTGTGGTGAGGAATAAACTATGGTCGATTTTGTCGATGCATAGGGTGAGCAGTAGCCTGATCCAAGCATTGAAATCTTTCTATGAAGATTCCAATGCTTGTGTTAGGATAAATGGCGCATACACAGAATCGTTTCGCATCGGAACAGGTGTGAGACAAGGATGTGTAGCGTCACCATGGCTGTTCAACTTATACATGGACAACTGTCAGACGCGACTAAAAGAATTTGATTGTGGATTAAGAATGAACGAGTTACTAATCAAATGCCTGCTGTACGCCGATGACCAGGTTATATTAGCGTCATCAGAAACAGATTTGCAGGAGATGGTATGAAAGTAAATGTAAGCAAGACAAAGGTCATGGTTTTTGAAAGGGATGAACAAATGACGAAGTGTGAAATTAAGATTGCGGGTGAGAATGTTGAACAAGTGAAAGAGTTTGTGTATTTGGGATCTGTATTTACGAGAGATGGAAAATGTGATAGTGATATTGAAAAGAGGGTGAAAGCTGGGAATATGATAAACGGGGCTTTGCACACTTTTATGAACAGCCAAAGCGTGTCCAGAAAGGCTCGTATGGCTGTTGATAATGGAGTGCTGGTCCCGACATTAACGTATGGAAGTGAAAGTTGGGTATGGGAGAAGAACCATGAAAGTAGAATAAATGCAGTAGAAATGAGAGCGTTGAGGAGCATGGCTGGGGTAAGGCTGAGCGATCGATTGTATAACAGTGTGATAAGAGAAATGTGTGGTTTGAAAGAAGATGTAATGACAAGGATTGAGAAAGGGATGCTCGCATGGTTTGGTCACGTAGAAAGAATGGATGAAAGGAGACTGACAAAAAGGATATACATGGCGAAAGTGAATGGAGAAATGGGAAGGGGAAGGCCTAGGCGGATCTTTCATAATCAAATTGAAAGTCTATTAAATAAGGGCCAGGTCAAGAGTACCCGAAACCGACGGGCATGCATGAAGAGATTAATGAGATTGGATGAAGCGAAAGAAGTATGTAAGGATCGTAGCAAGTGGAAAGAAGTGATCTCTGCCTACCCCTGTGGGAGAAAGGCGTGACATATGTATGTATGTTAAAATAGTACCGAACGTATGAATTCTAAAAAAACCCGTACACATATTTTCGTGCCGTCTGTCCCAAAAAGAGAGTCTGGGGATCAGAACGGGATAAACTTTAATTTTAAATATCTGATCCCCTACAAATTTGTTCTTGGGGATACGACCGGCATAAAAAATAAATTAAAATATATCTGATACACCAGAGGATCGATTCTTGGGGATCGGACCGGAATAACTCTATTTTTAACAAAACCAATTAAAATTATTTTTTTAAATTATGTACCTATAATTTATTATATTTACTTTCTTCTTTCCTTTTTTTATTATATTTACTATAGGTATGTACTTAAAAAAAGAATGTTTATATTTAAGTATTATCATTATCTTTATTAAAATGAAGTATAAAAAAAAATCAAAAATCTCTTATAGGTAGGTTAAAATAGCACAATACATATTTTGGCAGTCTATGTAGGTAAGCATGCAGGTATACAATGTATGTATGTAGTAGTAAAATAAATCTTTACTTCGAAATAACTCGGGATCTACCGATGTATAGATACACCGATATGATAAAACGACACACCGAGATGATAAAGCAATCCACCGATGTGACAAAACTATGCGTTGATCATGAATCAAAACACCGATATTAGATGTACGACACCGTTGTGAAAATTAACACCGAAATGATAAAAATTATCACATTGGTGGGAAAAAAGACATGATATGAGTACACCGACATGAGAAATAACACACTTTTTCGAAAATTTTTAAAAATGCATAAAATCTAGGATAAATTCAATAACAGTCAATGAAGCTAATTCACTTACTACCTTTGTTAGAACCAAACAGCAATAATAAAACCACTCATTACACTAGAAAAATGCAACCACCGATAATATGAAAAATTGTCCTGGAGCAATTTTAATGGCATACTTAGTTTATTTGCGGGAATATGCAGCGATTTGACACACCTCCGTCCCGACTGCGCACTAGCACACACTAAAGAGGGAAATAAAAATGAGGTGGAGACGCTATCGGACTCGTCGATGTAAATTAAGGCTTAAATTACTTTTGTCCAGCGATATGAGACCATTTTGCAGGACAAGTACGTTTGTGCCTCTCAGTAATAATAATATTGTATTATGTAATAAAATACGATGTATGTTAATAATAAAACTAATGTTCTATGCAATAGAGTAAGTTATATACTTAACTTACTTATTTTTATTAGTATATAAGCGTTTTTGTTTGTAAAACAAGTAGGGGGACAGCACCGATATGAAAAATAGAGGTTTATGTATTTATTTCTACCTACCTTTATATATAGTCCTAGGTAAATTATATTTTTGCCACAACCCAATAACTAACTACCTTTTGAATACAAAAAATAATAATTCCGAACAATTTTCCTTTTTTCAAATACGAATTTCACCGAAGACAAAAAAAGTCATTTGGGAAATTCACCCATTTACAATTTCCTTTTAAAGTTACCGCGGGGATTTCGGCAAATATGACTCCCTACTTTACGCGTTCAAAGCGACCAGTGGATACTGTAAATATGGCTAGTCATTTCGTGTTTCAGGAGAGTCTCAACAAAAAAACACTCTGCAAAAATCATGGACATTTTTCAATAAGCAAGTTACGGCTTATACAGCTCTTTTATTATATGGCCCGTGTACGTTTGCCGAGAGAGAAAGACACTCTCAGGCGCGGGATGAGAGACGTGATTCAATTTGCATGATATGATGGACGGATTACCCGTGTGCGCACTCTGTGGCCCTTTACTGGGACAAATAGCTGAAGGTTCCCGACTAGCTCCTGAATTAGGTTCACTTATTTTCAGCCCGCGCAGCTCGGTAGCTGGCTTAGCGCGCCCGGCCTGCGATTCCGAAAACCGAAACATTGTATAACTAAGGCCGGATGGGTGAACGAAAATAATAATAGTTTGTCCGCGCTTCGAAATCATGTTAAGCCGTTGGTACCGGCTATATCTGACCAATCCGCACGAGGGTGGTGTGGTGTAGTGGGTTATGGCTATTCTATCATCCATAGAAAGAGATCTGTGCCCTAGTAGTGGGCTAATTAAGGAGCTGATAGAGAGAGGTTTAAAGCAAGTAAAATTAAATACAAAGTTGGGTTGAACCCGGTCCCTTGGTGCCTTAGTTTGTGAACTACAGGCACATAGGATTAAATATGGCGATGGTTTCTATTTTACTCCCATTAATATTACATTTGTATGCTAAAGTTTATCGACATTTACATCTAGGTAGATTGATATTAAATTCAGTATGTTACTAATGTAACCTTCAAAAGACCAACTTGGACTATGTAAATTCTATTTTTTATTACTTTTAATATTTTTTGCCATTTCATTTATTATGGTACTAATGCATTATCGCTTTATTAATTCGTGAACACACTTATTTGAACGCTAGACTGAAAAACTTTCGCCTCCTTATTTATGATTTTAAATATATCCACACATTATGCACATAGGGCGTAATAAATTGACTGTATATTTAATTACGTATAATTACAGTTCATATAACTTATTATAATTTACCTATGAAATTACCGTTTTCTATTAAATAAGTTAGAGTATTTTTTTTCAAACATCTTTGTTAACGCAGTGGCAATCTATTGGTGCTGTTCTTGTAAAAATCAGCTGGACTGGAGACAACAAACTCTTCAAAGACGTTTTGTACTGCCCCACGGGAATTGAATTTTCTCCCGCTAAAAAGTTGTCTAAATTTTAGTAAAATATAAATCAAACATACTTGATTAATGTATGTTTGAATTATATTTCTGTAATACAACATCAAATGTCAATTGCCACGTGAAATAATTGCCGCGGCTTCATTGTAGTAAATATAGTGAACAGAAATACGAACACAGCTACACGAGACCAGACTCGGTCGAGTCAACAAAATTTAATAATTTCGAGCTCTTTCTCGGCTTGGAAGGCACGTTACGGCGACTCAGTTTTTACTGCAGGCATTCCTGCCTATCAAACCGAATTGGACATGAGGTAGACTTGATAGGACCCAAACTACTCGTTTATGAGATGGAGCCTGTGCGCAGAATGTTGATTTTTAAGAGTTATAATATAACGAGGAATGGGCAGCAGAACTAAAGTTCCCGGTGAATGGCAATAGGCTCACTCCATAAAAGTAGTATTTATTAAACATGGGAGCTGGAATAAACTTGGAGAAAAAGCGTCACCACACCGTCATGTGTAGTGACGACAGAGAAAGACATACGCAAACCCCAAATCGTTTGGGAGCAGGGTAGGTACCTAGTGAGTATACTTTACCTATTAATGAAAGAACAAGTATGAAGATGTTTAAAACTTTTCTAGTTAAAAATAATCCTTTAAGTGTAAGCCATTAAGTTTACTTCTGGGCCTGCCTGGAATGAGTTACTAAGCCGCAATACATCGTTACACCACCAAAACTTCCCAATCCATCTGTGAACCAAATTTTATCAAATCCTTTTCGTCAAGCGACGCCATACAATCCTAGAACAGCTAACTCTATCATTTACTCAATTTATTGGATTGATTCAACAAAAAATAACGTTTAATTTTGGAATTTCAACATGATGTTAAATTCAGAAGAAGAAGCCTAGTGATCGCCACTCGAATTGTGGAAAACGCATGTTATAGTGAATAAACAAGTATTATTTTTTTCAATTGTTAATTTTCTCAATTTCTTTCTTTATTTCATGTTGAATACTCGTGGCAGGCAACACTAGTTAAAAGGAAATCGTATTATTAGCAGAATTCGTGCCTCGTCGATTCGTAGTACATACTACTACATACCTGCATGGATGCAACGCAAAGTTTCCTCGGGCATTTATAGTCGTTGAAACAAAAGAGGAATAAGTTGGAAGCGAAAGGCGGAACCCTCTCATCTCTCGAACGCGATCTCGCTTTGTTCGTAAACAATGTGCAACGGACAGGACTCCCATAAACTTGCAAACTCAAAATCCGATAGTCCGATCAGTTCAAAACTTATTAAATCTCCATCTTTATACGTCTAGTTTCGAATATAACTGTGAAGGACATACATACCACCTCCTTGCATAATAATTAGATATCTGCTTTATAAAATACCCGAGATGAACAAGATAAAAATAATTTAATATACAGGGTGGAATTTTGTAATGCCACCTAAAGGGAAGTACTCTTAATACTGTAGTTAGAACATTTTACTCAAAGGAAACATTCCTTTATTTTTGAAAAGAAAGAAAACTGCATTCAAAGATTTTTTGGCCGTGTGGTGACGGCAGAGTAGAATACAATTGTCAGCACCCCAAATCTCTCCCGTGGGGGTCGTACAAGGCGACTAAGGATAAATCAGTGATGAGGGATGGGCAGCAGCGTTCCTCTTATACCACCTAGCAATGTACTTACTGCGACACTTTTGTGCCCGATATATGGCAATAGGCTTGCCACCTATTACATGGGACCTAACATAATTGGCGAAATGTGGGTGCTAGTTCACCTCTGCCTACCCCTTCGGGGATATAGGCGTGATTTATGTATGTATGTATGTAAGATTTTTGAAAATTCGCTTGCCACACCCGGGAATCGAACCAACTAAAATCTGTAAAAATTACATCCTGTACTTTTATTGCATCGATCGTTAGGGTCAATTATAAAGACGAAATCTTTCTAACAAACCTGATAAATTAAATGAAAGAAAAGCCATGAAACCCTTAATTATTTTATTTATTTACAAAAAATGGTAAACTAACTAATTAGTTGCTCGAAATGGGCTCCATTCATTCATCCATCTCACTCCTTTAGATTTTTTTATAGGGATATTATGTAGGAGATATTGTGAGGATATTATTAGTTTTTAACGTACTCTGCGTAGAGTGTGTTAAAAACTACATGACACCGGCAAATTGTTAATAATATTACAAAATATTACAAAAAGTATTTCTTAAAAAATAATTAGGAACAAATGTAACGGATAGGATATTAGATAGCGCTTACTTAATTATTTTAATAAATCCAAACGAACCTTATTCAAGGTATAAATTCTCAGGAAAGGCTCATGGGATAAATAAAATCAAGGAGCGAACGAATGATCGCGGTTAAGTGAAATTAACTGCAAGAAATCGGCTTAAGAAACCAGTAAGCCGTAGTAAGGCCATACATTTTCCCACCTACTGATTTTCGATCCCAGAAAATATTTCAGTTACGGTGCCGTACATTTTATAAGCATAAGTTAATTTATAAATATTGAAGCCGTATTGTGTTATGACCTTATTCATAGAGGACTTTTAGAGAAAAAAAAATAATATACATAATAATATTAAAAATGTATACACTAATAAACTTATAAACAACCGTGACTCGAGTGACCCGACAGACATTAGCCCCTACCGGGATTCGAACGCATTATCTCCTGGCCAATAGCCAGCGATCTGACCATTCTTCCAAACCAGCCGTCAAAGAAAACCTCTATGGTAAGCTCTACCTGTTATTCTTATTTATTTTCAGATATAAACTGATTCTTATCAGGGCATTAGACATTTCTATACCATTTTTACTTTCATCAATTGAGAAGGCCTGAGCTCCAGCAGTGGGGGCATTAAAGGGCTGGTAGTGATGATGATGCTTTACCATTTGTACGTTGGCATAGATATTTGTACCTCTGATAATCTTTGGGCGCTTTTTGACTTAAAATATTAAGTAGTTGAAACGGTGCTAACACTATCATAAGTCATATAACTCTAAGTACCATTTTTGTAAATACGTTGGTAACGAATTTGCAAAAAGATACTAATCTCAAAACACTTCAAACCATTTAGCTTATTTTAACCCGAACAGATCGGCTGAGAGCTCTACATTACAGAGGTGCATGTCTTTGACGGATTCAGAGAATTCAAAACATTAAAAAAATGTATAGCCATATTTTTTTGCGAACATTATACTGTTGCCCAAACCAGTAGTAGTATCTTTTAGCTAACTACTTCGTCATATTTCTATGCCGTAGGCAAAAAACTTCATCGGTAATAATAAAACTCATTTACCTAGGCCGCCGAAAAGATTTCATTACTGTTACTAGATTTGTTTAAGCGATGAATATTGAGTTTTAAAGTGTTAACCCCCAAAAGTGTTTACTAAAGTATTGACTGATAATACGAATTTCTGAAATCTTGCCCAAGTTTTAGGAGCCTTAATTTAATTTAGTTCAGCTACGTCGGCGTAACGTCAGTGGCGCCCGTAGATACCCTGACTCCCGATTAAAGCTTTTATCGGAGGACTGATTAAGTGTCGAGGCCACGATGGATTTATTGTAAAAGTTGGCCGTTCGCTGAGGTTAGTGATTCAAGCCCGCACTTTAGTCGAATAATTGTCTACGTGCTCGGAATGGAGGCTTCCTGCCGGCTTTAATAAGATCAGATAAAGAGCTCAAGGCAGGTGTGTGCGCAGATCTATTCACTCTATTCGGTTTTCCCCCCAGAAACGGTATCGCAGCGGTGTGCGACCTCACACCAACTTTGGACACACTACGTCACTAATAAATTGTGTGGCAAGGGCAAATTATGTCAAAGGAATAATTTCCGATCATTCAATAGTTTTGAAGTTCGAACGCGATTTCCAGCTAAACTTTATTCTTAATAAAATTATAGAGCGTACCAGCATGTAATTTTGCTAATTTAGATTTAACGTTTTACGAGATATTTTAATTTTATTTAGACGTTTTTGTTGAACGGTTGCCTGGTGACACAAAGTAGTTTTCTCAGCATAATATAGAATAGAACAGCAGAGCAAAATGCAACTCTCCCCACCCCCAAGGTTTAAGACAGCGATGTGAATCGGCAGAGGCGTTCCTCTTATATTACCTAGCAATATACTGCGATTTACGTGCCCGATAGATAGCAATAGGCTTGCTGCCTATTACATGGGACCGAACATAATTGACGCAACATAGGTGTTATACACACAATTACAACATACACTTCTGCCTATTAAGTGTTATTTATGTATGTACCTATGTATAGTTAGGTGGTAAATTCATCTCTAGAACATTTATTTTACGCAAATTCCTAGCGACATCGTAATTTCAGAAATAGGTAAGGTGGTTATAATTCCAGAAATGTTTAGTAACTGTACGTCCTAGCCCAGGTAGTTTTATAGCTACTGGGGTCGGTCTCGAATAGCTAGTGGCAAAACCATCCTAATTATATTTCATTATCATGAGATCATGACCGTAATAAGAAGACGTCTCAGCTTAATATTGTTTAGAAAACCATTTCGCTGTAAAGGGGAGCTGTATGCTGTTAGATTGAATGGTTCGAGAGGCTTCTTTGGGGTAATATCCAGCCGTGTCGAATTTTAAGAACAAGATAAATTTTTATTTCTTATTATACTGAAGATATTGGATTGCGTGAGAAGTGACATAAATGCGAATGGAGTGAACAGGAGTGAATGGGAGTCGACAAGTAAATGGAATGGGAACCCCAAATTAAATGGGTGAAAATGAAACAAGAAGCAATAAGGTCAAAGATTTTTTTAAACAAAAGTAAGCTTTTTTCTAACAAAGGTACTTATGATATTTTATGTCCTGTACTGACTAAATAAACAAGTACTTACTACTAACATTCTGTTCATTTCACTGTAAATCGTTAAATAATTATACTGAAGATACGCGGTATTTTTTCCTACATTTATCAAAGTATTTGCGCTTGGTACACTACTAAGTTGCCTTGGGTGAACCAAGGGTAGATTTTTGTCACCTTGTTAGAATATGAAGGGTACGCCGCATCATGGGAAGAGATTCCTTCAAACCGGGTGTGCGCTCGGGGACCGCATTCCAACTCGACTGTACTTAGTAGAATTTTGTATACCTATAATCGGGGTGCTGCCAGAAACTTTGTAATCGTGATTCAGGTCTTACTAATCTTGTTCTGCCTTATCACAAAAGTCATAAGGTCTCATTTTGACTCCATTATTAATCGTCAGCTGTCACACTTTTCGCTGGTCCATTTCTCGGTTACTTGATACCTAAGGTTGTTTCGAAGCGCTATTACGTAGCCGCTACAACTTAATAATATGAATTTGGTGGGTGTATCAAGAGAAATATTTTCTTACCATTATCCACTTGTATTATTATGGATCTTCAAAATTTGGTTGTGAAAATGGCGCAGAATCAAAGCTATTGAGAACGCATGTATAAGAGAGATAGCAAGATATCCGAACGTTTCTCCTATTCTTCGTCATTCCTAAAATATAGTTATTAACGGCTAGCTTATTTTACAACTAATTTCAATGCAATTTTCTTGAATTAGACTTTATTTTCATTAAAAGTTTTGCTAATAAACTGATATGCAAAACAGAAACTACCCCTGGTACACCAAATACACATATGGTACTATCGGTTCACCCAGGTGAACTAAGAGGATGTACCACGGACAAATACCTACTGCTTTTGAACATTCGCTGGGGTTGATTGGCGTTTCCTTTTTGTGGTAAAGTAATAGAAGTCTCAGATGAAGCACATACTGTCCTCATAAGCGAAGAGCGTTATCTCAATAAAACTAACTTCCGATAATTTCAAAATATTGCCACTACTACTTCTTACTTTTGTGTTTACAGTAAATTTATTCTAAACTTCTAAGTAAGGTACTTAGCAATTTTAGATAGAATTGAAATACTTGCGCGATATTTTAGGGGACACTTCACAGTCTAGATTTTATAGACAATTGATTAGACTATCCGATACCTACAGCAAAAATCCAAAACAGAGTTTTGAGAGTAGCAGCTACTCTCATAATTAAAAAGCAGCATCTCAGGATTTTTGTAGTACCTAGGTACCTGATAGTATAAGACCTATGCTGTATAGGTACGTATGTGCGAAAATTATTTAAAGAAGTCAGAAGCAAAATTAAATATTCTAATCAAACACTAGCTGTAACATTGCCACTTCATTTCACAGCATGTAGTCACATTAAGTTTATCTGGCACACTTAGGACAGTTCAAGCTCGTTACCAACCCCTGCTAAGAATAGGTATCAATAGGTCTTAAATAAATAATCAGGGGAGGCCGAGGAGGCCCTAAGTGCGGGACATTAACAAGGGTCCGGTCCAATTTTCGTGCTGTCCGCTTTGATATATTGAGGGCTGAAGCGCGCCGCTGACGACATAACTCATTTACTTTTTTCCTTAGATCCGCAGGCCGCAACCGTCCCGCAACACAATAATTACTTTAGATAAGCTGAGCGTTCTGTAATTAAATAAAAAAAATTGTACCCAGAGGGTTTCCAAGATCAGATCTGATCAATGCCCTGTGGTGACGGCAGAGCAGACAATAAAATTGTCACCATCATAAATCTCTCCCGCGGGTGTCGTACAAGGCGACTAAGGGTTAAAACAGTGATGAGGAATGGGCAGCAGCGTCGCTTTTATACCATCTAGCAATATACTGCGATTTTCGTGCCCGATAAAAACATAATTGGCGAAACACGATTTTATTTATGATCAATATTAGATATATTATCTACAGGCTCATCATACATACATACATAAATCAGGCCTATATCCCCGAAGGGGTAGGCAGAGGTGAACTAGCACCCACGTTTCGCCAGTTATGTTAGGTCCCATGTAATCGCAGTCGTAGTAGATATATAGCTAGGTGGCATATATAGCTAGGTGGCATACACTCATAAATATTTAAAGAAATACGTTAAATATTGGAAACGAGTAGCTTATCAGTATGTTTATTAATGTTTCCAATAATTTTAACCTGATGAAATATACTCTACGTCACCAGTTCGTAAGCATCCAGGCATAGGTATTATTTATTTTTTTGTTAAATTAGTGACAATCTCATTTATATTATTTAAGTTAAAGAACATTTGTTAATATATCCTATTTCTATCTAATCCCATTATTTACAAAAAAAACTCCTTGATTTCTAAAAAAAATAGCACACTAAAAGGAAAGTTTTTCCCTTTTTTTCGATGCCCACCCCACGCCAAGCGACGAAACCCAACTGCGCTTTAAAAATTCAGTATGTGCCCACCCTCCACGCTTGCATTTTTCGAGAGTACTAAAGTCTGCTTCGTTTATATTAAAGACCTCTATCTATTCGTTTTATCCGGCACGAAATATGCTTTCACTCTCGTTGGCTCTTCATTCCGTCGGAGATCCCGGCAGCGTCTGCTTTATTCCTGGTTATCGTTTCGCGCAAAACTGAAAAGTGAACCACTTTTCACTTGTTTGAAAGGAAAATTATTTAGCTACGGAACAACTGGGATAACATGACACGTGTTTCGGATGTGTTTGCGTGTGTGCCTGCATAGGTAATATCTGTGTGTGAGGTGTGAGTTTTTTCTGTGTGCACATAGTTAATAAATGTTAAATTGACTTGGTTAATAAATAGCTATTAGGGTTTATGTGCTTTGTAAGTATTTGATATCTTTGATTTACGATTACTAAATTAATTGGTCACTACACACTTCTAGTCTAAGGGCCGAGTACGTAAGGGAGATTGCCCGGTGTAGACCAATAAGCACCTTGGGGCACCCGAATGGTGGAGGGCAAACCACCAACAACAGCATACCCAAAGAGGGTTGGTGTCAGACAGGCGGCCGGTTGTAAAACCTAAGGAAAAACAGATATTTAACAGATTTTCACGAAAAGCTTACCCGAACCAGGAATCAAACCATCTAAACAGTAAAAAAGTTTTAGTAATCGATGCAGTCGATGTTAACGATAATTTTTCTTTGAGAAATTTTACTTTTACTCTCCAATACTCTCAATTCTTACGAGAATCTTATTTTATTAGAATTGAAAAACGCATAAACTTATATGAAATAAAATATCACCTAGCATTAGCTAATAGTTTAACTAATAAATTCCATATCGAAAAAGTGTACATTAGGTTCTTGTGGCCTTCGTACTCAATATTTTTAAACCTCCGACATTGACTATGGTTTTTCATCATTCGCGCCATAACTAACGGAATTTGTCTATTCGGATACCTTTCACCATACCACTGAAGGGCTAAACTGTAATCATTGTAGTTTAAAATGTAGCCTTCTATTAAATCGAATTGCTCTCGATACGCCATTATTTAAATAATTATTAACACAACATACTTAATACAAGATGGTGGCTTAGCAAAACAAAATCAATAAAAATTAACAATATGTTTGTTCGAATTTCGAAATTGCCTTCAAATGCTCCACCGTAAACAAATTAAACGTTCCATTTTCAAACTTTCTTATTAATTCCAATTACCAACAAGAATCGCGAGCAACAATATAAAATTAAAGATTTGATTCCAGACCAAAATAAATGTTAGATTTCATAATATTTTTCTTTCTAAGACCATATGTTTCTCTAAGAAACATAGGGATAGTCAGATAACCGTTGAATTAAAGCTAATAAATTAAAATACAAATAAATCGCAAAAAGTTAAACTACCAGAGTTCGACAGCAAATCAATGATATCTAATGCAAATAAAAATTTGTTCCATCTGTCACACGGCATCAAACTCACAGCATCAAACTCTTTTTTGCCAAGCTGTAGTTAATTTGATTCCCGGTTCGAGAATTTGGTAAATCTACGAAAGCAGTTATGCTTCTTTTTGAAAATAAAGAAATGTTTTCTTTCAGTAAATTGAGCTATTTCGGAGATTTAAGGTACTTTCCATCCACGGCCCATTTTTATTTCCACACTGTACATGCCGATAAAAAATCTTTATAGGAAAAAAATACTAAAAACTTGGTTGTATGGAGTATATCCGTGTGCCTTTCCTAAAAAAAAGAGAGAATTAAAATTTAAACCATTTTTTATCTGTAATCTGTCAGAGAGAGAGAGTGTTTGGCGCGTTTCGTGGTGTCAGTCAGATTTATTTTCACTAATTCAAAAATTGTTACAGAGTGGATTTTGTGCAGTGAAAGTGGTGTTATTTTGATGCACAAGCATCCGTGTTGATGTGCAATTATGCAGAATCATTGAAAACAAGTCTTATGATGTGTTTGATGATGTGATAAAGATCACTATAAAAAGTGGTTTTATTCATTTCATCAGTCACCATCATGAACTCTGTTACCATTCAATTCGCGCCAAGCACTCCCTAGATGCTTTAAAATGTGTGACACCCATATTTTAACGTAAAATTCATTTCATTCATACATATCACCCACTCATTATTTCATAAGACTACAGATAAAATATACACTAAAGACTTGGCTGTATGGGCTAGACCCTTTGCTTTCCCTAAAATATAGGGAGAATTTAAAACTACTACTGTCATCTGTCAATGTCACTCTCCTTGGCTTATTGTGCGTTGTTGTTGATACAGTAACGAATATTTTTCATTCGAATTACTTTTTATTTTTAGAAGAATTTATACATAATTCATAAGAATGGATGGCATTCGTTCAGAGTGCACTCCATACTTAATATGTAATAAAACTCTAAAAGACGAATTCAATATGTTCCAAAATATTCCCTTGTTATCAGATAATGTGAGTATGGTAATATTATTATTTCGATATATATTATATATTTTTCACCTTTTGATATAATTAAAACACTTTTAGCTCTATATTCATAAACACAATACTTTAACTTAAAACTAATAAAAAGTCCTTCGAAACTAAGAAGTTATCAAAAAACAACTTTTTCTTAATAATTCGCCTCAGAATGTACTGTCACCATTTGAACTTTATTTTTGCGTGCCGCTGCTATCAAATTTTACTAATTTAATTATTTAAAGATATATGGGAACTAAGACAGTAATTTTTAGGTTAGCTTAGGTAGTAACCATTAAGGTTAAAATCATACAATTATAAAGAGTTGCGACTTGACCCTCATTAAATAGTTTTCATTTAATACTTTATGTATAATAAAAAATTTTTCTTTTAGTTCACTCTGGGGCGAGGACGAAATAATTCTGTTATTATACCTTTTCTATCAATATCTCGAAATCATTGTATATTTAGAAAGGACAATGATAACTGGATAATTGAAGACAATAGTTCGTTTGGTATACAAATCAATGGAAACCGGTTAGGCAAAGGAATCAGTAAAATTCTAAGCCATGAAGATGTTATTATTTTGGAACCTGGAGAAGAGTTTGTGTATAAGTTTATAAACCCTTTAGAAGATTTTGAAACACCTAGAAAACGCATAAAACGTGAGAAACCAGACACTGAAGAAATGTTCAACAATGTGAAACTGAAATTTGAGGAATCACAAAGCTATGAAATCAAACAAATTGAAGAAAAAATACAAAATGCTAAACACATGCAAGTGGCATCTAAAATAATGAAAGATAAACTTCAATCTGATATGAATATAAAAATTCAACAGTTGCAAAATGATTTTGCTGTGCAAATAGAAAACCTTAAAGGTGAAAAGAATGAAATTGAAAATCAAAAAGCTGTGCTAACAGCAGAAAGAGATGCACAACTTGCAACTGTAAAAGAAGAAATGGAAGGAAAAATTTCAGAATTAATGGTATGATCTGTAATGTTTTAACACAGTACAATCCTGCTCACAGCTATTGCTAATCATGTTTCTGATAGAGATAGCTCTTGATGGGGTCTTCAAATGTATGATCCCTGTTTGTGGAAGGACCTCCACTTTACAAAAGACCTTAGCCATATTATAATGATGGAGGCCGTACTTGATCCCAATACTAACATTACCACTATATTATCAGCAATTTTCTTCCTGACTTCTGTCCTTTTCACTATTTTTACATCAACAACATTCATCAATCAATACAGTACATATATAAATCAAACCTGTTTATCACCGAAGAGGGAGGCAGAGGTGTATTGACACCTAACTGTTTAAGTCCCATGTAAAAGGGAGCATGCATATTGGTATCTATTGAGCACATTAATCATACCAAAAACCCTTAGTTTCCTTTTACAACTCCTGTTGCAAATATTGGGGGTGGTGGCAATTGTATACTTCTCTGCTCGTAGACATGTTACTATTGCAGATTTTTTTTAAATATTAGGTTTATAGCCAAACTAGAAATTTTGTAGATTTAATTAAGTATCCCTAAATCGTCATGTTCTTGTGTAACTGGATGAATAATTGTAATTTATTTTCAGAACCAAATAGAAAAACATAATGAAACAGAAACTGAACTATTGAATGAAAATAACAATCTTAAAGAAAGGCTATTGAGAGAACGCAGAGAATTTCTTGCCGAGTTGAATAGAGAAACTTCATCTAAGCAGGATATGTTGGACAAACTGGAAGCCAAAATGCGAGAACAAGAAGAAACTCGTTTAAAGGAGAAGGAAGAACTAGAACAAATGCTTCGTAACGAAACAGAACAGCTGAGATTGGCTAAAGAGCAGGTAATTGTATACATGTAGCTAGTAACTTTAATAAATAAATAAGCATAATTGGAAAATTATAATTTTGCAATTATAACTTGATGTCTATTTTGTCTTACTTGTAAGACTGAACAGAAAATTTGATCTAGTAATTAGGTCCTTAAACTTTACTTAACTTCGGTTTGTATCAAATACTGACAAAAATTGGTAATATTAAGGTTAGTGAATTTGGAGATTAAACAAGATTGTGACCAGCTCTGTGTAGTTTTAATTGAATTTCAACATAATATTATATAAAATATTAGTTCAATTTTATTACAAGTTTAATATCTATGACAAATTACACAAATGCTTCAAACTTTTTTAAGTGATTTAAATAAATGTTACTGTATTTTACAGGAGCTAAAACAATTGGAAACACTCAAGAAGCAGAGAGAAGCTGAATTGGAGCAGGAACTCAATAATCTTAGAATGAACCTTGAAGTCCAGGTTCAGCAGGCCGAACAGGATAAACTCAAGGCTGAACAAATGCTAATTGAGCATGTGGAAGAGAGGAAGAAACTTACAGATGAGGAGAAAATCAGAGTTGAATTGCTAGTGAGTATTAATAATGTCATGTAATACAGGAATGGATTTTGTTTTATTTGATTTTAAAAATATTCTATTGATAATTCTTAGCATTCTTTAGATTTATATTGTGTCAGATAGAGAAGTCAGTGGCAGCGCCTGAAACGTTTATTTGATATTTCCTAAATAATTATAAAAAAACTTGTTTTATTTTAGATACAAGAAAAAGAAGAAATACGAAAGAAACTTGAAGAAGCTCAACTTAATGCTGACAAGTCTATAAACGAACTGAAGGTAGATGGTATTATTAAACCAATACATAATTTCTATCATTCTTTGTTTACTTACATAATTTTTTAATTTTTGTTTAAATATTATTTTTATCTGCTACTGCTTACTTTGGCCTTTTTAGGAGGGAGTTTAAAAAGTGTATACCATTTATTTTACACTGTTGAAGACATTCTTATTATATATTAATATATTCTTAAAGACATTCTTTTCTTAGCATCCTTTAAAAATCCATTTCATTCATTAGACTCGGGTGACGGAAAGGGAGACGGAGCTGGCGGCATTGGCGGCCGACAGGATACAGAAACAGGCAGAACAATCC
This sequence comes from Cataclysta lemnata, assembly GCA_963931975.1. Lineage (NCBI taxonomy): Eukaryota > Metazoa > Arthropoda > Insecta > Lepidoptera > Crambidae > Cataclysta > Cataclysta lemnata. The sequence goes on along the minus strand of OZ008346.1, from coordinate 9,638,247 downwards.
AGTGAAGTCATAACTTCACTACAAGAACAGCTAGAAAAGGTGACTTGATTTTTTTTTTTTTAAATAAGCGCATAAGTCTTACAAAATCGTCCTCATTATTATTATCAGTTGACACTTGGCATTTTAAATTGCAATTTTTTACATACATACATTCATAAATTACACTACCACTTCGTGTAGCGATACAAACGCAGTTAATACTCAACACAATCAATACAAATGTTTGTTAAACCTTCAAACTCGCTTATGTTTCGCTTAAGTTGCAATATATAAATGGTCAAAGGTGAATGATCTAGTGAATTTGTGCTCATACTGTCCATTCCATTCATGACTTGATTCAATCAACAGGTCAAAAGTCAACTTAAGTCGGTAGAAACAGAAAAGAATTCGATATTGGAAAGCATTTGCTCGGACAGTGCCAAAGAAGGGACCTCTAAAGAAATCGCGCTAGCCGAAGTAGGCGAACTGATGGAGAGCGAACTGCAGTGCAGTATATGCGCGGAACTATTCGTAGCGGCCACTACTCTCAACTGCGCCCACACCTTCTGCAAGTATTGCATCACCATGTGGAAGAGAAAGAAAAGAGATTGCCCAATTTGCAGGTTTGTTGACATAATATTAATTATACATAATAACATATACCTTTTTTTTTTTTTTGCGGAGAGGTAAACTGCATTTACGCATCATCCCTGCAGTACGGTGCAACTACAGAGGTATGTGGGACTCGGGGTAGAGGCGTTCCCCCACTACACCACTAAACATCCTCTCCAGGCATATCCAGCCAAAGCACACTATGGCAGCCATCCGGGGTCATCCGTTAGGATATGTCACCGGACAGCCACCTGCGCCCGCCCTTTCGGGCTCATTCTGTGCACCGTTTCCCCTAGTCCAATGTCCAACAACAGCGTACTGCGCCGGACAAAGGACCCGCCCGTCCTGACCAAGTTTCATCCGAAGAGGAATCTTTCCAAGACAGGCCCCCATACTACGGGAACCGGCGCTCTTCCAGCCCCAGAGGGAGCTAGAGGGCGCAGGCTCCCTCACCCTACCTGCACTGCCGGACAAGCGCCCCGACGCAGTCACCCCTAACGCCGCCGGACAGATGCCCCGACGCGGCCCTCCTAGACTCCACCGGACAAAAGCCCCGACGTGGTCCCACCCCCCGGTCGCCGGACAAACGCCCCGACACGACGGCTACGTCCTGCCGTCTCCTCCAATGGCGATCGCGATCCCCCGGCGGGCGATGCATCGGACCTGCCCAAGACACTGTGCGGCACTGGGCGGTGGACATACCCATCGTGGTGTGCCTCCACATAGGGCTCTGTCACTCACCGCTCAGACAGCTCCCAGCCCAAGTCCGCACACTCCACCCGCCGACGAGCCGCGCCCGGCACTGGAGAAAACTGCCGACCGCCGGACAAACGCCCCGACGCAGCCCTCCACCTGGTGACCGCCGGGCAAGTGCCCCGACGCGGCCTCACGCACGTCTCCAACAGTGGTGTCAAAAGAGGCTCGGATGAAACTCAGCGCTAAATTAAGGCTATGGTCTACGCTTTGGCCCCCTACCAAAGGCGAACCATCCGGAAGACGCCGCAAACACCACGTCTTAGGTGGTGAGCCGACGCCAACGTGTAGGCACCAGGCTCTCGCATCGACCAGCCAGCGCTGCCTCTTCCGGCACCACCATTGGAGACCACCTTCGACCCGAAGGTCCCTCCCCCGTTCCGAAGTTAGCCGTCTGGCCGGAAAGTCAGTGCCGCTCCGACCCATCGAACAGAGCCCAGGGTGCACCACGTGGAGGTCTCGGAACTTCGCACCCCATAATAACATATACCTAACCTAACCTAACCTACACAAATTAAATCTATTTTCCACGTTTTGACAAATTATCCTATGATTATCAACCCTTTAATGTCCCCACGGATGGGACGCAAGCCTTTCCTGTGGAGAAGTGTGAGTGAAGAATATAGGGAGTATGGGCCAGTAACCCATGTTGTAATAATTGAATGCCCTATCTTATTTTAACTTTTTTTTATAAATAATTTTACTTATCCAATCTGTAAATTATTCATATCACTTGTTTATAGGTGTGCTATTACTTCCGAATGCAAAAGCTTAGTATTGGATTCATTCATTGAAAAAATGGTACAAAATTTAACTGAAGAAATGAAGAGAAAAAGACTAGAGCTATTGAAGAGCAGAGAAGGTAACCAGTAATTTGTTTAGACAAAACTTATATTTGAGGTTTATTTGTTAAATTGTATAAGCCATAGCTATCTGTAACAATGCAGCTTCATGACAAATGTAGGTTTTATTGAAATTATTGTCAAATAAAGTTTACCTAATAGTTCCAAATAATCAAACCTCACAAAGATACATTTGAACAACATTAATAGAACTCAATTTTACTATTTCATTACTGTTGGTGAAATAAAATATTAAGTAAGTAACTAATAAAACAAATAAACTTTATTTCATTTCAAATCGTATTACAGATGATTGTATTACTTATTATAGAATATTATTATTATAGGTTTAATTTTATGTATAAAAAAAGTAATTATACATTATAACCAAATAAGTACATTTATACATGGCGCCAACGAAACAATTAATGTTGCATTATAAACTAAGAATTTTGATAAAAGGCAATTTTAATTTACATGTTACTTTGTAGTTCAATGGCATTCTGGTTTAACAATATAAGTCGTTACTTAAATACTTCTACCTTGCACCTGAAAATTATGTTTATTTTTATGATTTACTTAGTTCCATTCTCACAGGAGACAATTTAAAAATTTAGTTTCATAAACAAAAGTTAATAGAATAGTTTATGAAGCTGTATTGTTTACAGAACTCGAGTCTGAACTAGCGCGACACCACAGCGTCGGGACCAGACGGTATGCTTGTAATTACATAAATGAAAATAGGTATACACTACAATGGCGGAAGGTATATAAAAACTGACATTCTGTTTTTTTACAGACGAAGTTTCAGCTATGATGAATCCGAGTTCTCGGACTCAGAGTACGACGAGGAGAGGGGGGAGGAGGAGAGCTTCAACGAGACAGAGTGAGTATATTATAGCACTGCTACAGAATGTATATTATTATGTATAGAGATTGTGAGTATAGTATAGCACTGTTACGGAATGTATATTACTATGGAGATTTTTTATGTTTTATTTGATAAGGGAGCCTACAATTTATATTTTTAAGAATTTTTACAAGACTTTCTTTCAAGAAGTTCTTTATAATTTAAGTGTAAAAAAATATTAATTCAAGATTAAAAAAACTACATCAACTTTATAATAATTATATTATAAGGATAAAGTAATCTGGCACAGCGCCGTGTGGTGACGGCAGACAATCTGTCCCGTGGATGTCGTACAAGGCGACTAAGGGTTAAGCAGCAATGAGTAATGGGCAGCAGCATTCCCCTTATATCACCTAGCAACATACTGCTACTCACGTCTTCGTTAGCTATAAGCCTGTAGGCTCGCCCTCTATAAGATGGGACCTAGCATTTAACACCCGGCAAAACTTGTGTGGTACTCTGGCTACACTTTCGGGGATTTATGTATGTACCTATGTATGCATACCGAAGTGGTTTTGTGTGTGTATGTACCTAAGCATTTCTTCATGGCAGCTGGAGAGATAAACTCGATGTCCATACATAAACCAAACATTCCTAGGCTGGTCGTTTTATTGCAAATGTGTTTGTTAAATAATGTTTTTTTTTGTAGCAGCGACGATTACCATTCCTACTGGCCCTTCAGCCGCCGCCGCGACGACGGCTGGTCCAACTCATACAGTGGATCTGACCAGAGTGACAATGATTCCATCGATACCAACACAACCAATAACACAGTATCCGGGAATTCGACCGCAACTACGACCAGTGGCGAGAGTGGCAACAGGAACGGCTCAAATGTTCAGAATAGTGCAAGTAAGTCGGTCGCAGCGATATCAGTTGTGTTGCTTACCGCTTAGGGTTTATTTTTCAATATTCGTACTTATTATCAGTGTCATAACATCTCCTATGCTGGCCTGGGAGCGAACAAAAAACGTAGAATAGGCCAGCCCCAACTCATCCCGTGGGTGTCGTAAGAGTCGAATAAGGGAGATTGCCCGGTGTAGACCAATAAGCACCTTGGGGCACCCGAATGGTGGAGGGCAAACCACCAACAACAGCGTACCCAAAGAGGGTTGGTGTCGGGCAGGCGGCCGGCTGTAAAACCTAAGCCAAAACCTTGAGCAGTATGGAATGGAATGTTGTCATTCTAATCACTCTCTCCGTTCATGGGTCTCTCGACATGGTCCGTTCAGTCTCTTTTCTATACATTCATTCATCACTAACACCATTACGGTGGGATGGATGATATGAATCAAAAAGGATCTGACATATGAATGGAAGAGGAAACATACTGCGCCGACCCAAGATAGACTGGGAACAGGGCAGGGAGAAGAAGAAGATTATCAGTGTCATAAATGATTATCCTATGTCCCAAATGATTACCCTACCAAATTGAGGAGTCACCTCCATGTAAGAACGGCGTCCGCATTTGGTGGATAATGGCCCAATCTAGTGTATTCTTATAACTATAAAAGAAAGACCCCGCCGATTGCAGAGAAGAATACAGTTACTGTACATTTATCTCTTCTGCGGGTGTCATACAAACAGATGAATGCATTTTTTTAAGAGACTTTAAAGGTATTTTATAGGAGGCTTTGGTCAACTGATTCCGCTCAAAACTTATCCCGCGGGATAAGTTGTCCACATGAATATTATACACACTGTAAAATTAGCAATAATTTACATACCTACATATCACTCAAATGCATTGTTCCTCCTATACTACCTAGTAATATACTGCGATTTACGTGCCCGTTAAGTGGCAAAAAGCTCACCATGGATGGAACCTAACATAATTGGCGAAACGTGAGTGTTATACTGTGTGGATAAATCAGTGATGAGGAATGGGCAGCAGCGTTCCTCTTATACGCGACTTTTGTGCCCGATAAATGGCAATGGGCTCGCCACCTATTATTACATGGGACCTAAAATAATTGGCTAAACGCGGGTGCTAGTTCACCTCTGCCAATACCTTCGGGGATATAGGATATGATTTATGTATGTATGAATTAGATTAATTATAACAGAACCATGTAGGTTTAACGCACACGAACTTGTCGGAAAACTGTGTTAATTCAATAGAATCAGACGAATTATAGCCGTGTGGTGACAGCAGAGTAGAATACAATTATCACCACCCCAAATCTCTCTCGTAGGTGTCGTACAAGGCGACTAAGGATAAATCAATGATGAGGAACGGGCAGCAGCGTTCGTCTTATACACCCTAGCTATAGCAATGCACTGCGATTTTTGTGCCCGATAAATGGCAGTAGGGTCGCCACCAATTACATGGGACATAACATAATTGGCGAAACGTGGGTGCTAGTTTCACCTCTGCCTACCCCTTCGGGGATATAGGCGTGATTTTTGTATGTATGAGTTAGATTAATTATAACAGAACCATGTAGGTTTAACATGTCAGTAGCCTGATGAATACAAAGATTTTGGTGCTCAGAAAAAGAATTTCGAAAAATTATGATCTTGATGCGGGAATCGAACCCGCGTCCACTGCTATCCGAGCAGGTGCCTGACCGCTCGGCCAACCAAGACACTAGACTACACTACACACAAGTGTGACAAAACAAAATCTTTATACTAGTTTTTCTAACATTTATATAATGTTGAAATTAAAATCGAATAGGCTGATGAATGTTTAATGTTTCCTGTGACAGACCAACGGGCAGACGGTGATGATGCTAGTCGACGGCGAGGGACCGTCCGAGGGATCTCGGGCGCCTACTACGGCGGCTACGGCCGCTGCTTCAGCTGCGGGGCGCGCGGCCATTGGGCGCCAGGCTGCCCCTTCAGATAGAACCGCGCGATAGGCCCATATTTTTATTTATATATTATAGCATTCCAGAATCTTAATATATTCGTGTTCCAACACCGACCTTGTATTTCACTCGTCTCCGTTCGTGATGAGCTGCTCGAAACAACTTTATCACAAAGAAAATAAAGTGTAGAAAAATTGCGGAGAATTATTGTGCATGATCACCGCCGAAACACGATATGATGTAGCCATTAATCGCTTTGAACTGTCAAAATTCTATGGAGTTTTGACAGTTCAACGCGATACATGGCTTTATCATACCGTGTTTCGGTGGTCATGCTAGCCGGGCTGATGCGGTAATAACTAACTATGTACTATCATTATTTCGAAGTTTTTTGCTGACTATTTTTCTTGTAAGATTTTTTCTAACATTCATCATCTGGCACATTCATATAATGTTTAAATTAACAATATTAACCTTTTGACCGCCACGTCAAAAACCAACGTCTGTGCTCTCTACGCTAAGCTATAAATCCCTTCTGTCATACCAAAAAGTGATGACAAAAGTATATGTATATCGGCGTTTAGGGGCTGGTTTATTTTTTAAGCATAGTGGAGCAAATTTGTTTTAAAACACTGTTTAAACTAAACCACTAACCTGTTTCTTTCATCGTCTAATTTTTATGAATAAGAGGGTAAAGAATTAAAGGATATAATTTTACATGTATTTATATGTTAAGTATGTAATTATTGTATGCATAAAAATTAAAAATAGTTTTGGCCATAAATAGGTACCTCCTTGATTAAATGTTTAGAAAGGCAAGGTAGATTGGTATTAATTGCCGGAAAAAAATTGTTAGGCTCTACATGTAAATCTATGAATGGTAAATTCCTTCAGCAATAAGCGTTTAGTTTAGTTTAAAATACCTTATTCTTGTACTCAAATATCAAACAATCTTTATATTATGCTTGTTTGATTATAATGCACTGTTTTTTGTAGAGCCAATTAAGGTTTTTTCGCCGAATTAATTTATTATGTTTACGCGTAGGTATATATAAAAAAAAATTAGTTGTAGGTAGCTGTACTTATTAATTCTTTTGCATTTCAATACAATCAGTTGCAATACTGTACATGCGTAAAGTAACAATAAACATTATATTTGTTTGAAGATTACTAATGAATGATTGCTCTAGTTATAGTTTTCCGATGACTAGAATAATCAATAGTTTTTCTCTAAAACTGTGATATATAGTTGTAGCGGTTGTTGTTTGATTTTTGTTGATAAATGCATGAGTTTGCTTGTGGGATGGATTTTTATACTGTTTAAGTCTCGTTAAAATTTGTTAGCATGTCTATTATAATTATAATAGTCAGTAGATAGAGTGGATATAGTTAAACATTTTTATTTGGAAGGAATCATTACGAAAATATTTTAAAAAAAAATCTTTTCTTTTAATTAAAAAGTGCATATACTAAAATAATAATTTAAATAAACGTTGGTATAGTTTGCAAAGGCATGGGGCTCAATTTTACCCAATCTTCCATTATAACATAATTAAATAATTATAAGGGAAATTAGTCAAAAAAAATTAACAACTTGCTAAAAGTAAATTAACCCAACATTTATTTACATTAATATTTTAATAAAAAATATATTTAAGATAATAGATTTTTTACGCGTCATAAATATTATTATTATCTATTCCATAAGGAATAGAAAAATATTTGAAAAGATGAGTTATCCATATGACGGGCAAATTGAAAATAAACTAAAACTGAAATCTACTAAGTGATTTTTTTCCATCCCAACTTTTACTTTTAATTTATTATTTGACTAGGTATTCAAGATTTTTATGAAGATGCATTCATAAAAATATAATTTTCATAATACCACCTAGCAATAGAAATGTACTGCGACTTTTGTGCCCGATATATGGCAATAGGCTCGCCACCTATTAGTATTACATGGGACCTAACATAATTGGCGAAACGTGGGTGCTAGTTCACCTCTGCCTACCCCTTCTGGGATGAGGAGGCGTGATTTATGTATGTATGTAATTTTCAAAAGCTTTTCAAAGCAATTCTGACCTCTTACTTGTTTTTGGGAGACTTGAAAAGACCAATGATATGATGAATTTACTTGCTGTAGTTATCCGGCCGTGAGGCGACTAGAAAAATGTAAAGCGCACGACCGTAACCGTGTTACCACTGGCCGTCGCGCACGCGGAGACGAAAAAAAATACAGTTTTTGACGCATAGCCAGTTGCATAATCTCAGGGTTAATGTGACGGCGTTCTTAGGAAGCTTTTACTCTGTTCGGTTTATCTACTCATGTGCCGTCGGTGCAGCAAAGGATGCGCGCTACATCATCTCTAGACGATAGTGTCACGTTGGATAATCCTGCACGCCTAGCACGGGACGTGGATAAAAACTCTCTCCACCGCTTGACAGTGTTTTGTCTCGGATTTTAGGGGCAGTTAGAGCGAGAGGATTTTTTTTCCCCGGGGAGAGTTTGTCCACGCCCCGTGCTAGGCCTACTGCAAATATGCTCGCACGCGCGCTACCCACTCTTCATCTGAGGGGAAAAAACTGGGGGTGACGAGCAAAAATAACCCGTGGTAAAATAGTTGCCTCCATAGTTTGAACCACGTGTGATTTGTACTAAGGTTTAAAACATTACATGCACTCATTGAACTACTATTACTAGCGTATAGAAGCGATACCGCCAAGAATTGTAGCCCGTGCGTTGATGCTCCGGAGCAACAACTCATTTAGTCATTCGCCAACGCTCGAAGCGACTGCTTACCGAAATTGTGGCTACAGATCGATCTAAAAATGCCTTCTTGTGTGTTAAAAACATGCAACAATCAGTCAATAACAAAACAAAAATATAGTGGTGTGACTTATCATCGGTAATTGTAACAAAATATTAATTAAAACATATCAAATATTAATTTAATAGCATAATTCCATATTTGCGATGCATAGTCTAATCTATAAGAATATTTTTGTTAGACTGCGTTGAAAGAAACGCGTAAGCGCCATGAAATCGGCGGCGCTTACGATGTTTTGGTCGCGAGAAAACTGTATTCTATCAGCGATCAGCGCTGCATGTTTTAATACGTTGGTTAGACGATAATTGACTGCTAATTGTGTTAGCGCTTATGTTGTTTGTTTAGCGCTGCAGCATATAACTGATTCCGCGCCACGCTCGCCCGCTCACCCCGCACACCTCGCCACCGTAGGTAGATATTCGAGTTGGGAGATTATTTTTGTTTGGCATAGTCTCTAGTTTACCATAAAACTCAATGCATGCACTGCCCTATGAAAGTTGAAGACGGCATCCATGCCACTACCTACTAACATTTCTCCCTTATTGCTGTTCGGTAGTAAATTGATACTTATTGCCACGTGGTTGTGGAGTATTTAAAAGCTATAAGCCCACCTCCACCGCACACAGATTTAAAACGAAAACTTAACTTTAGCATGTTCACTTGTAGGAGTTGTAGGCTACCATAGCAAGTTCAAGTTTTTTGTCATTTCAAACTCGTCGAATCATGCTAGAAATTTTGCTTTGCAAGCAATACTGGAGCTTTACTCTGGAGACCCTCTGATCTACCTACACCGGACCGAACCACTGATCTTTAGAGCCCCCGCAGACCACAGACTTTTTATCGGCCGATAGTTTAGTCGGTCTCTTAATCAGTACGCAGATGTAAGCAAGTGCGCATACTATGAAAATTTGGTATCGGCCGATAAACAAGTTTGATGGGCTTCCCGATTCAATTCAAACTAAACTGTCGGCAAACTATCGGCCGACCATATAATCAGTATTGGCTCCATACCACACGCGCACACATGACGATTTTTTAGTCGGCCGACTAAGCCGATAGTTCAGTTCGCTCCGAGCTTTGACAGCGAATGGTCGGCCGCGCGTGTTTTGTAAAATGGCGTCGCCCAATTCTCAGTCGCTTATTTCGGAATCTTCGATCGTAACTTTGATCGAGGAAGTCGAAAAACGCCCTGCACTTTATAAGAAAAACTTAAAAGAGTACTCTGACGTAAATGTGAAGAAAAAACTGTGGGAGGAAGTTTGTGAAGCTGTTGTTCCTGATTGGAATGAGCTTAGTGCCCAAGAAAAAACAAATCAAGGTACGATACCATTTTTAATTAATTTACATTACACTTTATTATATTGACACGGAATTGAGCCTGCAGGAGATATAAAGTATGACGACATGTATTGCCGCACATTATTCATATTATTTCTTCCTCGGTTATTTCCATTTGTATTAAAGTTATTCATGGTAGAACTGTAGAGAGTGTCTTTAAAATGTATTCCATCTTTGATTCGTACATAATTGTGTAGGACACAGCAAGCTTTAATAATTTTAACACAAAAATTAATATTTACGTCAATTGGACGGTGAAAAATGCGCCATTTGTTAGTTAGAATCCCGAAAGTACATTCAACCATGCGTCGAGCTCTTGTATGTCTGTAGTTGAAAATTCGCTTGGCGTAGTTTAAATTTCTTTTTGCATAAGGGCGTAATATATGATTTCCAAGTCCAAACGCTTCATCGCCTACGACAGAGAATGGAATAAAATCTCCAACATCATCATTAGGCAATTGTCTTCCAGAAGGAATATTTAGTCGATTCTCGGAAAGCCGTTTACCCATTTCTGATGTTTTAAATATTTCCGAATCACTGGCTGTTCCATAAGACCCAACATCAATGTACACAAATTTATAATCGGCATCTGTCCAAGCCATCAAAACGCAGGAGAAGAACTTTTTGTAATTAAAATATGATGAACCGGAATGTTCTGGCTGTATCATTCGTATATGTTTGCCATCGATCGCTCCAATGATGTTTGGAAAATTTGTGCGACTGTAGAATTCGTCTGCTATTTTAATCCAGTCATCTTCTTGTTTGGCTGGCATATATAACGGTTGAAGCATATTCCATATTTGCTCACATGTACTTTTTGTAATTTCTCGTATTGTAGAAGCTCCCATCAGATAATCAAAAGACAATGAATTGAAACTAGCTCCAGTGGCCAGATACCTGTAATGAATTAATTATATTTTATTATTTTTCAGGCCGCGATATACAAAAAAAATGGGCCAATTTACGGACTTGCTTTCGAAGAGAATTAAATGCACAAAAGAACACAAAGTCGGGGCAGGCTTCGGTCAAGAGGCGTAAATACGTATACTTTGAACAATTATTATTTTTACTGCCATGCATGGAAAATCGTCAAACGGAAGGTAACCTAAACCTGGCTCAGGATACTACAGAAAATGAGGAAGATGATGAAGAAACTGCTCCATCCGCTTCCGCACCTCCTCGCCAGAAGAAAACTCGTGTTTCGAAGAATACGGATTTGGACGAAGCAATATTAAAAGCATTAAATCAGACTAATGTTGATGAAGATGTAAACTTTGCATTGTCTCTTGTCCCATCACTCAAAAATTTAACCGCAGACGAAAAACTCGATGCTAAGATTAGTATTCTTAACGTATTTAAACAGATAAGACTTGGTAGGCGTGTTCAGCCTCATTCTCAACCAACATACACCATACTGCAACAACCTATGAACTCTTTTCCTGTTTACCAACGAGAGACTAACATCTTGCCGCCACAACAACAATTACAGGCTTATGCATCCGGTTCTACACCATCCCCCACTTTACCACAAACAACCATTCAAAATGTTTCATCACCAGCTGATTCCAACATGTCAGCCCAGTCATATTATTCAAATTTTGAAGATTCCCAAATATACGACTTGTAAACTTGGTATTTGAATTATAATAAAAAATTAAAAGTATGTTTTGTGGTTTATCTTACCTTATCGTAACGCTCAATCTCTCCTCCACAGGTATAGATAGTCTGAAATTTGTATCCTCCTTCGCTATTCCTGGTCCAATTAATTTGACAAGTTGGTTGAAGCTAGTTATGCTCATTCGATAAAAGGCGAAAAATTTTACAATAAGAAGTTTGATACAACGACCTCGAGATCCTGCTGTTGTTGTTCAATCTGTCACTCTCAAAAACAGATAGTAAATATTAGTAACAGGAACTGCGTTAAAATGCAATATTTTAAACAGGAGCATTTTAGGTACCCTACAAGTATATACCTACACGTACTATATTTATGTAACGTTCCACTATTTATATTTCTATTTTTCTTTTGTGGGACACTTTACAAATAAATAAATAAATATACATACTTCCGAAATAGGAGTTTATTAATAAGGTACACTTTCCACAAACTACAGTGACTTTTATAGCATTAATAATACCGATATAACAAAATTAAATTGTGCTTTAAATAGATGAATATATAACACTTGACTATTTTCTGTAACTTACAATTAATTTATCTGAATCAGTTATTATACAAATAACAAAAGTTAACAAATAACGCTATCTAAATAACAGAACTTCGCTCGGTATTTTTTATATACATACATAATAAGAATAAGTAATGTAAATAGAAAAGACGTTTGAAATGCTTCTTAGTAATTAGTCGCAGTATTTCGTCATCCTAGTATAACAATAGTTTATTATTGTAGTAACCCAACTTCATGCGACATCAACATACCTACCTATACTATCACTTTCGGTGTTATGCAGTGAACACCACGTTAGGTTTTGAATAATTTTCAACCATAAATACTTTGGCCTCACGTTTATCATAACGACTGAATCATGACGAATCTATTATATTTGACGGTTCTTTTTTTATGACGTGTTTGAGAGAAAATATCTCATTTATCTTTACCGATAGAAAGTCGGTTTACCAGTGGTGCTAACAACAAATTATAATTATAGTAGACAGTAGGATTTTCATGTATATATCCTAAAGTCACCCTGCATTATCATTTATCTGTTATCTGTTATCTAATTTAATGGCATTATTTCCGAAGTGTCGTCTTATTTGCTTAAGCGTGGTTATCAGTATTATCATCCTACTATTTAACTTACAGCGGCCAAATACAGAAGCACACACTAATTAATATTGCTATGCGCACGCGCTGTTCTGGTCGGAACTATGACAATGACCTGATTGTTGGGTGTAATAATAGATTCTATTCAAATAATGAAATTGTGGTACAATTTTAAATATTATTGTAGGGATCACACATTCAGCTTTAGTCAAAATAGAATTCTATTTTTTTTAGGTTGACAATGAGTGTAAATATTTTGTCATGCCACATAATTTCAAATTATCTACATTATATTGAATAATTTAATAAATATATTGCTTAATTTGATTAGACATACAACTGACTTTTTGAAGTATCGCCCCAAAAATTCGAAAATAATAAAATCTAAATTGTACTATTATGATAAGGATTTCAATTGGTAATACCTAATAAATTAATATACACTTACTCATAAATAACATTACAATTTTATTAAAGATCACACGATTTGCATTTTAAAATCTTAAGTTACCAAAACTTTTGTAAGTCAGTTTGAACTGTTATCAATAAATATCTTGTTAGAAGGTAAAAAATTCAAATTTACTGTGGATTATTTAAAGTGATTTAGATTGATTATATCTGTAAAATAAGTTTCATGCAAAAACAACAACTTTCATTTTCATCAAACCGAATTATGCCTTACAAGCTTTTTAATAATTATGGGTATTTGGTATATATCCACTAGACTAAAAGCTTTACAACAATATAAATCATTATATTTTCTAAAAACATTTATCTCAACATTCCAATTAAATGGTTTCTAGTAGAATAAATTAAGATGGTATTAATTCTGACACTTAAATTTTTAGATGAAATTGTTGTTCTGGTGTCTGTCTTCCAGTTGGAATAATAAATACTTAAATTTTTTCACTTGTCAAAAGAATCAATACCATTGTATCATAGAATATAACTAACAACGATTACATTAATCATTCTTCTTATCAGCAGTCTGTTGTTCACTGGCTGTAATAGCTGCAGCTCCATTGTTGGGCAGATTTTTTTGCTGTTCCATTTCTCCAGAGAAACCAAATTCATTAACTCTCTTATGATCTACCTTATAGATCCAACGCTGATACAAGAATATAAAGAAGACAATATCTGAAAGAAAGAAAATACTATTAATATTAGAAATTTACCAAATTATACCTCAATTTAAGGTACATGGTGATTATTTACCATCTCTAAAGCAACCTATTCGGTACATGGTTGGCATTTTTATGACAAATGCAAATATATCATCTATGAATGTATTCAAGAACTTGTAAGTCATCATACGCCATGGCAGGTGAGCAACAGACTTCAACTTGTAATTTATGAAGAGCTGTGGGGTCATCATTATGAAACCAAATGTTAGTAAATATCCATACATCATATTTAGTATGAATGAATACCATCCTTTGTGTTCTTGATAAAGTAAAGAGTAAACTCCATAACCAATTAGCAGCGGAAAGCAAGCCCAGCTTAAGTAACGAAAAGCCAGCATGTCATACTCCCTAGTGCTGGACTGGACATATGATCCCTTGTCAGTGAATGTCAATTTAGGTATTCCGAAAATACGGTCTTCTCTATTCAATTTGACATCCATAACTTTGTTTATTTTCCAAATTTCAATCATTAGTCCAATGAAGCAAGATATTCTAACCATGACATTAGTCTCATTGTCAAGCACATACAATAAAACTACAGTGGATTGGAACACATTGAAAAACACTGATCTTACAGAAAGACCCTCCAATGATTGTCTATTGTTCCAAAATTGAATATCATTTTTAAAAGCCAGAAGTTCAAATATTGAATGCAAAACTGAAACTGAAATCGTCAATGCCAATAAATAAGGAGATGTGTCCAAAAGCAATTCTTTTACTGTGTCCTGTTCTTCATCTTGCTCTTCAGCTCCTAAGGCTGAGAACATGCTTAATTTATCCCTCATAGCTTGTGCAGTATACAATTGCCATTTAAAAAGACTTAATGGCTGATATGTCATCTGTAATAGGAGTTCTGTAGTTGTTGTGTTTATAGGAGTATAGTCTCTCATCATATTCCAATAGTCATTGAGAAAAACTGCAGGTTTGTACTGCTTTCCATCAGGCAGGAATAAAATAAATTCATCAAGTGGTGGTGGAACACTACCTTGCATCCAGTTTGTTTGGTCAGCAACCAAATTAATAGTTAAGTTGGGATGCCAATGAGAAACTATCTCTTCTTTCATTGTTTCAGCTTTTTTAATTTCCTCTAAAGACTTTTCTGTCTGACCAGTTAACAGATTATGAGTTTTTTGATATTTCAATTTTTTATATTTGTTCAACATTTTTTTACCATATGTAACATATGGTCCACCATAATTTTCTTTGTCTTTTGGATCTGGAGATTTTCCATTTTGAACCACAAAAACATGAAGATATATTGAACCATTATTTTTCAATGCATCAGAAGCTGTAATATTGGTTGAAAATGTAAATGTGCCATCACCATTCTGACCTCCATACCAGTCACCATAAACTAATCCATCATGTTTCCAAATAAGACTTCCATCCCTGAAATCACTTAAAAACGTTTTCTCGGATAAATAGCAATACATGTCTAATACTGTACCATTCGTAAACATATTTACAGCTGGAACCCTTGGAGCTCCAGTGGGATTAGTTATATCTGGTTTTGGAGCTGAGGGTTGTCGAAACATGGATGTTATAAAATAAACTACTAGAGCTCGTATAATTAATGATTTGGTGATGGCAAAAAAGGATTCCAATTTTGTTGGCTGCATTCGCTGTCGCTGTTCATCGATCTGAGCGTTGATCTGGAAAAAGGTTACGCATGACACAACTCTAGTAATTTTGTAAACTAAGTCGGTTTGAATTTATATTAACTACATTTAAGTACAAATGTGACACATTCCAAATCATTACTTACATCCACATTATCATCAGCTTCGTGTGTTTGAACAGCATTACTGTCGCTGGGAATTAAAGTATCGCCAGCTGTATCGCTGTTACCCTCTTCGTTGACTTTAGACATTTTATTTAATGCTGAGTATTCTTTAGTATTGCTTAGAATTGCATGATAATTACTAATTATTCAGAAATTTTTCGATGGATCATCGGAACTCTACCAACCAGCTCGCTCAGACCACAGATTAAGAGAAAAAAAAAATAGAAAAAATAAGAGCATAGAGAAAGAAGAAATCATAGACTATATTATCACTTTTTTTTGTAGGGTTTTTTTAATTCTCCCTATATTTTAGGGAAGGCAAAAGGTCTAGCCCATACAGCCAAGTCTTTAGTGTATATTTTATCTGTAGTCTTATGAAATAATGAGTGGGTGAAATGTATGAATGAAATGAATTTTACGTTAAAATATGGGTGCCACATTTTAACGCATCTAGGGAGTGCTTGGAGCGAATTTAATGGTAACAGAGTTCATGATGGTGCCTGATGAGGTGGACAAAAACTCTTTTTATAGTAGTCTTCACCACAACATCAAACACGTCATAAGACTTATTTTCAATGATTCCGCATAATCGCACATCAACACGGATGCTTGCATCAAAACACCACTTTCATTGCACAAAATCCACTCTGTAACAATTTTTGAATTAGCGAAAATAAATCTGACTGACACCACGAAACGCGCCAAACACTTTCCGGTATTTTTTTTTTGTACAAGTATTTATACATTGAAAGACTCAACACATATTTTTTAATTGTCATTAATTTTGATTTAAGCCTCACTCAAACCCCCGATCCCGAACAAACTGTCAAATCGTGTAGCAAGGCGGCAGTCACGCTGTCTTCTTCTTCTAGTACCTCTTCAATTCGGAAGATAAGCCGTCAGCTTTTTATATTCATCTCTGTCAGTCGCAAACCGAAACAGCTTTTCAACGGAGTTAATGCCGATCCACTCTCTAATGTTTTGCAGCCATGACTCTCATATTATCGCCTTTCAACAAGTCACGCTGAGATCTGAAAAATAAGTGGAGTTGAACACAGAAGAACTTTTGATGATGATAACGAGAGATGAACACATGCGAATAATTTTGCGCAATGTTTTGCATTATATTAAAACTCATACAACAAACGTTGTTAATGATGTTAGCTATCTAGTCATGGGAGGTTTTTGTTGTTTTATAAATAACCCTATATATGATATACTATATTATAATATATTGCAATAGACAATATTTATATGTATTAAACTAATGAAACATCTCAAGTACATTTGATACTCAAATTTACGAAAATAGATTTTTTATCGATAATTTTGTAAGTAGTAAGGACATCACTACGGCGCATATGATTTTTGATTAAAGTGACAGAACTTATTTCTAATTACTTAGCATTTATATAATAACATGGAAAACTACTTACCGCTTCTTATCTAGTGGGAATTGGCCATGAAAACCCTCTTTTGGTTTAATTTCCTACCAGATTTTAATCAACATATTTCACACCTTTTGTAAAACATTTCGCTGTTATGCACTTTTAGATAAATGACACAAACCAGTAGGTATACACTAATGATAAGTCACTGAAGACAATAAATAGGCACAAGATGGAAAACTAAACTAAAACAACGCTATAATTTATATTTTCAAAACGGCATAGTGACTTAATGACATTAGTGACACTCCGGCAGCGCGAGACAAGGAAGGTTAGATTGGAAGTAAGAGACAAAACAAGTCGCCATTAAAAATTGCCCAAACTCCATACATTTTTTCTGCAGTATTGAGTTTCGGCAGGCTATAAAGCGCCTCCGAGACGGTCACGCGGCTTCGTGTCAAACACGTAGATTTGTTATGATTGAAACGCCTGTCAATAGGCTTGACCATAGATTATACATACATATAAAAATCACATCAAGCGCATATCAAGTTCATACAAATTGTAAATTTGACTCAAGCTTCAAGCGAGCGTTGTAGACGATCAAAATGATCGAAGGAAGCTAAAATCTACGTGATGGACGCGAAACCGCTTGACCGTCACGGAGACCCATAAGATTAAGACCTCAAGTAATTAAATTGTCATACAAACTCCTCGATTCGGATTTCGATTCGATTTTCGATACCCCTGCGTGCTAGGCCTAATGATAGCGTACGGGCCAAATAAGTCTGCGCGCGAGGGGTGGCGCTGTTCGCTAACATTGACACTCGTAGACAAACAGAATAGCAGACGAATTTTTAGTTCCAATTTTGACCACGCGCGGACATATCTGGCCCGCACTTCTACCGAGAGGAGTGGATGGATGAGAAATTGGTGAAGCATCGAAAGGAGTGGAAGAAGTCATGTTGTGCCGACCCCGCCTAGAGCAGAATAAGGGCAGGAAGAAGACATGGCACAAACAGGACTGCTTTCATCTTCTTTCTACCTTGCGCCCAATTTTATCCGAGTCGGTGCGATGTGTATAAACGATGCAGCGGAGATCAACGATTGATGCCAGTCGGTTTCTTTACGGGTCGCGTATGCTTGCGTGCGACTTCGCGAGTAAACCGTTCTGGGTTACAAATGTTACCATTCTACCGTACATGCCAGTTTGTCGCGAAAGTTCGTCAACGGTGTTGGACTTGGGATATGATTTTGACGGAAGACTCATAAAACCTCGCTCTTTGAACTCGGTAACAACGCAACACTAAAGTACGCTTAAGTAGCTACGTACGACGCAGGCGCCGACTTGACACCGCACAGGCTTCCCGCTTACTTTTGAGGGCGCGCGACCATTTTTGCCAGGTTCAAGCAATACCGCCGTGTGGCGACGGCAGAGCAGAATGGGTGATCTCCCGTGGGTGTCGTACAAGGCGACTAAGGGTAAGGACAGCGATGAGTAATGGGCAGCAACATTTCTCTCATATCTACTACTAATGTGCCCGATACTATATGGCAATAGGCTTGCCACTTATTATTCATTGGCGAAAAGTGGGTGTTAATTTACCTCTGCCTACCCCTTCGGGCATATTGGCGTGATTTATGTCAAGCACATTTCAATAATGTTTGAGTTTCAAGTGTCACCGGGTCGCCTTGGTCATCCACCCATAATTTCCATCGTTTCTCAGGTTTTTCTTTCAAAATGGTTAAAAAAGAAGTTCGAAAATATTATTTAGTATATGATCTTAGTGACTCGCAGGTACAATGACTTTAGGTCCACTGGTTGACTATGGCGTCCACATGTGAACCACTTGCCGACGAGGGGATGCCGAGCGATGATGCCGAGGGTCGGATGCCGGGTCTCGGCCTGCTCTAAAGACCTGGGACCTTAAACCGTCAAACACAAAAGGGCATGGATCTACCGATTTAATGTTGTTATTGCACTTACTTTGTTGTGTGAGCGGCTTTTGTTCGTCTGCCGCTCTATGTAGTTTATTGATCAACAAAAGAAAACGTAACCTATTAGCAGAGAAGGAAATCAGTAGGCCTATTCTAGTCTAGACAATATCTCTCCACCACTTGAGTGTTTTATCACGGGATTTACTGAGTTTGAGAGAGAGGAAAATATCTTCTCAATATTATTATTTCTCAATGAAATTGTGGTCACATTAAATGGCTTAACACTAAATACCTGTTAAAAGAATATTATGATATTAATAATAGTTCAATATATTGTAATTCTTAAAGGTGCAGCTCTGTTTCTTTTACCCCCGAATACAGAAACGCTAATCAAAGCTTGAGTCTTGCTTAACATTTAAATGTTGCCAAAATTGACGTTTTTCCATACTAATTCTGACAGGTAATGTCCACTTAACTTTTTAAGCGGTGCCCCAAATTTGATTAGCGTTTCTGAATTCGGGGGTTAGGCTACCATTATAGTATTGAGCCTAGCTAGAGAGTAATGCAGTGTGCAGTCACTTTGATAATGGATATTAGGTTAACGATCAATAGAGGTACTGTAATCATACTCAATATGAATAAAGCAATTTTATTATTATTATATTAAAAAATGGAATTACCTAGATTTTTCCCATGGAAATTTGAAACTAGTCAGTAAGTCACAACTTACTGACTATACTATACATGTACGACAAACGCACACAGCAGCCACAATCAATTAATTAATCAATACATAAACCATAGATGTTCTTATTAAAACGCATTTTATATTTATTGGTTTATTCAAACACAAAATTGAAAGACTGACAATTAATCGGACCCAAATGCATTCGGAAACCTAATTACTTGATTGTTTAAGATTCCCAAACCATCAGAAATTTGTAAGATAACATTAAACAAAAACATAAAAATGTTACTAACAGCAATTCACTTTATAAAGTTCCCTAGAATCTACTCAGTAATACTCAGATTCCTTAGCGCACATTTAGAACATCCGACATTGGTTTCCATCACAGAGATTACATTAACTACATTGAAGATTACTTAAAAACATAGAAATATTCTATTTCTCATCTAGCAATGTAAATTTATGCATTATACTGCCTAATTAATAAGGGCCTTACACTGACTTGTGCTTGCAAAATATACCTTTACAGAGAAGATTAACACTTGAACCCCTCACTTGCATACATCACCTTCCACTGTTTTCATACGGTCTACTGTACAATCTGTCATATCAAGATAATATTTTATAGGCACAAGCAACAGACCATCGATATGGTAACAGTCCACTCCAGATTACACTTACCTAAATCTTATGTGCCCTAACTTGTCCAAGTAACATCATAATGTGACAACAGTCAATGGTAAACTACCCTATTTTATACTTGTAATAATTTAAAGCGTTATAACAATTTTGTTATAATAGCTATGAGTGTTCACAGTTCGTGAACATGTTAATTATAAATTCATCTCATACTTAAAAGATATTATGTCACTATCAAATTTGTGTCATAAAAAATTGGAAAAAATATTTTAGTGAAAATTTTATATTCCTTAGTCACTTCTTTCATATAATTAGAAATACTTAAGCTCATTATTGTTCTATCTATAGCTGTTTTGTGTATTATAATCATGATATAGCTGCTGTTGTTTATATTAATATTCATGCTCAGTCACGATTCTATACTATTAGAACATGGAGAGCAACAAATTAGAGGTGACCAAATAATAAATAACATGTTTACTTGTATGAAACATAGATATCTTTGCAGCTTTAGAATAGCAGTAATGCAAACAAAAAAACAGTTATAAAGTAGCTTAGTATATTCATCTTATTATACATAGATCAACAAACATAATTGTCACTTTGTAAAATTAATGTGTTTTAATTCCTAACATAGCTTTAGTTTTAAATCTTAAGTGAACTGTTACCAATTTATCTGGAGGAGTTTAGTCTTGCATTTCCTCCGGAATTTCGTGTGGGTTGAGGATCCCTGGCACTGACAGCTGGTCTCGCCGTTTTTGTTCTTGAGCGAGACGTAGCGATATCAGTCGCTCTTCTAGAAATAGATCACTGTCATCCTCACCAGTGTACTCCTAAAACGTTTAAAAATTATAATTACAATAAAATAGTTAAATGATATAAATGGTACAAGTATAAGAAGGAATTCACATGTAAAACTTAAGTTATGTATTGTTAAAGGGGCAGAATTAATATTACCTCATTTTAATAATACTGAGTGTCAGTATCTAAAATGATGAAGTCAACTATGATGAAACTACTGTTAATTGTACATTGATATAGCTGATGCTGTTAAAAATTAATACCTGCTCAATAGCTAATGACTTCAAAATTATTTATTATTATAAAAATTATAAAAACAAATGGAATGACGAAGTATACTCACCCTTATCTGTACCAAAAAGTCTCTCAAGTGATCTTTAAATGCTGGAATATCATGATTTAGATTGAACAAGCCTTGCACTGTTATCTTTATTTGATTGTCCGTCAAATGAGAGAATGCTATTTTCAAAAGGTTTGCTACATATTCCTGAAATATAAAAAAATACATTAATTGAATATTGGGATGTGATTAATAGTTTGTAATAACAATATGTGAAAAAATTAATAAATTTAGATAGAAATTATTAGTACCTGTATGTATACTACATTATCAGGAGTAGGTCCCAAGGGTACAGTCACTCGTCCAGATTCCACCAAAGAAAAAATGTATGCTAAAATGGTGGCATGCATAGTGAGGCCTGCACCATGTGATGTATCAGTGACAACACTAAACACATGTTCCAAAATGTCACATAAATATGTTTGATAGAAACTTTGTGCTGCTTGGGGATGTAGCTCCATGTTTTGCAAGAGTCCCAACAAAATCTGAAGACCAGTGTCAGCCACATTTCGCATTGTGTGCTTAAATGACCAAATTATGGAATCTAACACCAATTTAAATTGTGCTGGTGGTATACTGAGGAATGCCTTAAAACAATGCGTGTTAACAGCTTGAAGCAACAAAAAGAATTCTGTTCTGTGCTCAGGGTATTCTTCAAAATCTTTATTGATCATCTCTAGTGTGCACTCAAATACTGCATCAAATATTTTTGGTACTTCAGAAGTTATGTAGCTGCCAAGCTTGTACACAATGGCAGCCATACAAGACAATACTTCAGGCTCTCTTGCATCCGGCACTGTAGTTCTCTGGTAATCCAATAAAACTGCATCAAGAAGCGGGGGTATAAAATTCTCCAATACCATGGTAGTATCAGTAGAACGGGATACCCAGCTCGCAATTAGTTTTAAGGTTTCTTTTTTTATTATTCTCATATTCTTGATGAGTGGTTGTTTAGTAACTGAAACTCCATTTAGTGCAATAGCTTGACTAATATTTTCAGACATCACCTTGTATACATTGAGCATGTCTAAATATATTCTGCCGAGCTGAACAACATATGGATGACCCAATGCTCGACATGCACGTACATTTGTTTTAAGTATACTCACAAGCTGCTTAACTGCCTCTGGATCCTTTAGAATGTCTACATTGTGAGAAGCTTGGGAAATAATGTCATCCCAAACTTGGTTTGGAAGTAACATATATTTTTCAATAAGTTGCTCTTGAGCTACCTGATCAAGTTGTGCACTTATCATGTATCCAACAGCTTCATAAAAAGTATGAACTTGCAAAGTCTGTAGATCACATATTATTGAACTGATAGTACTTAAAATTTCTTCAATGAAGGGACATGCTTCTCCCACTTGGGTGGTAACAAAATGTCTTCGGCATTTCAGTGCAATTTTTATAAATGTGTCACAGGCCATGTCCTGAACACCATCATGAGTCTCATGCATAAATTCAAACAGTTTATTGACAACTGTCTTCAGAAACTTCCAATGTGCTCGTAAAAATCGAGGATACTGGCCAACAACATACATGATGTTACTAGCTATGATCGCTTTGTTGTCTTTACCTTTTTTCTGTTCACATAATCCAAGCAGCTCCTTAATAACAACAACTAGAAAGCGTTTCTCATCCTCCTCCATCATAGCCCCAGAAATTGATCCGATAGCCCAGCAGAGAGTATTTAAGTTTTTCCATGACCACTCTGTCCCATTGACCTGATTCTGCAGTTTTTCTGTCATTATTCGTTCAGTATCTTGGCAATCCAAATGAGTAAGATAAACCAATGTTTCCCTCATATTTTTGTATAGGTTTATAGAATCAGTATCTTTCATGAACTCCCTTACAACTTCTCCATTCTCATTTTCCACTACAAGCACTTCCTCTGGTTTAGCCATTCGAGAAATCATTATGTATCTTACACTGCTTAAAATGTCAGAATACAATGCTCTACCGCCAACACTTTTACCAAGGCTATATAAGCTTGAAGAATGGGGACTAATTTTGTACAAATTACCTGCCAATGCATTCCAAAATTCTAAACAAATTTTGAAGATTTCGACTTCTTCCACTTCTGATATCAGCACAAGATATCGAAGAGCATTCATAAGAGTAGTCATTAACCCTCTTTTCTCTATAATCAGACCATGGTCTTTCAAGTATGTACAGAGGAATAAGGTCAAATTTTGAATAAATACCTGTTCTTGATCTCTACCAGCAGCATATGCTTCACGAATGTTAGTAGACAGAGGAAGCATAACTTCCAACTGTTCCATCGTCTGCACCAATAAGGCCACAAACTGATCTTCATAATTGCTCACTGTCACTCCCGCTATTTCAGTTAAGCAACTCAATGTAACATTTCTAAACATGGGTACATTCAAAAACTTGAAAATTAGAGTACTGATCAATTTCATTTCAAATATATAACCAAGAGGGATCCAATTCAAAAATCTCAACAATGTGTGAAGTGTTGCATCAACTAGTGTAGCATTTTGTGAGTTTTCAAGTACAAACTGACAAAGTTGAAATATTTGATTGAATTCTGAGCACATGGTATCTTTAAGATGCTTTGCTTTTGTCTGAGTTAGCTGTCCAGTGCTAAACACAAAGACCTCTTCACTAAGAAGTTTCAGTATGACCATATTGTTTTGACAAAGACTTTCATTGGTTTTAGATGCACCCACTATATCACTAATGAAGGTTTGCCAGTTATGTGGCCACTCTCTTTTTAATACTTGAATTAAGATCATATTGAGTTTCTTTAGATAAACTTTATTGTTTTCCATAGTGACCGGGTCTGATGAGTTTTTGATAATAAGGCCCACAATGTATTTCTTAATACCCTCACACTGATTCCTGGGTAATACTTTCCATCGGGTTTGAATGACTTGTTCCAGTATTTGTAATGCATAGTATTTTGTTTCTTGATTCTGTGAATACTCCAAAATGGTGTCAACACGGGTCCAAGCATCTGGATGCTCTTTGAGTGTTGTCAATATGTCCTGAGCAACACGTTGCTGCTCCCCAACAGTAGAATACAAGCAACCAACAATATTGTCCAAAAGATTGATGTCTAGTTTTTGGTTGAAATCTAATAGCTTGGATGCTTGTTGCTCTAATGTTTCCATTCTGATATTGCTTATTAAAAATTTGTTCCCCTTGTATATAAAGTCAAACTTATATTGATTTATTCACATTCATTCCTCACCATATACGACACTGAAAAAACAATACCAAATTAAGAATATATTTATAACCTCCAAAATTAGTCAAAAGCCGCGATTGAGATTATAAACCATACGGCTTTGCAACGGTAAAATGGTATTAAATATTTTATAGTTAAAATTACTGTTTTTAAATCAATAAGGAAATCTGAAAACATTTAAGTGGGAAAGACGAATACAGCACACACCCGTACGTTACTGTCATATCTCATTATTATGAAAATATTATCTAATTATTATTAGTTCTCTGAATAATCAATTTATATTTACTACAATAAAGCTAAGAATTAGTAAATAAGGTGGTAATACATACCCGAGTAAATAATTTGCGGCGCAATCAGTCTAACGCACTTCCATACATACTAGCATAGAGTAAAATATATAGTCCGTTGTTTTCGTGAAGCTTGAAAAAGCCCACATGCACGATGTTGTCTATGCTCATAGTATATTTCGTTAACTGTAATTAATGGAACCTTTACCGCTGATTGCAGAATAATTTACTTTATTGCGATTAAATTTAAATGATATTTCATTTGTGATTTGTCCTTTTTTATTCTTTTTATTTTACATCACAGGTGCCATGTGCCGTGGCTTTACAATTTAAAATTAGCAAGAAGCTAAGTTTTAAAATTTTGCTAGCTTTTAGCTTTAACCAGCTTTAACTATGAATTTATTGTGTGGGTATACATTTTGTTTATTTTAATAAATAAATTGTTCATGTTAATAACATCCGATATTAGATACCATAATTCTAAGCCTATTAACACGAAATAACAATCTAACTATTAGCACTAATCCAACACAAAGTTTAACCACTTTATTTAATTAATAATGTCTCTCCAAAACTTCTCTTTTACTTTTACTTTGGTGCCTATAGAAAGGAAACATACCCTACCAAGTCCTCAGTTTTTGTTGTGTCTATTCAATTTTCGTTCTAAATCATGGCAAAAATAATACACGAAAAACCCAGATCTAGTATTAGTAGCTTAGTATATGTAGACGGTAGGCCTAAATAGAGTGCGCGCCAGATAAGTATGCGCGTGGTCAAGATTGGAACTAAAATTTCGTCTGCTATTTTGTTTGTCTAGGAGTGTCAATGTTAGCGATCAGCGCTACCCATCGCGCGCACACTTATCTGGCACACAATCTAGCACCCCCGTTTATTAAAGTAGATTTTTAAGTTTCTGGGTATTTAATATTGCTCCAATATCCGTAAACACCAAATTACTCATACCTCAATAAGAAATTAAATTACAAAGTTTTCATAAATATGCAACATTAGTCTTTCAGTCCATTTATTTTGATAGATCTCATTTAATTTGCATATTCATTGAACAAGCCATGAAATATACCTACCGAGCGTTATTACGACGTTATATCCACCCTGTTTAGGAATCGTTTTTGGTACTGTACTGTCAAATTAAGTACTTAATTTGACAGTACAGTACAGTACCTTCATATGAGAAAAATAAGCTCTCGTAACATAAATAAACCTACACTCTCCAGGCACGTTACAGGCATCGCTAGCTTTACTGGACTGGCGTACCTATTTCATTAAATTAGAAGGAAACGCAAGAAAAGACCGCTCGTGCTGTTGGCTTGTGAAAAGAATACTACTTATAAAGTTGTAAAATTGTAATAAGATTTTAGGAGGCGGAGATGTGTAGATATTTTGAAATCTTTATCCAAGACGAGTTCGCTAGCACAGTCGTTAATACCGACCCACCAACCCGCACTGGGCCAGCGTGGTCTTGTATCGCCCAATCTTCCTATATTCATCCATCCATACTGCCGCGCTTATGAAAAACTCATTATGTACGATTTTTAGCGAAATTGAAATTATACACCGAGAAGTTCTAATTGTTGTTTTCCCGCAGTAAAATAATTCTATCTTAGTAGTACAATATATTTGTGCAGTTCTTTTTTATTCAAATCAAATAATAGCCGTTTTATAATTGTGACAAACGAAACTCCAAATCAACCTCAAACCAATAGTAAAGGCAATCCCCCTATTCCCCCCCGCAACCGGCCCCTCGGCAGGTTGCCGGGATGCCGGGGGGCGTCCGAGTTATCTCGTAAACCAAACCATCGGTTCTTACGCTTTCGAGTTGATGATTATTTTTTTTATTCCCTGAGAATAAAATATGTTTAATT
The DNA here is from genome assembly GCA_963931975.1 of Cataclysta lemnata. Taxonomy (NCBI): domain Eukaryota; kingdom Metazoa; phylum Arthropoda; class Insecta; order Lepidoptera; family Crambidae; genus Cataclysta; species Cataclysta lemnata. The sequence goes on along the minus strand of OZ008346.1, from coordinate 9,611,235 downwards.
AAAAAAAAATAACTAACAAGATTCGATAGTACTACTATAGGGAAATCGTTCCGCTGCGGGAAAACAACCACTGAAATTTCAGCCAGTATACAAATTATAAATCATGAAAACAAGCTCTATAACTTTCCCATAGAGACCATTTCAATATACTGAATATTAAAATTTTTACATCAATAACTAGCTCAGCTCCGGTCATACAAATGTACTAAGAAAAAAAAAACATTATATGCGTTTTTCTCAGAAGCTGTAAAAAGGTAGATAATGCGTTTTTGGTAAGCGCGGCAGCATTAGGTAGGGATAGGGAAGGTTCATGCCCCAGCTGTAGGGACATTAAAAGGGCCTGGTGATGAGAAATTTATCTATGTGATGACGAAAGGTAATTACTTAATTCGGTGGTAAAACAACAGCAAACCATATTAAAGACATAATTAATTAATCATTATTGGTTTCTATTCAGATAATACCTTATAGGTAGGTACCTGAGTCTGACTTCTCAATCGGCAATATCATTTCAGTTACGGAACCCCTGATAATATTTCGTCAAAGTACCTACATACATCAACATTTGCATTATGTTTTCCATAATAATCTGAATTCATTACCGTGCATAAAACTACGAACCATGGTAAATATTTCTCAGTATTAGCGAGTGTCGCGTCGAGAAAAGATTTTTCAGAAACAATGCCTTTTGGTAGTTTCTTGTTGTTAATCTGGCTGGGGGTGGCAATAGCCTCTGATTTAAGGAAAAAGCCTGGCTGTCATCGAATAGGTAGGTAAATAGAATTGCTTGATATTTATAATTTAATAGGTACCTATCAATCGTGTTTAACAGCTCAGTAAGTAGATATAATAAAAGTGTAGCCAGAAAACCTGCAATACCGCAGAAATTAAGTAAAATGAGTTATCCAAACTGTTTTTTTTTTTCGAATTAGCTAAAAAATTGTTAAAAACTAAAAGTAGTTATCAATTATTACTTATGGGCTTGTGACTATATGTATACATACCTACTTAAATAGTATTAATGATTGACAGGGCATACGAGAAGTATTAGCATTCCAGACTGTGTGGAGTTTAAGATCACGACAAATGCCTGTCGCGGCTACTGTGAATCCTGGTCACTGCCAAGCATTATGCTAGGCTTTAAGAGGCATCCAGTGACCTCGCTAGGCCAGTGTTGCAACATCATGGAATCTGAAGACGTAAGTTATTGTAAAAATAGCCTAACTAACTCTTTACATTTGGAGAGGGTTATAATTATTAGAAACTAGTGTGAAAGGAGTTTAACCAACCGCACTATTACCCACCAACCCTCATTGGGCCAGCTTGGTGGGTTATTGGCCTAATCTCCCTATATTCTTCCATCCAAAGGGAAGGCTCGTGCCCCAGCAGTGGGGACATTAAAAGGGCTGGTGATGATGATGTGAAAGGCGCTCGATAACGCAGTGGCTTAGCGCACTTGGCCGTTGGTCCCGGCTGCATCTGCTCTCTCGTTAATAAGCACTCACCAATCCACACTGGGCAAGCGTTAAGGGTTATTGGCCATTCTCCCTTTATATTATTCCATTCATATCATATGCAGTGGGGACATTAAAGAGCTGTGATGATGTGCAAAATAATCGGACCACTATTAGTTCCTTAGTTTACAATAATAAATAAATATTTTTACACTCACACCTATCATCTAGCCCAAAGTAAGTAGCTTAAGCACTTGTGTTATGGATACTAGATGACGGACATATTTTTATTATAATTATGTATATAAATGTTGAAAATATACTACATAAACATATACACAACCATGACTCGGAAACAAACATTTGTGGTCATCACAACGTTTGCCCCTACCAGTAGGCCTATTCCCTAACTTTTTTTGACAGTTGAAAGTGATGATCACCGTACTTTTTACGTATCCATTACTACTTTACTATAATGCTATTGTGACACTTGTCCTGTGATAACGGCAATGTATTAGTAAATAGTTCGGTGATAATCACTTTCAACTGTCAAAAAAAGTTAGGGAATAGGCCTACTGGATTCGAACTCGGGGCCTCTTGGCCAATACCCAGCAATCTGAGCATTCGACCAAGGCGGCCGTCATTAAAGGAGCAGTGACCGGGTTTTTAGCTTCCGATTAATAGCTAGGTACTTTATAAGTTGAATATGTGGCCATCAGCCCCTTATTCAACATATAAAACTTATTATATAAAATTAAAAACATATTTTTTTCAGGTACCCGTTAAAGTTCTTTGTTTGGACGGGGAAAGAAATTTGGTCTTTAAGTCAGCCCTATCTTGTGCCTGCTATCACTGTCAAAAGGAATAGCTTCTTCATAGTTCACTCATAAATTTTTTTAACATTATTTCTGATAGTAATAAAGTGATTTAAATAATGTCTGCATAAATATAAATATTCATTTATTTTGTTAATGAACCTAGTTGTTAATATTATAATATCTTTGTATTAGGGAATTAATTCAATTAGTGGCAACATGTCTTTAATATAAATTTTCGAATGGTCTTGCATATTATTACATGTTTATAATAAATAGACAATTTTTTTTATTTTGGCGTATTTTACACATAAATTTTTTTCTTTAACACACGAATATTTTTAGAAGAAAGTGAGTTAAAAATCGTATGTAAAAGGAACATCTTTCGTCGGAACGCCTAGCTCGGGACGTGGACAAAATCTCCTCGGGGAAAAGAAAATATTTTCCTCTCGCTCTAACTCCAACTAAATTACGAGACAAACCACTGTCAAGCGGCGGAGAGAGATTTTGTCCACGTCGCGTGCTAGGCCTGCAGGATTTCTAACGAAAAATGAACCCAAAAAACGCGCGCAAATTGAAAAAATATTGTTAGGTTAACACAGACTAGTAACGGAAAAAAACTGATTAATTTTATACTTTTCATTAGATACCTAGATTTTCTTGTTTTACACCTAAGCTTTCAGTGTAGAAAACGAATCTTTATGTTCAAAGTTTTAATAGGTAGGTATTATAACTGTAGTTTGTCAGTAAAATGGGATTGCGTCAAAATATTCTTGTTTTTGGCGTACAACTTACTAACATTATATATTTGTTTACAATAAAATTTAACAACTAATCGGGGATGCAATCGTATAGTTATTTTGATATAAGATGAGCTTTGCATTTGTGTGAGTGCACACGGATAGTGTAAAGTGAGATGTGGCTAGCACGAGACGTGTACAAAATCTCCTTGGGGGGGAATCAAAAGAGCACAAGGTGAAAAATCTTTGCACTCGAGTGCAACACGTAACTTTTCATCCTCAGCGAGGAAATGGCAAAATGCAAAATAAAATACAAAACCACATTTTGAACGTTTCAGTCAATTGAATTTAAACCCTGACACTTCCACACCCATCCTACTAAACACACACACACAACATCCACTCAGTCACACCCACAACATCCACCCAGACGCACCCACAACATCCACCCAAACGCGCACGCGCAAAGCAAATTAATAAAAAAAGTACACCAAAAAGGTTCCGAATCTGAATTTTTAACAAATTAAAAAGGTTGCATAATAAATTCGACACCATAGAGGTCCAATAGGTTTAATGATGATTTTCAAAGTGGATTTTGTGCAGACTGTGCAGTGAAAGTGGTGTTGTTTTGATGCACAAGCATCCGGGATGGTGTGAAATTATGCAGAATCATTGAAAATAAGTCTTGTGATGTGTTTGATGTTGAGAATTTTGAAGTGGTTTTCACCACCTCATCAATCGCCATCATGAACTCTGGTATCATTTAATTCGCGCCAAGCATTCCTTAGATGCGATAAAATGTGTGACACCCATATTTTAATGTAAAATTAATTTCATACATTCATTTCACTCACTCATTTATTCATATTAATATGATATAAATATACTAAAGGCATGGCTGTATGGGCTAGAATCTTTGCCTTTCCTAAAAAATAAAATTAAAAACAAATTAAAAAATTCTGTTTTGTATTCACAAACTTACTGCCGCACTCAGAGTCGTTCATTAAATTAGTGATAATGGGTATTTTACAAATTATCATTAAAACATCTAATTGACCGTTCCTCTCAGAGTCGAAAATAATTGATTGATTAGTTATGTGACAATTTTAAGTCAGGTTAGTGCAGTGCATCTATAAATCCAGTGTTATCGGTAAGTGCGGAATTGCCACATGCAAAAAGCCATTGAATTGTTTTAATGGATATTAATAGTTACGCTAGTTTTTATAACACAAATATTTTTGTGTTTTCCATTAGAATTTTACTAATAGCTATTTACTATAATTTTAATGTAAAAATACACAATAATAATTTAATTTTATCAAACTTGAACTGTAAATGCCATGACTTTTTAGATTTGGCCACACCGGACCAAAAGTCATTCTAATGACTTTTTGGCGGGAAGTCAAACTGAGTGCGCACTTTAAATTTTTCTACGAAAATTTAATTCCTAAAATAATTGAATTATTTGATTTTTCTTGGAAAAGTTAACTGTTTTTACTAGTAGGTGAGTTCTTATTTTTAGGAAATGGGTCCTCACGGTGACTGTGAGGACCCTGGAGAGGGAAAACGGAAAAGAAAATTCTGTGACTTGCCCTCACCAAACATGGCAAGTAACGCAAATGCCAAGTATAAAATCTTCACAAAACCGAATTACAAGAGATTGTTTATAGAAAATAGCAGCACTGAATACATTGTCTATGTGGAATCGACGCAGCAGGAAAAAATTGGTAATAAAAATCCGATTACATTAACCAATTTATTCACAGAAAATGTTAAAGGAATAGTTGGTGTTCACAGAGTGAATGCTCATAAAATAGGGGTAACATTTAGAAAGGCGACACCAGCAAATTATTTCTTGAAAATGGAAGATTTTTTAAATAAGAATAATATGAAGGCTTTTATACCGTCTTATCTAACTGAGAAAATAGGAGTACTTAAATTTGTCCCTAAAGATATTTCCAATGAAGATATATATAAGAATATTTCTTGTGATGCTGAAGTTATTTCAGTAAAGCGGTTTATGAAAAAGTCCGATGGTATCCTCATTCCTTTAAATACTGTAGCTGTCACTTTTGCAACATCAACTCTACCTCAATATGCCTACATTAAACTATTCAGATACCAAATACATCAATATATACCTCCATTATTACAATGCTTCAAGTGCCTTAAATTTAACCATTCTGCAAAAGCATGTAGAGGCTCCCAAACATGCTCATCTTGTTCAGGTCAACATTCATATAAAGAGTGTGATGTAGAAGAGATAGTATGTATAAATTGTAGCGGCAACCACTTGGCAATTTCTAGAGAATGTCCTATTCGAAAACAAAAATATGAGGAACAAAAGAATAGATATGTAAAGCAATCCTATGCCACAATTACAAGTACTCCACCACCTTTAGGTGATGAAAACTCATACCCAAGATTAAACACACAAGAATTTAGAAAATATAAATTAGATATAAGTAAATTAGACATAAGTAAATTAGCTAGTAATGACATAGTAATTAATGCCATAGTCAAGTCCCTTATAGCTCTAAGTAACAAAAAAGACGATTCACCTATGACTACAAAGAAAATAAAAGACACATTTTTATCTTACTTAGTTTAATGGATGTTTATTTACATTTATTACAATATAACATACAAAGTTTGCAGAGCAAAAAACCTCTACTATATAATTTACTTTTGGAAAAACACATTGACATATGTTTACTAAATGAAACATGGCTTACTGATAATTCGAATATACCTAAGTTTCCAAATTATAATTTTATATATAAAAATTCAGCAAATAGTCATAATGGTGTAGGAATCTTCATAAAACATGGTATAAAATATAATATTATAAATACAAACTTTTATGAATCTATCCAAAATATTTGTATCACAATTCAAACACAATCTGGCAACATAACTATTCTTTGTATATATTGTCCTCCTAATAACTCACGTTTTGATAGTAATAAATTAAAACACTTGTTGAACAATATACCTAAGCCATACGTCATTATGGGAGATTTTAATGCCCACCATGTAGCTTTTGGTTGCAACAGCACTAACAGTAGAGGAAACAGTTTATATAATATTATAGATGAGTATGATTTATGTATTTTGAATGATGGGTCTCCTACTACTTTTCCACATCCTAATAAACAGGCATCAGCAATAGATCTGGCTTTGGTTAGTCCATCATTAGCTCATTTATGTGAGTGGGGTGTTCATGAGGATCCCATGGGCAGTTATCACTTCCCAACATTTCTGCACTTGAATGTTCAACCATCATTGTATGAAGTCTGTTCTGTGGAAGAAAAATATATTTACAGTAAAGCTGACTGGGACAAATATTATTCCTTATCTGAAAAATATTTTACACAATTAAATCATAATACTGCTCATGCCCTAGACTTATACAATGAATTTGTAAACATTTTAAATAATTTAAAAGACATAACCATTCCAAAATATAAACCTAAAGTTAGTTCAAAAATACATAGGAAACCAGCACCTTGGTGGAATCAGAAGTGTAAAGATGCTGTTAATAATTCCAAAAGTGCTTTAAAAAAATATAAATCTTGTCCTACTATACCAAATTTTATTAATTACAAAAAAATAGATGCCCAAAAAAAGAAAATAATTATAGAAGAGAGAAAAAACTCCTGGAAATCATTGTGTGAAAGTTTCAATAGATTAACACCAGTTTCCAGAATATGGAGCTATATTAAAAGATTTAAAAGAATAGGGAGTAGTAATAACAAAAACTTTGATGACAGCTGGATACCAGACTTTTTAAGTAATTTATCAGACAGTACTTTATCAGATCAGAATAGACTTTTAAAATTATATGACACCTCTATAGAAAATCCTACAAATTCATTTCTTAGTTCAAATTTCATCATAAGTGAATTAAACTTATCTATACAGAGTAGAAAAGATACCACACCAGGGCTAGATAATATACCATACATTTTAATAAAAAAATTACACATGAATGCAAAACAAACTTTACTTAATATCTATAATAAGTTATGGTCTAGTCAATTGGTCCCTGAGCCTTGGAAGACTCAATGTGTAGTTCCTATTTTAAAGCCCAATAAACCTATTAATATTGCTTCTTCCTACAGACCAATTTCACTCTCTTCATGTCTGGGTAAATTATTTGAAAACATGATAAAGTCTCGGTTAGATTACTTTTCAGAGAGCCTCAATCTAATTCCGCCAATCCAGCATGGATTTAGGAAAGGGAGAAGTTGCTCTGAAAGCTTTGTATCTTTTATACATGACATCAAAAATGTTCAACTTAGTCATTCTAATATGGTCTGTGTTTTCTTAGACGTTAAGGGTGCTTTCGATAATGTTAATATTTTAGAACTTATTCAAGTTCTTCATGACATAGGAATACCCAATAAAGTTTTACAATGGCTTTTTAATTTTTTAAGTAATAGGACTGTCTTTGTCAGATATAATAATAGGTTACATGGGCCTACTACTGTTAATAAAGGCACTATGCAAGGAGCAACACTGTCTCCCTTATTGTACAATTTATACACTTCTGAAATATTGAAATTTGTAAACACTGAACATATTAATATTTTACAATTTGCTGATGACTTGCTTTTATATAGTGTAAATCAGAATATAGAAATAGCCCAAAATAATATAAATAATGCTCTAGATCAATTATATACATATTATCATCATAAACTCAAATTAGACATTAGCCCAGAGAAAAGCTCAGTATTAGTTTTCAGTAAAAATAATAAAAGCATAAAAATATTATACAACAATAAAGTAGTTCCTATTGTCAAGGAACACAAATTTTTAGGAGTTTTTATTGATGAGAAATTAAAATTTGAAAAACAAATAAATCACATTTGCCAAAAAGCTATGGGAGGAATAAATATTTTGAGACACTTAGTAGGAACTTTTTGGGGCTCAGACCCTAAGATAATTAGTTTACTATATAAAAGCATAGTCAGAAGTCATTTTGATTACAGCAGCCTAGCTTATATGAATGTCAGTACTACCCTTTTAAGAAAACTAGATGTCATTCAGAATATTGGCTTAAGATTAATTTGTGGAGCAATGAGGTCCACTCCAATAAATTCTCTAGAAGTGGAAACTTGTATACCTCCTCTTAGTTTGAGACGGTTGCAGTTGGCTGAAAGATTTCTCCTTAAAATGATTTCTTCTGACAGTACACTTGTTGATAAGTTCTGTAGATTCAAGAGGATTTTTCACTCAACAGCAGCCACTAATATTACAGCCCAGAGCCTTATGTCTCTGCCTGAAATTGTAACAATCTTTATGCATGTGGAAAAAAAGTCACACAATATATACAAAAATAATATTTGTCCTATATACAGCACTTCATACAAAGCCTTAAGTAACCTTAATTTAGATAAATATCATTTAAACAATATTCATAACCAAATTGACTTTTATGAGTTTAAGGATAATAGGCACAATTATCATTTCATTTATACAGATGGATCTAAAGATGTTTATAGTGTTAAAGCAGCTTTTTATGATCCCCAGAGAAATTTCACAAAATGCATCAAGCTCAGCACTATGTGCAGTATATATTCTGCAGAAAGTTATGCTTTGTACCAGGCTTTAGAATATGTTAATAGATATGTAAATAGTGTAAATATTATTTTATTGTCAGACTCCAAAAGTGTCCTGACAGCAATGTATAATGGAACAGTGTCTTTCAAAACGAATTATATTTTATTTAGAATTAAGGAGCTAGTAGTACAATTGGAAAACAAGGGCATGAATATTGAGTTTGCTTGGGTTCCTTCACATAGTGGCATAGAAGGCAATGAGGTTGCGGATTCATTAACACGTATGGATGCAGATGAGGACCACACTGATACATTTAAAGTTCCCTTCACAGACTACTACCATACCTTCAATGAAACTGCTAAGAAACTATGGAAGGACTATTGGGATATAACTTTACAAACCAAAGGCAAGTGGTATGCTGATATACAGACAGACTTACCAGTGAAACCGTGGTATCATAAAAGTGAAGTTTATAGAGGCCGAAAATTCATCACTATGATTTCAAGAATGAGACTTGGACACTGTCTGGTACCATCACATCTCCATAGAATTAAAGTCTACGGTAATAGTCAATGTCTTCACTGTAATCAAGAAAATGCTGATCTACAACACATCGTTATAAACTGCCCTGCTTTTAATATCCAACGGTTAATTTTGATTAGTGACATTATTGACCATAACAGTGACATTACAGATAATAGTTTTCCCCGCCGCGTTCAAGATCTCCTAAAAAACTCCAATTTTTTTCCACCTTTATGTAAATATATTGTAAATACTGTAGAGAAGATTTAATTTTGTGTAATATATTCATTAGTCTATATAAAACATGTTTAGTATTTAAGTATCTTTAGTGTTGTTAATTTTTTATTTTATAGTATTCTTACTCTTGTATGTTTATTAGTGATAATTGTTTCCATTTACTAATAAGCAGCAGCTTATTATCTTTATAGCCTAAATGTTTAATAATTATAATGTATGCGACTGAAGGACATGTATCCAAGTCATGAATAAAGATTATTAAAAAAAAAAAAAAAAAAATAGTCATTCTAATAAAATCTAAAAGTCGAATGTCAACAAACAAGAAATACCCCGAATAATTCCATGGAAATACCAAACAAATACATATCAATATCAAATCTATTTATTTTGTGATCAAATAGAAAAAGCCACTGCTAGTGGAGTCAGCCTGGGAAATCATTAACATACAAAAGTCTGAGCGGCACACTCGATATTGACGAAATCATAACGCCATATAAAAAAGAAGAAAAAGCCACACAAACCCTATCTTCATTAAAATAATTGATTAGTACTATGATTGTCTTGGTAAGTATTGATGATTTCTTTGTTACATGCATGGGGTTACATCGTTCCGGGAGTGGAATGACTGAGGAATTTAATTGTAATGCATATGTGCACAGTATTCGTATTTTCTTATATTTTTTTGTGCTTGGATAGAATTATCCTGTATTCCAAGGTGCATTATTAAAAAGTAACTAATATTTCTTTGCAATTTGCAGCGTGATACAATAATATTAAAAAGAGAATGGGACAATCTTAAGGCCATGACCTGTAAACCTACAGAGCGAGGCAGTATAATAAAAACTGGAAGTGGTCCATAAAATCCACCACTGTCCCCACAGCAAGGAGCTATCATAAGCAGTAGAGGAGGTAACATTTATTTTCCACTAATTAACTGTTATGAAAGTGTAACAATTTATATAAATTATCTGTAACCTATCCTTATTAACTTTAATATTATTATTCAGGCTGCACCTTCAATTATATGTGAAGTGCAGAATCCATTTGATAATGATGGTATTGTGCTGTCCATATAGACAATAATCAAAATAAAACAGAATAAAATATTTTGGACAATGAGTTTGACCTAGACTTTGCTATGTGTACCTATTATATTTCATAAGATTTTAAATAAAATGAGCACTTGTTTAAAAACTTGTTGATATGAATCAAGTTGTTTTTATGTTACTTTAAGGAAAATTTTAAAACTTGGTGCAACTGGCTATTAGTATATATAGTTCAATAATAACATGAAATTAGAAAAATGATTTAAATTAATGATATTATACTTATCTTTTTTCAGATCATATAGATATAATTATTAGATGAGGGGCATATTATCAAATCTAAAGACTGACGATTACACACCAAGTCAAAAATATTTTTTTACCCAGAGAATAAGTTAAAAAGAAATGTGCTGCTGAAATAGACAAAGAGTGGAGTAAAACTCTTTTGGAAATTCTCAAATTACAGTTCAAGGAATCAAAAAATAAATTGGAACTCAAAATAAAATATTTCTTTTATATTTACTAGTTTTATTCAAAAAATCAAAATAAACCCCAAGCAATGAAAATGAATTAGCAGAAAAATAAAGGGATTAGGCTTATAAAAGTATTTCATTATATTATTTTAATTTTACAATTATTAGTAATATTAATTGTGACATTGCTTGATTAAATTTTGCTTTATTCTGTTTGTGTCCTCATCTGTAGAAGGGAATTTTACAAAGTCTCATTGTTCTTGCTTGGATAGACACTTTGGTGACAATTTGTGATACTGACTGTTGACCTAATAATATTTATCCATATTCCATCACATTACCACCTAGTTTCTGAAATAAATATAAAGACAGTAATGACAGATATTGAAAGTACATGCATACATACATAAATCATGCGTATATCCCAAAAGGGTAGGCAAAGGTGAATTAAACACCCACAATTCGGCAAATAAGTTAGGTCCCGTGTAATACGTGGCGAGCCTATTGCCATCTATCGGGCACGTAAATCGCAGTATATTGCTAGGTTGTAGAGGATTGCTGCTGCCCATTATTACTCATCGCTGTTTACCTTCAGTTGTCTTGTACGACACCCGCGGGAGAAATGGGTGGGTGACAATTATATTCTACTCTGCCATCACCACACGGCTCATTGAATGTAAAGTAATATTTAACTAACCTGAAAAATTCCAGTTGCTTAATACCGCAATGTTATTAACAGTATTACTTCAGGGGCAAGCCTGTCCTATTTCGGTGCTTTTTAAATCAGGTTCCAAACTTGGGGGTAAAGTATTTTTTACTGCCCGGAGTGTAAATCTGTACCTTGCATGAAATTCAAGCACATAGTGAAAGTATCAGAATAGTCGCGTAAATAGAATCTAGGTTGTGCTTGTCTGAACTTTCTTACGTAATCTGTAAGCTCCACAAAATCCACAACGTAATTTATTATAAATTATTATTGAAAATATCACTATGAATGCACTGAAATATAAATTACAACAAAAGATAACCCTACTTTTCAAATGTCAAATAAACGTCACATAAGACCTAAGTAAGGGTCATCGGTTACTCAAAATTTAAGTTTCATTAGCGTCACTATTGACCCATTATCTGACTCTGAGAGGGAATTTTATTTAATGTTTACTTAAATGTCATTTAATGATCATTAAATCGACTCTGAGTGCGGCAGTTAATGCACTTGCACCATAGAGGACAATAATACTACGGGCCTGTTTCACAATCGACAAGTAAGTTCGAAGTAGCTTACTTTGCAGTTCAATTGACATATATTTCATATTACAACTGTCAAATGATTTGCGAAGTAAGCTACATAAGACTTATTTATCGATTGTAAAACAGGCCCTACGGATATAGAGAGCCCGCTCGCCGATTTTGCTTGCACGGAATGTTCTAAATTCAAATCCCAAGATACTGTAAAGTAGTGGAGAAAGATTTTGTCAAAGACTACAATGTATATATAGTGCGTTTCATCTTATAGTTCCTATGCCGTGATGATGGCTGCCCTGTCTGTCAACAACATCAACCCGTAAGTCATAGTTGCAGGTTTTTTTTATGTATTATAAACAATCTTTGAGAAAATCATGTCTAAAACATTTAATAGCGATGAAAGATTAATTGTGTTAAAAGCTAAGGTGTTTTGTGAACGTGAAAAACGTAAGGAGGTCCCGCATAATCCATATTAGTGTATACAAGTTTGGATTGCCGCCATTAAATTGGGTTACCAGTATCAGTTTTATTAAGTGTTTGATATGAAAAAATTAAATATATTTATTTCAGTTTCTTAACTGTAATTAAATAGTACATTAAACGATTTAATGACTGATAAGAGTGAGGAAATGTCAAATGTAGACATGTTAGATGAACACAATTATTGTTAATCATAATAAATATAATATTTTATAATAATTTAACCTTTTTTTACTTAATGAGTCTATCCTTCTTACGTCACTACAATTTATATGTATCTATCTAATTTTTATGATACTATTATTATCATGAACTAACTGTTCTCGCAAATTTTCACGAGTTTTGGCATAAGACTTTAATAAAAAAAACTAATATGTAACTACTACTTAGTACCGCTAGTAGTTAAAAGTAACAAAATAAGACAGTTGCATAATTGTTTTTATATAGTTAATTAAAAAAAATCTCCCTGAATTAAAGGTAAGACAATAAAGTTGACATGGTATCATTTTCTTGCAATACTACCACCATGACGGCATAGGAACTATAAGATGAAACGCAATAGACCACGTCCCGTGCTAGGCCTACTGCACGGTGCGTCCGTCAACTGTCAATACTGTGCCTCAACTTTGCCTCTTTGCAGTGCAAAGGAAAGTCCTTTGCACCGCTAGCAGCTACGTATATTATTAATATTTCGCTGTTTTATTTAGGTATTAGTGAAATTTATAATCCCATTGAAAATATATGTGCAATGATTGTGACCATGCAATAAAAGAAGGAAAAGCATTAGATGGTCGCGGCGCCGCTATTGATGATTTTACGGAGCGCTACATCATCGCACAGGCTTTTTAACATGTAAGACATGATTTTACCATGATGGCTATTACAGCTAAGCCAAGAACTACATTGAAATGTATGGGAAAAGTAGTGTTGCCTTAGAAAAAGAAAAAAAATGTTATGCTACGAAAATTGAAAAGATGAGAGTGTTTGGAGTGTTTGGCGCGTTTCGTGGTGTCAGTCGGATTTATTTTCGCTAAGTCAAAAACTACTGTAAAAAGTGGTTTTGTCCACCTCATCAGTCACCATTATGAACTCTGTTACCATTCAATTCGCGCCAAGCACTCCCTAGATGCGATAAAATATTTGACACCCTTGAACGTAAAATTAATTTCATTCATTCATTCCATCAACTCATTAATTCATAAGAGTTCTTACGTAGTATTGTATTAATATTGTCCTATATGGTATTCTCTTTGCACCTCCGAATTTACTCCGAGCTTTGCACTCATTTTTTTTTTAAATTGGCTTACTTTTCCAGTAGGCCTATTCCCTAACTTTTTTTGACAGTTGAAAGTGATGATCACCGAACTATTTACTAATACATTGCTGTTATCACAGGACAAGTGTCACAATAGCATTATAAAAAAGTAGTAATGGATAAGTAAATAGATCGGTGATCATCACTTTCAACTGTCAAAAAAAGTTAGGGAATAGGCCTTCTGGATACAATTCCTTTAGGAACTGTCTTTGTATACTTTCGTTTACTTTTCTTAATTTTGAATGAATTATAAATGAATGAATGAAAATAATGAATGAAACGAATGAATGATCTTAATGCATGAAATGAATATTACATTAAAATATGGGTGAAACACATTTTAACGCATCTAAGGAGTGCTTGGCGCGAGTCAAATGGTTAACAGTTCATGACGGTGACCGATGAGGTGGTGAAAACCACTATAAAATTCTCAACGTCGAACACGGCACAACAGCAACAACACTTTTATTTCAATGATTCTTCATAATTGAACTTCAACACGGATCCTTATGCATCAAAATAACACCACTTTTACTACACAAAGTCCACTCTGAAACAATTTTTGAATGATTGAAATAAAAATTTAACTGACGCCATTGAAAGCCCGCCAAGCACTCCTTTGCACTCATTATTTCATATGACTACAGATAAAATATACACTAAAGACATGGCTGCATGGGCAAGACCCTTTGCTTTCCCTAAAATATAGGGAGAATTAAAAAAATATATTCATGTCGTATTTTTCCTAAAGGACTTGTTTCCAGGAACGTTATAACAATAGTGTTATATTCTGTGGTTATAATATAACATATTAATCATGTCGTAAGAGTGCTTGGCGGACTCAGCCTGGCGAAACTCCCATACTGCAGAAAAAATGTATGGAGTTTAGGCAATTTTTAATGGCGACTTGTTTTGTCTCTTACTTCCGATCTAACCTTCCTTGTCTCGCGCTGCCGGAGTGTGTCACTAATGTCATAAGTCACTATGCCGTTTTGAAAATATAAATTAAAGCGTTGTTTTAGTTTAGTTTTCCATCTTGTGCTTATTTATTGTCTTCAGTGACTTATCATTAGTGTATATCTAACTAGTTTGTGTCATTTATTTATGTGCATAACAGCGAAATGTTTTACAAAAGGTGTGAAATATGTTGACTAAAATCTAGTAGGAAATTAAACCAAAAGAGGGTTTTCATGGCCAATTCCCACTAGATGAGAAGCGGTAAGTAGTTTTCCATGTTATTATATAAACGCTAAGTAATTAGAAATAAGTTCTGGTCACTTTAATCAAAAATCATATGCGCCGTAGCGATGTCCTTACTACTTACCAAATTATCGATAAAAAATCTATTTTCGTAAATTTGAGTATCAAATGTACTTGAGATGTTTCATTAGTTTTATACATATAAATATTGTCTATTGCAATATATTATAATATAGTATATCATATATAGGGTTATTTATAAAACAACAAATACCTCCCATGACTAGATAGCTAACATCATTAACAACAAAGTTTGTTGTAAGAGTTTTATTATTCATCTCTCATTATCATCATCAAAAGTTCTTCTGTGTTCAACTCCACTTATTTTTCAGATCACAGCGTGACTTGTTGAAAGGCGATGAGAGTCATGGCTGCAAAGCATATGAGAGTGGATCGGCATTAACCCCGTTGAAAAGCCGTTTCGGTTTGCGACTGACAGAGATGAATATAAAAAGCTGACGGCTTATCTTCCGAATTGAAGAGGCACTAGAAGAAGAAGACAGCGTGACTGCCGCCTTGCTACACGATGCCCGTCGGGTGTGATCGTTGCCTGCAACCGCATAAGCGCCTCTATTGGTAAGTTACATAACTTATCTTTCCGATATGGTTTGATAGCTCAATTCCTGAAGCGGTTTATTTCAGAACCAGATTTCATTGATTGGGCAGAACCAGACCTTCGGGCGCGTTACACATAGTCCGCTATGGTAAGCGGTGAACAATAAATTGAATTGATGATGACCAGCGTAAACTCAAACGATATATTTACTAATCTCTATTTATTATTTCAGATCTAAATGTCCTGCTTACTTGCTTACACAACATTGAAAAACGTGTGTTGATCGATCAGCTAACATCTGAAGACTCCGCCTAGAATATGAGATCAGAAAATTACCAACAATTTTAATTTCCACATTGTAAACATAACTTTTATTTTTTGTTGTTAAATAAATAATTACACGTAATTAAATAATACTCAATATTTTCAAACGAACAGAGCTTTTTATTTTGCTTTTGTAGGATTAAAAAACCTGTCTGCAAGTTCTGCAAGGCAGGGGGGGGGTACCCATTCGTTTTTATCGATATCGACACATTCTATAGCGTACACCACATCCTTAGTTTGCTTTTGTAGTATGTTGGCATTACTTTTTTATCTGTCTCTGTTGGTTGGTACGAGATCTTAGCCTAAACTGCGAGTCAAAATTGTCAAAAAGCTTGTTTGAAGTCCCGACTCTTAAACGTAGTGTATTATATACTCTTTGGGCGGACTTTCAATGGCGTTAGTCAAATTTTTATTTCAATCATTCATAAATTGTTTCAGAGTGGATTTTGTGTAGTAAAAGTGGTGTTATTTTGATGCATAAGGATCCGTGTTGATGTTCAATTATGAAGAATCATTGAAATAAAAGTGTTGTGCCGTGTTTGACGTTTAGAATTTTATAGTGGTTTTCACCACCTCATCGGTCACCGTCATTAACTCTGTTACCATTTGACTCGCGCCAAGCACTCCCTTGATGCGTTTAAATATGTTTCACCCATATTTTAATGTACAATTCATTTCATGCATTTATATCATTCATCCATTTCATACATTATTTTCATTCATTCATTTATCATTCATTCAAAATTAAGAAAGGTAAACGAAAGTATACAAAGAAAGTTCCTACAAGACTTGTTTCCAGGAGCGTGAAGCCAATTAAAAAAAAATTAATGTCGTATTTTCGTTTGACTGACCCCCGAATACAGAAACGCTACTCAAATTTAAGGGCTGCTTATGAAGTTAAGTGGACACCACCTGTCAGAATTTGTATGGAAAAACGTCAATTTTGACAATACTTAAATGTTAAGCGGGACTTAAACTTTGAATAGCGTTTCTGTATTCGGGGGTGAGAGTGCTTGGCGGGCTTTCAATGGCGTCAGTCAAACTTTTATTTCAATCATTCAAAAATTGTTTCAGAGTGGACTTTGTGTAGTAAAAGTGGTGTTATTTTGATGCATAAGGATCCGTGTTGATGTTCAATTATGAAGAATCATTGAAATAAAAGTGTTGTGCCGTGTTTGACGTTGAGAATTTTATAGTGGTTTTCACTACCTCATCGGTCACCGTCATGAACTGTTACCATTTGACTCGCGCCTAGCACTCCTTAGATGCGTTAAAATGTGTTTCACCCATATTTTAATGTAAAATTTATTTCATGCATTAAGATCATTCATTCATTTCATACATCATTTTCATCCATTCAAAATAAGAAAAGTAAACGAAAGTATACAAAGACAGTTCCTAAAGAACTTGTATCCAGGAACGTAAAGCCAATAAAAAAATAAAATTCGTTTGACTGATCATGATCTACTCCCATCCAACCTCCTTTGATTATAGCTATTAAACGTAGTGTATTATATACTCTTTGATAGCTATTCTAGTGTATTATATACTCTTTGATAGCTATTGTTCTGAGCATCTAACCATCTCATTGTGATTAACTGACTCTAGTTATTAGTTGAAATAGACCCTAGGTCTTAGTTCAAACAAATCCAAAAACGTACTTCTATAAAATTATCTGCAATTGTTTATAAAACTGGTCAATGGTCATCAGAACATTAGGTATGTGAAGCATCAACAAACGGGTATTCATAATGAACAGAAAAAGAAACGTTAGTTTCATTAAGCCAGAAGATCCACAATTCTTAAAAGTATTGAAGAGGCAAGCTGGTTATGATGATAGAAATCATAAATTCGATGTATTAGACAATGCAGAGGAAGATTTCGTGGATGACGATGATAGCGAGACACCGCAAGTTGTTGTGATTAAAAAAGGTGATCTGACTGCTGAAGAAGCTGAAATTGAAAAGAAAATAATTGAAAAAAGGGAATCTGAAACAAAAGCAGATTTAACACAGAGGGTTATTTTTAAATCTAAAAGAACACAAGAAAAATCTTCATCAAACAGTAAGAAAAAGAGCTCTAAAGATGTAAAAAAAAGCAGTTTACTGTCATTTGGAGATGAAGAAGACGACTGATAAATCAAACCTGTTAAGAATATTACATATTTAAAGTTTTTTAATGAACAGTAATTAAATTTGTCAGGATTAACTGAAATGGACTATAAAAACATTTGAACACTAATTCTGAAATGCGAAAATTCTAATAAACATGATTATTTTATTTCTTTTTCATTGTAGTAACCGTAGTAACCATACATACATACATAAATCACGCCTATATCCCCGAAGGGGTAGGCAGAGGTGAACTAGCACCCACGTTTCGCCAGTTATGTTAGGTCCCATGTAATGGCGAGCCTATTGCCATTTATCGGGCCGTAGTAACCAATAATATTATATTTATATAATTTTTAATATAATATCATTGGAAGTAACATAATTTTTAAATCTCATTCTGCTGCACTCAGAGACATCAAATAACTGTAATGAGTACTTAATGTCAAAAACCCCGGCAAAAATAGTGACTAGAATTGAATAGTCATTTTTGGACATTAAGTACTCATTACCATTATTTGACTTCTCTGAGTGCGGTACTCCCATTTAATTTATAGATTACCTTATTAATTTACACCTCAGTTTTTTACTATATTGTTACTGTAATTTGTATAGAGAAATTCTTGAAAATGAGTTTCGGGTATAGTATTGTTGTGTAATTTATAATACTGTAATCCTAATAACTAAATGCAGTCGATTTATAAACTACATTTTTTGTATTTTCACTAACAATGAAAATACAAACAAACAAGCTGATACAAGGTTTCTTCCTATTCTTAGAGCATTGAATTTTGATATTTTTATCATTACCAAATCTACTTTTTTATCTTTCTACAACACTAAGCCAAATGCTTTAATGAAATGACTAATATTTTTTAATCCTAATGGTAGTAGATGGAAATATATATGTGATCAACCAGTTGGTTAGATTGCAAAAAACCTAATAGAATACTTCAAAACACTTGGAAGATATTTATTTTAATTGTAATATAATTATGTATGTGGTCAAACAGATTCATGGATAAATATTTTAATGAACTACCTTTATTGGTATTTGTGATTATTTTCTAGTTATTGGCTTTTACCACTTTCATCAAAACTGTTTCTCTTTTTAATTTTACTTTTAGAACCATTTGATGTAATAGGAACAATTCTCTCATAGGAAATTGTCAAATCAGAATCATTTTCATATTCTATTAATTTTCTTAAGAGAAACTTTCTTTCTTCCTTAACAATTAAAATACTTTCTTGAATTTTTGCTACTTCGTCACATAATGCTGCATTTTCCTGAAACCATGAAAACTATTTATATTATGCCATCCAACATATTTATACTACATTAATTTATGAAGTTATGGTGATTTTGGTCACACACTGCTATAGTTAAATATTCTTAAGCTCAATACATAATTGAATTTTGATAAGTTGTTGAGGTAAATTATCAATTTTATGTAAGTCGGAAAATAATTATAATCTTATAAATTATAATCATTATATTATAATAATTATAATAATATATCATATAAATTATAATAATTATAAATTATAATCTAAAAATAATATATCTTAAATAAGCATGCAATCTGGCATAGGAGCAGAATACTTAAAATACGAATTAGTATCAGTAAAAAAACATCTAAACAATGTAAAAACGTAAAGTAATTAACCGCAGTTAAAAAAAGGAGGAAATCAGTAGAGGTGAAGATGATGATTAATCTTTAATTACCAAAAAGGTTAATCATAATTCTGAATATAGCAGAAAATGACCAATAGAAATAGAACTTTTGGTTTGATAAATTGAAAATGTCTTACAAGTAGAAGGCTTTTGATTCTAATTTTTATAAACTTATATTTGCTTCGATACCGCTTTATTTGCTTGTCATTTTGAATATTGTTCATTATAGGCATGAGCTGTTTTGAGTGTATAGGAGAGATTACCGATTACCACAGTATTTAAATTAATGAAAATCGTGAGCTTTAGAAATAACTACCAGTCAAGCAAGAAAAAGTAAAAAAAATCAGTAAATAAACACAAAATACAAATTAGTTGTAACTTTTTAATTGTCCCTTTTACTTTTAGAGTAGGCAAAGGGATATAACACATACTTTAGTTTTACTTTTCTAGAATTGACAACATTTCATAAATTATAGCTCCCCAAAATAAATATACCGTTTCTTTATTTTCCAAAACCTTCGAAAATATTTTTTTACATACTTAATAACAGAGGGAAAAAACATGAAATGACGTCACAGCCGCGGATATACAAATTAAATCGTTTGCCTTCCAACATGGGAGAACAAAAAGTTCACACAGAGAAAAAGAACAGCTTGAGGTGCTTCAATCATTCAAAAATTGTTTCAGAATGGACTTTGTGTAGTAAAAGTGGTGTTATTTTGATGCATAAGGATCCGTGCTGGTGTTCAATTATGAAGAATCATTAAAATAAAAGTGTTGTGCCGTGTTTGTCGTTGAGATTTTATAATGGTTTTCACCACCTCATCGGTCACCGTCATGAACTCTGTTACCATTTGACTCGCGCCAAGCACTCCCTCAATGCGTTAAAATATGTGACACCCATATTTTAAGGTAAATTCTTTCATTCATACATTTCACCCACTCATTATTTCATAAGAGTACAGATAAAATATACACTAAAGACATGGCTGTATGGGCTAGACCCTTTGCCTTCCCTAAAATATAGGGAGAATTAAAAAAATGAACGAGCTTGACTCACGCTGATTGACCGTCTCCGAGGCTCGGAGACGGTCAATCAGCGTGAATTAAGTGTTCTGTGACCGAGGCCCATAACGCCCGAAATCCCGAATCACAGAACACTATTACTCTGAGGCACGAATACGCTACCTAACGCTACTCTTTTACTCTACGCTGACGATTCATCAACACAACAATGTTGTCCGATATCCATTTTTTTATTGAATAACCCAAATCCAAAATAATTATTTATTATTAATATTTAATAAGCCAAACTATAAATAAGTAAAGAAAGTTGTAGGGTGCCACGCTAAATTTAATTTTAAGTGGGTTGTGTCTATAATGTTACCTAAGAGTTCATTTCTTTCGACCATCAATAATTTTTTGTGTTAAGGCATTTTTTAATGGCCGGTTTATGGAATTCGTCTTCTAGTTGGAGTACTCTTTTCGTTCATCGGTATCTGGACGTGAAATTTCTGCGTCACCTATATAAAATCAAAAGGGAGTGGATGACTCGATGATGTCTGACCAATATGAATGGAAGAGAATAGGTACTCCGCCGGCTCTGATACCATAAAAAGGACAGGAATATCTTTAAAAGAAGAATAATTTTTGTGTATTGCAAAAATATTTATTGAGTAAAAACAACATTCTCAATGGATCAGCGCTACCGTCGACTTAATTAATAGGCACTTTCAATAAAATTTAACATGAAAAGTATTTTTTATTTATGGTTAACATTTAGGTAGTTGCATTGCATGCAAAGGAGACGATAGGGTTCACGATTGACCCAGAAATCGATACGAACAATCGTTATTCCCGTATTCAGATCGATTGCTTAGAACGAGTTGGGCCGGGCGCAACGTCTGGAATCCGTATTAGGTAAAGACAGTTTTGGGTAGTCTGTAGCTGAAGTGCGTCCTTGACCTTAAAAGTATCCACAAGCTCGAATTTCCCAAAATGTAAAGCAATTGATTAAAAATAATCGTCAATTTTTGACAGTCCTTCCATACGATAAAATGTCAAAAACCGACGGTTAATTAATCGCCTGTATAAGTGTTGATGAACTCGGGCCTTAATGAATAATGATTTTCTCACGCATAGGCACTTCGTCCGCCTATAACTCCATTATGCATTATCGTCACATATAATCATAGGGCGCTCGTTGTAAGCAATCGATTTCTGGTATTTTAATTAATTTTTGGCCTTCTCCTTTAACAAGAAAAGTAAATTCCCAACATAGAGTATGCAACTTTAGATCAATCGATTCAAAATTGATAACCAGTCAATATTTATACTACCTTAATTTGAACATTGCACATTTCGGTGCCTATACTACAATTTTAATAAACTCGCTATAGTACTAATACGAGTCGGTCGTTCGTATAAACAAGTTAATTATGGCGTCGACATGGAGCTTTCAATGCACAAATCACGGGATTCTGAGAAATAGGTATATTATTTATAATGATCACGAGCATTATCAAGTAATTGAAAAAAAATTAAAGAAGTTGTCACAACTTCTTTAATTTTTTTTCTAATCTGACATTTCATTGATCTAGGAATTCACTATCCATAGTATTATTGTCCTCTAGGGAATTCACACTCTGAAAGGATTAATAAATGACGGGTTACAAGATTTGTATAGGCGAATAATGAAATGTATTGTGATCAATATTTTCATTGACCGACATTTATTCTATACTAGAACGTTTAGAGGTAGCATTGTGTTGCATTTATTTATACAATAAGCGACAGTTCAAAACAAATTAATATTATTTTATCACAATACTAATTCTAAGTCGATTTTCCAATTAAAGGAAAATATATTATTTAGGTAGGTACTGAAAAAACCAATACTGAGCCCGATTTTTTTTCTGTATAAATAAAATTATTGCGTATAACATCGACTATTTATAAAGCATAAATACTATAAAAAAAAACAATATAATAAATTATTCGATTTTAATTTTAACATTATATAAATGTTAGAAAAATTAGTACAAAGATTTTGGTGGTTAGAAAAAGAATTTCGAAAAATTATGATCTTGAGGCGGGAATCGAACCCGCGTCCGCTGCTATCCGGGCAGGTGCCTGACCGCTCGGCCACCCAAGACACTAATTAACTTGCCGAAATTCTTCTAACCTTTACACTTCACGTTGTAAGCCAACGGGTACCCCTCGCAATGTAGAAATAAATTTCAAACAATTCCAAAGCAGATATTTTTACAAATATCTAACCACCAAAATCTTTGTACTAATTTTTCTAACATTTATATAATGTTAAAATTAAAATCGAATAGTTTATAAAGCAAACCCAAGCTTAACCGAACGCACGATATTTGTAAAAATATCTGCTTTGGAATGTTTGAAATTTATTTCTACATTGCGAGGGTACCCGTTGGCTTACAACGTGAAGTGTAAAGGTTAGAAGAATTTCGGCAAGTTAATTAGTGTCTTGGGTGGCCGAGCGGTCAGGCACCTGCCCGGATAGCAGCGGACGCGGGTTCGATTCCCGCCTCAAGATCATAATTTTTCGAAATTCTTTTTCTAACCACCAAAATATAATAAATATTAAAAATAAAGCATACATTTGTATGGTATTTTATAATAAGAAAATTATATAACAGTGATATTAATGCAGTAAATATATTAACAGTATGTCAACCTACTAAAATGTTATAGAATCAACTTTGTCCTCTACTTAAAACTGTATAAGTAGTTAAACCCCGGTTACTGAAACGCTACTCAAAGTTCGAGACCGGTTTAACATTTAAGTATTGTCAAAATTTACGTTTTTATATAAAAATTCTGACAGGTGTTTTCTGCATAACTTTATAAGCAGTGCTCAAAATTTGAGTAGCGTTTTTGTATTCGGGGGTAAGATTAATAATAGATTGGATATAATATGACACAGCTTAGGGCCGGTTTTTTGATGCATAGTTAATAACATTAGTAACAATTTAAGTTACTAATGTTATTACTGGCTGATATTTAAAGATTAGTAACAATTTTTAAAAATTGGTTGAGTTAACTATGGTCAAGAAACCGGCCTTTAGTAAAGTCTGTCGTAGAGTCGACTACATCATCAGACATAAAAAACTATAAAATTCATTAATTTGATTTTCTATCTGAAGTACAACATCGATTGGCAAAATTTAAGTAGGTGGTCATCTGATGTGTTGTTCGAGTTTGCCTTTTGTACTATTCCTGTATAGTAAACAATCCTTACAGTAAAAGCAACCTACAATACATAATATGGTTACCTGTATCGGTATTTGCATTCATGTCCTAAAGAATTGTGACAAGGTCGTTTAACAATGAGAATAAGGGAAGATACCAATACTGTTTATTAATACAATAACATTTTGTTAGCAACATAAACCCCCGAATACAGAAACGCTACTCAAAGTTGATTCCTGCTTAACATTTAAGAATTGTCAAAATTGAAGTTTCTCCATACATTTTCTGACAGGCAATAGGGTCGATTCTGACAATGGTTCAAGATTAATTTGACAACAGTTTTTCTATTTCATTCTCAATACAGGATGAAGAGGAGAGACTGATCTTAAATTTAGTTTTAGGTTTAGATAATCATGTCAGAATTGACCCTATTGCCAACTTAACTTTATAAGCAGTACTTTGAGTAATGTTTCTGTATTCAGTGGCACACCTATCTGTTATCTAAGAAATATTGGGCAGGTGTTAGTAAATTTGTAACAATATTTATTAACAACCAGAGTAACAAATAACTATGATCTATCATTTAAATTAAAAATTACCTATTATCTATATTGCCCATATACTTTGATCTGGAATCACAATTTTAAAATTAAACGTAAATAAGTACAGTGGTTTTAATTTTTCAGCCGGTTTTAATAATAATACTGTTTTGCGACTATACAAAAAAATTGTTAGTACCTACGTTTACTTTATTCTGTGGATAGACAATTAAAACCAGCCATTATTAAAAAATTTATCTGACCAGATAAGGCGGCAATTTGGAATAGGTACTCACAATACCTAAAGCACATTACAGTTAGCGTACTAAAAAAAAATGCAACTTGATTCGTTTTGAGTAGTAATTGGTAAACAATTTTATTTTTTGTTAAGGGTCGATTTACACTGAAACGCGACGTGAGGTGGCGGGCAATTATTACAAAATATTATGTAATTTACTACACAAAAAGATACACGTTTCATTTTAAGAATTCGAAACTGCTGTTCTGCGGCTGCTGCACAGCGCTAAACCACTGGTAATTTCAAGCATCGTCACGTCACGTCGCGTTGTGTCTCGGTGTGAACTGACCCTTAGACTCAAATAGGTATAGCGTTGACGTAGTAGATTCTACGATTGTGTGGCACATACTGTACAGTCAATCACAAGGTACTGCTATGTTTTACGAAATTAAGACAGCCAATTATGTCATTTGATTAGACCACCTTGGCAGCCAATAAACGAAACTCTCGTCAATTATTGCATTAGGTAGGCTTTGAATAATTTCAACAATATTACATACGCAGATGACATTAAAAAATGTGTTGGACCTCTATTTAAGAATTAAGACATTCACAAAATAGCTGTTACAAAAGCAGCGCTGTCGATATAGCCAGCAATACAAAGTAGAAATACAAAAAAATCACTTTGTTTATAATTAAAAAAGCTTGAAAATAAATGCAACTAATCGCAGTTTGTTAAGCCAATATTTTATATTGGCTAACTTAGGTGCGAATATTAAAGACGCCGCTGGCAGCACTCTCTCTCACTAACTATTCATATCAGATTTAATTAGAAATTATATTAAAAGAAATTATTTTCTCCTGCACAGCAAAAATGCTGCAGAGCCAGAATATACATAAATAGGCGGATATGAGAAATTATATTACAATTTAGATTGTTAAGAGACCAAAGCTGTTTTGAATAATCGAATTATAACCGCTAATTACTTTAACGTTTTATACATGTAAAAAAAAATATCGCATAGAAAAATAGACCAAAATAATTTCGAATATCCTAGTTTGGGGAATCACACATGTCTTTCACAAACTGGCTGATTGCCAGTACAAGATGACCTGTACTATTTTTTTTGTAAGCTAATTTTGCAATTAAACAATTCTCTATGTATAAAACAAACACCTAATGCATTATATGCAATTTTAACACAATGATTCGTAACACATGTCAACTGTCTGCAACCAAGTACAAAACAGGAACAATTTAATTATAAATTTTTAGCACATCAGCAATTGATAAATAGTGAATATACAGTATTTACTCAATGTAAATGCTGCTGATAAAGCTTTAAACATTATTTATATTTTAGTGGTATATAACATCAAACGTTTTTAATACATTAAAATTTGACACTTACATCCAAGTTACTCCTGGTATTAGTTTGTACATTCAGTAAGTACAATTCCACGTTTTATGAAATTGTACTAGAAATTTAACAATATATTATGCAAAACAATAACATCGCTTAATATTATAGAACTTTACAACACCAATGAATTACTTGTTATTTAAAATGGCTACATTTTTTTCTTCAATCATGTGATGGTAATTACACGCTTTACCAAAATATTGTTACATGACAGACTATTAAATACTGAAAAGGAAATCACATATACAGAGAGATTCATTAAAAACTACATCACACATTTACATCACATATCTCCTATGAGGCTAATCTAGAATAAAAAATGCAAATATTTAATAGAAGTACCGATTCTATTCTATAATGGAATTGCTATATCATCTAAAAATATTCCTTCAGGTACTTAACGGAAGGAAAGCGTAAATATATGATTGGCTAGCTCATTGGCTAGCTTTAACGTTCCCTTCTGGCGCGTTTGCCGCGACCAGACGCAGCAGATTGGTTTTGTTCGTCATCATCTCGTCTCTTGGAGGGAGCATGGGGCCGCTGTAGCTGGCTTTGCGCTGTTAATTGGAGTTGTAAGGCGTGCGTGTTTAATCTCTCAGCTAGCAGGAGGGGTTTCAAAGCTGCCATCTTATGGCTGTACAGAGTGACGCGCGGCCGACTATTCACGGCAGCCGTTAGTTGCTCCCGGACACTCATTTTGTTTTCAGAGTTATTGTTCCAATTGTCATTGTCATGCTCCTTAACATTTTCTGCTGCGGTTTCCGTTTTTGTCTCCACTTTCTGCTCATCAGAATCGGGGCTGCAAACGATGTTGACTTGAGCTCGCACTTCAGCGTCGAATTTAGATATTGTGCTGACTAGCGGTTTCGCCCATCCAATATGAAGAATAGGCGTTTGGCTGCCTTCCTCCCATTTGCAAATGCCATCATAAAATCTAAAAGCCGACATAAATGCATTGAAGAAAACGTTAATTTGAATAATAAAAAAAAAAATTAATCCTTTTTCATTCAGATTCAGTAATGTCTTGTGTAAGAAATCGTTAATGTTTACCAGAGAAAGAATTTATTTTGAAATTTCGCAAATTTAGAATTCATTTTTTAAATTTTTTCTCTGTCAATTAAACTCTGGATCTTTGTGGAGTTCCAGTGCAAAAATTACAGGGTGTATGAAGGTAATGAGTAAGTCACAGAATGGATCTAAATGGAATGAACTAAATGATGATAAAATTACTGTTTAAACAACATGGATGACCTTTGTTATAATAATACTTCTAGGCAATGCCACAGAGTGAACTGAGAAATTAAATGAGGTCATAAATAGAATAGGAGAACTTTTAGGTAACATCAAAAAATACCTTGCAGTTATTTAGGTTATTAGTGAATTTTTATACAGACCTTAATAGGGAAGCAAAGCATTCAGGGTCCTTTAAAATTGAACGAGCAGAGTGGCCTGAACTCTCAGCTTTCATTAACTGAGGTATTAACTCATTTGCAATCTCAGAAAATTCTTTATATATCTCTTCATCATCACGGGAGTAATTATAGCTAAAAAATTACACATGTTAATATTCAATATTTTAAATGGTCAGTAAACTGCAGAAAACTAATAGTAATACTCACTGTCTTATAACATCACCAGCACAGGCCCATGCATTAAAAGCTTCCTTGTACATTTTATGGCGATGGTAATACCCTCCTTGGAAAGTATAAGGATAAACATGTCTATCAGCATAATGTGTACGAGCCGAACGAATAGCCTGTGTGTATAGTGTTGCTGAGTCTGGTCTAGTTGTTGCATGAATCTGTGGTATTGAGGATTCTTGTGTATCTTCTGTATTATTGGATTTTTGCATGTATTCATCTAAATCACCAAGATTCCCTAGTGCCATAGGATAAGCGTCCAAATGCCCTGTAAAAATAATAAT
This sequence comes from Cataclysta lemnata, assembly GCA_963931975.1. NCBI lineage: Eukaryota > Metazoa > Arthropoda > Insecta > Lepidoptera > Crambidae > Cataclysta > Cataclysta lemnata. The sequence continues at coordinate 9,583,068 of OZ008346.1, read as the reverse complement.
TATGTAAATTTAGTTTAATAATAATAAAAGACTCTTTAATAGAAAATACTAATATATCAGCAAGTTGGCCGTCCAGCAAGACTAATACAAAATAAAGGCAACTCTTCATAGAATTCTGCAAATTTTTACTTGTATCATTCTCATCATCAGGTTTGAAAAGTCCAGATTATTGGAGGATAAGTTGATAGCCTTAGCCTTTTTAGTTTTGAAAACTTCACACCACAAAATTCCTCTACAACTGTGGTGATGTCATGTTCATAAGTTGTGAGGAAAATACATCAACTTATATTATGTGTTTCATATACCCATTTCATAACGTATTTAAGTATTGTCAAAATGTATGTTTATCTGTACAAATTCTGACAGGTCTCGTACACTAAAATTTATAAGCAGTGATCAAAATTTGAGTACCGTTTCAATATTCAGGGAATAAGATCTCTTATAGCCAGAACCAATTGTTACTTTACCATATAACACAACCATTGGTGTTGTCAAGGATTTATTTTATAGGGCAAACACATATCCATAAGAAAAATCAATCATCATGTTGGTCAAGTGCTATCAGGACCAAATAATTTTTACGTGTCCATATAGTTTAGTTAGTTTAGTAGTAGGAGCTAAAACTAATACATATCTAAACATTCACTTGGAGATCGACCCAGCTCCTTTTAATGTTTGCATGTTAGGTAGGTAGATGTCCGCCCTTCCAGTTCCACTATTATATCATACTTTTACAAGACATTATTATTTCAATAATAGTAATTAAATAGTACCATTATCATAAAGAAGCCATAACAATCTGTGTTGCATTTGTGCCACTTCATGGACATCAATAGTAGGAGTTAACGTGGGATTTATTGAGGAAACTAGGGCCGCTAGTTCCATTACACGTGTGCACACAACTGGTTTTCCAGAAACATACAACCAGGAATGCACTAAGATACCATCTCCAACTGATCTTCCCCTTTTGTCTTCATTGCCTTTGCCATGCCATGTTACCTGCAAGAACCATTTTCTGCTAAATAGAATTCTAAATTTAAAACCTAGTATAGTATTTTAAAATATTTATTAAGAATTCAATTTTTTGGTTAGAATAACTGTGACCAGACAATATTGGCCAATTATATTAGGTCCTATGTAAAGCAAGCCTATTGCCATCCATCAGACAAATAAACATAGTATAGGAGGAATGCTGCACCCCGTTACTCATACATACATAAATAATGCACATATCTCCGAAGGGGTCGGCAGAGGTGATTAAAATACCCACTTTACACCAATTAAGTTAGGTCCTATGTAACAGGCGGCGAGCCTATTGCTATTCATCAGACAAAAAATTGCACTATATGGCTAAGTGGTGTAAGAGGAATGCTGTTGCCCGTCACTCATCACTGCATAAACCCTTACATTACCTTGTCAATTCTAAGATATTCTGGTAAAACCTAAGATTTACCGACTCTTAATGGTAAATGTCGGAATAGTTCTGTGATTATCATTAATTCTGAACTTACCACCATTAATTTTGGCAAATCTTAGCATTTCTAGCAACTCTAGGCACTGTATATGTTGAGAAAAATAAGTTTGATTCTATAAAAGCACAAATCACTGGCACTCGCTGGCCGCTGCCGCTGCACGCTCGCTTCGCTCACTCGGCTGGTGCTGTTGGTTGGTTCTTATATAAACCTAACCTAACTATGTCGGTTAATAGTAACATTAAACATATTTCCATAATATAATTTTCGAAGTTTGCATTCTATCTATCTAACACAATTGCAATAACGCTTTTCGGGTCTGTTTTAGCTACGACTCACACTATAACACTCTATAATTTATATTTCTCAAGGAATACAGTGCCAAGAGGTAAATGCTAAGATTTGCCAAATTAATGGTGGTAAAAGTTCGAAGTTAACGATAATCACAGAACTATTCGGACATTTACCATTGAAAGTTGGTAAATCTTAGGTTTTACCAGAATATCTTAGGATTTACTGTAGTTTAGGGTTTTACTGTAACAGTAAAAAGATAGTGTTTATGAATTTCATTACCTCTGCTGTCTCTGTACCTTCCTTTCCAAATACCACCCAGGCGTGATCTTCAGATAGGGCCAGATGAACGTCCCGTTTACCTAGCACTTGACACCCAGCAGTTACAGCAAAAGCTACACCAAAACAATCCAACTTGTTTCCCGTTAAAAAACTGTATATGGATTGCAGGTGTGCACGATCTTTGTAATAGCTTCGCGTCAGAGAGTTCCACACAATATCAGCAACCCGTTTCACCAAATCTCGTGAAGCAAATTCCCCACTCAAAAGTTTACTATCAACGCCACTTCGCATCAGAGATATGAATCGCTCGTGCAAGGATCTCACTTCCTCCCATTCAACAGATGGAAACTTCATCTTCACAAACTTATTAGTAGATAAATTAACATCTTTCTCACTATTTTTAGTATTCGTTAGGTTATTTTCAACTGCGCCAACAATAATTGAAAACAAAGCAAGGTCTGGCTCTTTGATACTGCGCAACTGTTGTTCGAAAATTTCACAAACTTTTTGAACATTGTCTATAGGAAAGAAATGCTTGAATTCTGTTATTGGGTTCATGTTTTTATTGTAATTAATGGATTACCGCATTTTTAAGAAGCCGATAATCCTATTGTAGGTATATTAAATGTCGGCTTTCAACGTCAATGGGTAGGTATTTAATCTGTGTTTACGCTTCTACACTACAGGTAATATATATTACAGATAAGATAAGCTAGTAGACTATATATCTGACTGACATAATTGAAACGCGCCAATCACTGACTCACTCTAACAAGTGCGTACTTTTATAAAAGAGATAAGATAGGCACGTTTCAATGGTGTCAGTCAGATTTTTTTTTCAAAGATTGTTTCAGAGCGGATTTTGTGCAGTGAAAGTGGTGTTATTTCGATGCACAAGCAACCGTGTTGATGTGCAAATATGCATAATCATTGAAAATAAGTCGTGTGATGTGTTTGTTGTTGTGGTGAAAACCACTATGAAAAGTGGTTTTGTCCACCTCAGCAGTCACCATCATGAACTCTGTTACCTGTTACCATTCAATTCGCGCCAAGCACTCCCTAGATGCGTTAAAATGTGTGACACCCATATTTTAACGTAAAATTCATTTCATTCATACATTTCACTCACTCATTATTTCATAACACTACAGATAAAATATACACTAAAGACATGGCTGTATGGGCTAGACCCTTTGCCTTCCCTAAAATATAGGGAGAATTTAACAAACAAAAAAAAGAGTGTTTGGCGCGTTTCGTGGTGTTAGTCAGATTTATTTTCGCTAATTCTAAAATTGTTACAGAGTGGATTTTGTGCAGTGAAAGTGGTGTTATTTTGATGCACAAGCATCCGTGTTGATGTGCAATTATGCAGAATCATTGAAAACAAGTCTTATGATGTGTTTGATGTTGTGGTGAAGATCACTATAAAAAGTGGTTTTATCCATTTCATCAGTCACCATCATGAACTCTGTTACCATTCAATTCGCACCAAGCACTCCCTAGATGCGTTAAAATGTGTGACACCCATATTTTAACGTAAAATTCATTTCATTTATACATTTCACCCACTCATTATTTCATAAGACTGCAGATTAAATATACACTAAAGACTTGGCTGTATGGGCTAGACCCTTTGCCTTCCCTAAAATATAGGAAGAATTTTAAAACACAAACAAAAAATGTGGGAGAGTGTTTAGCGGGTTTCGTGGTGTCAGTCAGATTTATTTTCGCTTATTCAAAAATTTGTTACAGAGTGGATTTTGTGCAGTGAAAGTTGTGTTGTTTTGATCCACAAGCTTCCGTGTTCATGTGCAATTATGCAGAATCATTGAAAATTAATCTTATGACACATTTGGTGTTGTGGTGAAGACCACTTGTAAAAGTGGTTATGAACTCTGTTACCTATAAAGTATGGGCTAGACCCTTTGTCTTCCCTAAAATAAAGGCAGAATTAAAAAAAAATGTCTGAGGTGCTTGGCGGGCTTTCAATGGCGTCAGTCAAATTTTTATTTCAATCATTCAAAAATTGTTTCAGAGAGGACTTTGTGTAGTAAAGTGGTGTTATTTTGATGCATAAGGATCCGTCTTGATGTTCAATTATGAAGAATCATTGAAATAAAAGTGTTGTGCCGTGTTTGACGTTGAGAATTTTATAGTGGTTTTCACCACCTCATCGGTCACTGTCATGAACTCTGTTACCATTTGACTCGCGGCAAGCACTCCCTAGATGCGTTAGAATATGTGACAACCATATTATAATGTAAATTCATTTCATTCATACATTTCACCCATTCATTATTTCATAAGACTACAGATAAAATATACACTAAAGACATGGCTGTATGGGCTAGACCCTTTGCCTTACCTAAAATATAGGGAGAATTAAAAAAAAAAATTATTGCTTGTGTGTTTTTCTTAATTTCTTTTGTGATTCGTCGTTCATCTAATCAATTCAACCGTCAACATAAATACTCTTTGCACTTTGCGTCAACGTGTCATTTTACAATCTAATTGGCATATTTTTATTATAATATATTAATAAAATTAATCTGTTCATGTAATGACGAGTTCGTTATCACTTGATAAAGTCCTTGAAATTGTCAGAACTATAGTTGACTGTAATCGTTGTCCTATTTGGTAGGTATATCATTTTACTCGTTTTGATAGTCGGGGTAAAGTAATTTACGATCCAGACAGTAATATTTTTTTTATATTTTTAGTGATAGAGCGGAAGGAGGTCGTAGTAGATATATTTGTGGGCACTCAACTTGTGATGAGTGCCTTACATTAGCGGAGGGGTCCGGGTGTATACTCTGCATCACACCTCCAATGAATAGGAATGACAATAAACCCAAGTCAGATGAAATATTTACTAGGCGAGCTAAAAATGCATGTAACTTATTAAACTCTTGCGAAGATGTCTTCAAAACTGATGGTAAATATATATTTAACTACATTATTTGCTATTATGTTGATATTAACATTTTCTAAATGAATTACAAAAATACCCAAAAAAAGTTTTTTTTGTCAATGCTATAAATGCTAGGTGACTTGGCTAATTTAGTCTAATTTATAGCAAATCATAAGAAATTTAATTTTAATATCATGTAACTTTAAAATTTTGTCTTTTAATAACATGTAACGATTCAAGTCTAACCAATAGGTTTCAAGTATTTCTTCTCACTCTGGAATGTTTTGGTTTAGTACCTAATGATATTTTTCTAATCTTGTAGCAGTTGCTGTTAGTAATCTCATTTCATGTTTCTTTCCTTACAGTATATATGAGACTGAGAGTTTCTGAACAGTTAAAGATAGAAAAAGAAGTATTTCCAGATTGTATTCAAGCTCCTCTAAAATATTATAATAAGAGAAAAAGTTTTAATGATAATTTATCAGGAAAAGAAAATACATTCCATTCTATTAATAATAATAATATAATATTGCCTGGAGAATTAACCTCACCATCTAAGAAAGTAAATATGAGGAAGGCTAATGATATTGTTCAAAAATGGCTTGGTGAAAATGAAATTCATTCCAGAAAAGCTTTATCTGATTTGAATGTAAATCAAACATACAGTAACAGAAATAACCAAGACATTATAAACAGTAGGAAGAGATTACATACTTCCTCACCACTGAAAAAAGAATCCAACAAAACTTTTAAGAGAAGTAATATCAAGAAAAGCATAAATATACAAGAAAAAAATACTCATTCTTATGCTAATCAGAATGAAAATCAAAAGAAAATATGTGACTTGGAAGAGAGTGGAATAGTTATTGATGATGAAACTTTATACATTGAAGATTCTCAGAGTCATGAAATGGATAAAGATAAAATAGCATTATTAGCTGTGGCAGATGCTGATAATCACCAGATGACCAATGAAATATTACTGAACACTCATATTAAATCAGTCCCTAATAACATAAATGAATATAATAAAAATGTAGTAAACATACCCTCAAAAAAATATGAATTTGGTGACAGTATAAATAAAGTTCCTTTTTATAAAAAAGCCACTTTATTAGAGACTTGTCCAAATTGTAATGAAAATATTGATATTAAAGATCATACCAGTGAAGATTCAAAAAACGTTGCAATATCAATAGAAAATGAAATTTTTTTTACTACTATTAATATTTCAAACTGTATTTCAATAGCCAAAGACAAGCCTTCTGTTCTTGTTCAGACTGACATCATTGATATAGTTGGGCTTAAGAAAATGAGCACTCAAGAAGAACAAAGCATTTCAGATTTACAAGAAAAGAAAACAGAGTTAATGAAAAAACAACCCCTTTTAAGCAGTCCAGATATAATTACAGGAACTGTATTAAAAAACCCAGAGAAATGTATGGATACAAAATGTCTACCATTAGTCCCGAATGATCCAGTATGTAAAAATAAATACAATGAACAATTACCTAAGAAATCGAATGTAATAATATGTGATTCTGATAGTGATACAAACAGTGAAGAAACCAGTATTTTGCAAGTGTCTGCAGATGTGCATAGGTCATGTGATTCTATGTAAGTTATAAAATATAGTACTGATGGATGTATGTATGAATTTGATAAAAATTACAAACTTATTCTCTTTTTTAGGGATTATAACATTCTTGATGAAATCCATAGTGGTCAGTTGAGATCCAGACCCAGGAAAATAGTAAGAGGTAATACTCCCGATAGTAGTAACTCATCAGATAAAGAAAACTGTGATCCAAATAAAAGAAAGAAACGAAAAATTACCAAGAAAAAGAAATGTCACAAATTTTAAAGTACTTAAATTAAGTGATAATTGTATTATTTATGTTGAGTATACAAATTAATAATAAAAATTGTTATGATAAAATAAAATATGGATTGTTTATTTATAACGTCTAATTGTTATGTATATCCAATGAATTCCTTTGCCAATTTAGAATGCATCATTCTAGTACATACCTACGATTTTAATACAGATCGCAGAAAATGCCGTCATAATTTCAAACTCTGGCTGGAAACAGACGGTTTTAGTTACAACACGAACACAAATCTCGCCTATTTATCCCGGCCTCTGTAGCACGGGACGTGGACAAAATACCCTTGGGGAAATGGAAATATTTTCTTCTTGCTCTAACTCCCACTAAATATCGAGATAAAACACTCTTCACGCTTCGTTGCGGATCGGGGCGTGGGCGGTTTTGGGAGACCTATCATTACAGACAGCCATGCTGCGCACTCCCCTATTTATCTTGGACACGCGGGTTTTTGGTATCTAGCGTCTTGACGATTCAAGTGTATTGTAATCATACCAGATATGAAGAAATGAATTTTGACTTTGACTTTCTCAAGTGGTCGAGAGAGATTTTGTCCACGTTCCGTGCTTGGCCTACTGAAGGGGTAGGCAGAGGCAAATTAACATCATATTATTATCCTCTTTGATTATCACATAGCTTTCGTTATTTATGTTAGGTCCTAATGGTATGGGACCGTCCCATGCAACAGGTGGCGAACCTATCGCCATCTATCGGGCACGTAAATCGTAGTATATTGTTAAGTGGTATAAGACGAACTATGTCGCACTGAACGGCACCCGCGGAAGAGATTGTATTTGGAAGCGATGCATCTGTGTACCTATATACATGAAATTTTGTCTTTCAGTCCATATATCGCGATGGTAACGTTTGTAAACTTACTGCCGCACTCAGAGATGTCAAACAACGTTAATGAGTACTTAACGTCAAAAAATGACAATTCAAAACTAGTTCCTATTCTGGCCGGGTCTATGGTCTAGATTTGAATGAAAATTTTTGACATTAAATACTCATTAAAGTTAATTGACGTCTCTGAGTGCGGCAGTTAGTGTAATTTTGAACATTTGCAAACGTTACAATATGAGGTGAGGAATCGGTGTGTGCAGTGTGTGATACATCGCATTAAAAGACATAATTATTATCCATTAATATGTCTTTTATGGTGATGTAAGTTGTTATGAACCTATTCAATAATTAAAACGTTCAAAAACATTCGTTGGTATGTACAGACACTGTCCTTGTTTAGCTAAATACCTAAATGCTCGCCGAATATACTATACCTACCTACATAAATTTTAAATAAGTACACATACTGTTAGGGAATAAAGTTAGGGAATAGGCCTTCAGAAAGAGACTGAATCGGTTCTTATTTTTGAAAACATGCACAATCAAAAAATCTTTACTATAAAAATAAGTCTTACCTACTCCGAATACAGAAACGCTACTCAAAGTTTGAGCCCTGCTTAACATTTTAGTAGTATTGTCAAAGTTGGCGTTTTTCCATACAAAATTTGACAGTTATTGTCCACTTAACTTTAAGAGCAGTGCTCAAAATTTGAGTAGCGTTTCTGTATTCGATTACATTTTAAGTACACAATTTTCAGAAGTACCTATCTACTTGAGTTTAATTAAATTTACATGCTAGTCAGCGCATTCCAGTGAACCTAACCGACTGTCGAAGGAACATTTTGGCTTGTTTGTCAGTTGAGATGCTTTGTACTTAAAGTCTTATGTTCAGAATAAGAGAATAATATGTTTCTATTTTTAAATTCATTACTGAAGTTGTTTTTTGTTTAAAACAGGTAGTTTTAACGACTGGGGGTTTTAATAACTGAGACTCATGATGAAGAGTTAATTGTATCTCTACATTTTTAATACAAAAATGCTGTAGCTGTACTACCTACTACTACTACTACGTTATTATCTGTCATAGATTACAAATGAAAACTACCAACCCGATTATTAGTTAGATCAAAAAATATCTGACCAGTTTTTGTTTGATAAACTTAGTTCAAATATAAAATTATTACAATTATTTTTCAAGGTAGGTTGGTAATAATTTTTATAAGCATATTATATATTGAAATAAGAAAAAATAAGTGTGTGTGTGAAAGTGTTTGACAATATTAATAAATATGTAGGTTATAACTACTGCCTATGTATACTATAAAACTTATATAATATTTAAAAGCTATGTTTTGCATAAAAAACGATGCTTGTATCTAGATACACAGTTAGAAACAACCATTATCATTTTATACCGTAATTTGTTTGTTCGGACAGGGCTCAATATTAGATGAGTAAATTAAAACAAGTAAAATATGTGGATGTAAAGTTTATATTTTAATATGTACAATTGGTACTAAAATCCGTCGGGTTGGAATCACCACCATCCGGAGGACCTGCCACCGCCGGACCATCCGCCGCTGCCGCCACCGGATCTCCAGCCACCGCCGCTTCCGCCGCCATAGCCTCCACCGAAACCGCCGCCGCCGAAACCGCCGCCACCGAAGCCGCCGCCGCCGCCGGACCAGCCCCCATGGCCGCCTGTGGTAAAAAGAAAAACATATTTTAATACATATATAAATAACGCCTATATAGTAGGCAGATGTGAATTAGCACCCACGTTTCGCCAATTATGTTAGATCCCATATAATAATAGGGTGGCTAGCGTTTATCGGGCAGAAAAGTCGCAGTACATTTCTAGGTGGTATAAGAGGAACGCTGCTGCCCATTCCTCTTCTCTGTTCAATTCTAAGTCGCCTTGTACGACATCCACAGGGGAGATTTGGGGTGGTGACAATTGTATTCTACTCTGCCGTACGGCATATTTTAATAACAATCGTTAGAATGTTTTACAATCTCAGTAAAACTGTAGAACTACTTCCAATTTTGGGTCTTCATAATAAACATAATTGGGGCATAATGTAGGTATATCAAGGTATGTATGGTAGGTACAATATGGATTTAAATATTGGCATCCTAATCCCTCTTTCCGATCATCGGTCTCTGGACATGATTCTTTATTTAATTTTCTGTACATTCATTCATCCATTACAACGGAAGGATGTTATGAATCAAAGGGGAGTGAATGGCTTGATGGTGTCTGATCGATGTGAGTCGGAGAGGAAACTACTAGACCTCCAAAAACCTATTTTTGTAATTATGATGAAATATGCTGTAATATTTATCTTGTTCAAATAAACATAATAGTAGATGTTGCTACATTGAGTGTGACTGTACTGTACCTATTGCGAAATTGGTAATCTCCATTGCGGTTGAACGAACAGATGAACCTATATGCCTGATCGTGTGGCCTTATAAAATTGTGTAGGTAACTGTTAATTATTGGAGCGGCGTTCTTCGCACTATTTTAAGTGTTTTTACCTTTGTGCACCTATGGCGAGCATTAAACTACGAATATTATAAAAATCGTAAAAGAATGAAAAGGTACATGACGCCTTATAGTAATTTTAGTAATTAATAGTTTATTTAGTGATTAATTTCTTTTATAAGATATTACGATATCAGGTTAGGTTAGATTAATTAGTGTGTAACGCGCTTTATTTGATTTTTTTTAACGGATAAAAGTCTAAATCAAAAGAATTAAAGGTTCTAAACTTTTGGATCACATTGAATCAATAGGAGTTGATCATGATTTAGGTTCCTGGCCAAGTCGAGTAGCACTAGGGTTTTTCGTAAGCTTCGACAGCTTCCAAATAGAAATGTTAAAATACAGTTTCTGATGTTTACAGTATTGTATTGTATTAATGAAAAAGAAAAATAAATAGAAACTTACCGCCGCCTCCTCCGGAAGAGATGACCTTGATGATTTTAACCTCTGAAATAACAGTTTTCACATCAATAGACAGTCAATTGTTTTTCTATGGAGGCGTAATGATTTTGTGTAAAGATTTGAACATATTAAAGACATAAAAAAATTCTCCTTGTCAGGCAATCAATTTTCAGTCCTTCAATAGAGTTAAGCGTCTCAAAAATGTCGCCAACCTTTGATTATAGTAAGTTTAATGAGTGTTGTCACTTACGTCCACCGCTACCTCCAAAGCCGCCGCCGCCGCCGTGTCCACCGCCACCGAAACCGCCGCCGCCGAAACCGCCGCCGCCGTATCCGCCGCCACCGGACCAGCCGCCGATGGAGCTGCCTCCGCCGGACTTCCAGCCTCCACCGCCTCCACCGAGGTTCCAGCCACCACCGCCGCCGCCTCCACCGAGCCTCCAGCCGCCGCCGCCGCCGCCGTAGCCGCCGCCGCCGCCGTAGCCCCCGCCTAGGCCACCGCCGCCGCCGGACCAACCACCGCTACCTCCGCCGATAAATCCGGCGTGGGCGGCTACTGCCAATGCTAGGAGACACACGAATACCTGCAACAACAAACAAGAATGAAGGTGATTTTACTCTTGTCGTTTAATTAGGTAGGCAAATGGTTAGTGAAAAAGTGTACGTTTGAAAAATTGCATTTGCAGCAGTGGAAACGTTTTTTTTAAATTTCGAGTGTTTTTTTTTCGAGATAAAAACAGCATTGTGAAAAAATTTTTTTAAGGATAAAAAGCAAATTAACATTTTTTAGATTCGGCTTTAGAGTACGCAAATTGACTATCATCAGGTAATATCAGACAAAATATCAATGAGCAGCTGTGCTTTTTTTGCAATAAAGCGCTGCTGTTGTGTTACCCACCTTCATGATGAAGCTGAACGGTAACTGCTTGGTGTGTGTTGGTTACGGAGCCATTATATATGTGGAGCGGCATCTCCCACCGCGGCCGCGCCGGCCAGCGCGCTGAGAAGCGAACGGAAACTGTTCCGAGGTGACGCAATGCATTGTCCCAAGTAGTCCTAGCTTTGAGATGCGCTATTAAGAAACATCCTATTAAAAATAATATGTTTATTTTTTCTTTTAAATATGCACTTACACAGTTGTTAATAAAATATCGTAAGTGTATTAGCTAATTATGCTTTATTAAATAAATTGTAGTACAACAGAAAATAGGTCAGACTTTTTTATTAAAGATATTGTATTTATAATTATTTGCTTAATCATTTTTCAGGTGCCAGAAAGAGATATTTCAGGAATATGTAGAGAATGTCATGTGTTTACATATAAAATTGCCTATTCAATTATAAATAGGAAATTGAGAGACAGGCATAGCTATATATTCCTAGCTATGGTAGAATTATCCATCGTTCTTATTTATGTAGAGCGGTTGTAGATGATCAAAGATGTAGTGAAAACATTATCGCGAGATATTGTACATTTTTGTAATAAATTTTGGTATTTAATGTCCATTTGCACAAAGTTAATCTACCACAACTAATCATCATCACCCTGCCCTTATCCCATCCTATTTGGGATTGGCGCAGTATGTATTTAATTTACCATCAAAGTCATACTACACTCTATTGACATTCATCACCTTCTTATCACACCTCACACAAACCATCTATCTGTTCAGTTACTATCGCGTTAAATTTGAGTATTGAGTACTTATTATAATTTTTTTTACAGATATCCGTATCGTGGGAATAAGATCGAGAATTGAAACATCCTAATAGGAACGCAATAGCTACGTTTAGCACATTTCAAACCTACACTAGGGGTACAGATAGTAAGGAAGTGTTCCCAAGGCGATATTGCTTAGTGTTGGTCACAGTTTTGTGTGTAAAATTAAATTTTTTCCACACACCCAATATGAAGAAAAAATAGATCAAATAAATTTTCTAAATGATGGCTTGTTGCGGGACTCAAACCCGCGTCTTTCGCTACCGGGTGGTTGCCTAAGCGAGTATAATTAGGACAATTATTATTACTTTTTACTTTAATTAATATTACTTTTGCAAGAAAATGATTTTGTGTGTTTTTGAGATGTCTCTTTTGTGTTTAAGAAGCATTACGTTGTGCTAGACGGGATAGAACCCCAGTATTCTAAAAAGAAGATTTCAAATAGAGATCACTAAATCACCGAGACTCCTTCAAACAACCTCCGGTGTGCAGCAGCAAAAGCATCTTCTGTATGTATGTATAGTCAACGAGGTCATATTACTCCTACGCGGTTGCTTAATGTGTTTTTTAGAAAAAAAACATATATTTATATTTGAACATATTGAATAAATGTTAGAAAAATTATTTAGTACAAAGAAAAGCAGGTCAGAAAAATTGTTGTCCTGATGCGGGAATCGAACCCCTTATGTCCTGTTTGGATAGTTATTCTGGCATATTACATATATTTTTTTAATTTAACAAAACTGAATTATTTAAAAAGAAATGTACAGACTGACTAGGATGTATTAAATCTAAAAACACCAAAATGTTCTCATTTTGTTAATTTTTAGGGAAGTGAAAACGTTATCGCTCAAGACAAGTATTCAAAAGGAAATATAGGCATTACTCGCGCCGCGTATCGTCACTTCACAATCCTTTCCTGTTGTGATTCACCATGACAGTTTTAGTTCTAATTATACTTAATTATTGTTAAAATAAAAAATAACATTGATAACTCTGCATTATTATTGGTAGGAGCGTTATGACTAGGTATATGAAAAGCTAAAGATCATTAACTTGAAGCACGGCACAAAGAGATGTGTCTCTAGTAGTGAGTTAGGTTATGTTTGGGGTCGGCCCGTGTGATGGGGAGGTTAGATATTTTTGGATCTATGGAAGACTCGTACTTCGGTGGGTGGGCACTGATGTGTATTCCGCTGCGTTAGCTACCAACAGTTTCTGGTGATGGAGAGTATTGTTGAAGTAATGCTTCAATGGCATTCATGTAGGTACAGCGTACATTGGGCATGCCGTGCTATTCAGGGCTAGGGCCGCGTTGCATTTGCCGTTCACTGGGAGTGCATGATATTTCGGCGGCGGGCGTGTAATTGAACGCGGACACTGCGGACACGTAGGCGTGTACGTACATCGCAGTGTTCAAACGATGAAGAACGCGAGCGCCCGGCTATCGCTAAGTATCAGTGTCTAATAGAGACGTCAATTAACGTGAATGAGTAGTTAATACCAAGAAAATTTTAATACAATACTAGTCGTTATTCTTGCCGGGTCTAGGGTCTAGTTTTGATTGGCTTTTTTGTATTAAGTACTCATTAATGTTAATTGACGTTTCTGAGGGCGGACGTAAGAGTTTTTAGATATATGCGATAAAAATGGCCTCTGTTTTGAATTGTGTTTGAAATTTTTTTCTGCCTGTTGACAAGAAAAAGAGGAGAAAGTGTTGCGCCGGCCGACTCAAATAATTTTTAATATTGGAATCATAAAAATATCGCAACTTTGATAAGGGTATTAATTATAAGTTGTTTAATCGCATAATACAATGCATTCTTCCTTATGGTTTACTAATTACTAGACATGTGAGCACTATGCTTAGATTTTCGGAGCAGGTATTAATTTTTTCTAGTTACAATTTTGTATAACCATCCTTTTAAATACATTCCTAGAAAAAATACATATTGTAACTTTGATATTACACACATTTTCCGGGTTTTCAAAAAAAAATTACTATCAAAGGCAATTTTTTTAATGATTTTTTCAATAAAAAATTAAGAACGTAATAACTTTGCTGTGGTCAAAATGGGCTTTGTTAATTACAGCGCACACAACTTATCGTCATGCTAAGTTAATTTTGAGTAAATCACAAATCCAGCTTGCTTGTAAGTCGCCCTTGTTTTCGTAGCGCCTGCGTAGTCGATTTAATTTTAACGTTATATAAATGTTAATTTGTACATTCTTTTTCTAACCACCAAAATCTTTGTTATATTTTGTTATTTATTTAAAAAAAAACTAATAATATCAGTGATGACTTTATTAAGTAGTAACAGCATGGTAATCTGACCTTCTTAAGTTTAATAATTAGTAGGTTCTGACAATATATACTATATTTGTTTGATGTTAATTACAGGTCTCGGCGATCGTGAAGCCATCAACTGTTGTCATGAAATCTTTCTGATTATTCATGAATTAAAAGTACGGGGTCCACGTTCCTTCATTTGTTGAATCAAATACACCATCGTCATCACCAGCCCTCACTGCTGCGGCACAGGCCTTCCCTATGGATGGAAGAATATATGTAGAAACTCTTCTATACTAACATTATTATTAGAAAATTATAATAACTAATTAAAATTATCATAACAATGTATGCGTGCGGCTTGTAGTTTATCGATTAATATAATTTTTTTAGGGGATATTTACAAAACTGTCAAATACATAAGATCTTCACAATCACCCTGCTCACCTTTATATCTTATTCGGGTTACAGCTCGACTCGAACCTTGGATCTTGCCCCTTCCGATTAAAATGTTCAACTCGCCCCGTTTTTATTTATTTTGTTTATTGTGTTGGCGCTGTGTCTATAATTCTCATCTATTCTATTCATGACATTACTTCATCCACCCATTCCCTTTAATAGATAATTTAATTACATAGACAATTCATCGCTTATGAAAATATAGTCTCATACAACAGTGATTATAAGATATAAAATATTTGGAAATAATTTAATTTTATATCACCTTTCAACAGTCACTGTTTATTTATTTAAGAATTCTAATAAGTATTGATAATTTGTTAATTTATTTCATAATCATTATTAATATTAATGCAGATTGTTTTCGATTGTTTCGGGTTAATCGGCGACAAGTCATCAAAAGCTATGTATGATACCTAACATAATATTTACATAGATTATAGAATGGAGGTCATATAAGGCCGACCAATTATCCGCTTACTTATTACCTCGAAATTTAGTGACTTGTTTTTGTAACATCAATAAGTGCATATATATAGTTTTTCCTTGTCCAGTCACTAGCAATAAACAATTTCTAAATAAAACTGCAGGGTTTTCATTCACTTACCTATCTACAATAAGAACATGCTACACATCACACATACACATGTGTGGAACGCGCTTCGATTCGAATTTCGTAGCGTCTTGCGAGGTTCATTGGCAGCGCGATTCCTTCGGGAGATGCCTGTTGTTGAGAAACCCATAAGGGACCCAATCGAGTAGTACCTTAGATTGTAAGGTTTAAGAACAGAAAAAGACCGTCGCCTTTTCAAAAACTTAGTAGATGCTAAATAAAACTAAGTAAATTTCCTTTTGTAGCTAACCATAAGCACATTAAAAAATCCTACATGTTATAAGTCTTTGGTTACAATAAAGAGAGATAGGAGAGGGATGCATTAAAGAAAAGTTAAGAATTTTTTCATTTATACTTTTTGGTGATTTCAGCTACACTACGCAAATATTATTTTGAGAATATTTTGCATTACCAATTCAATAAATTCATCTATTATATCGTGCTTTTAAAGTAGCTTTCATAGTTTAATGTTGCTTGCGTTGATAATATCTTCAAATGGGTTTTCGGTTATTGTTAACTCTGGTCGCTTCTGTAAAGTTTCATTGACTATTGCTCATGAAGTTCATATTACAAATATAATTTAATAAACTAAAATATGAACCAAACATTTTGATAGAGTTATTGTTATTTTATAGAGTCGCGGATAACTGTTGTGCACAGTAAAATTCTGTGTTTAAAACAAAATGACATCATATAAAGCAAAATCGGTAAATGATATACATTTACCGATTTAAAAAATATATATATATGTATATATCTACATAGCTATGGTACACTGTGTGGCTATATGTGTACCTATGCTAAAATCGAGGTAAGGTATAGGTTATTAAAAATCGCTCGCTCGCACCATTAGCTTGCTGTTATACTACGTATTAGGTCTAATGCGAATCAAGTCAGTGACTAACTAGTAACTGCCGCACTCAGAGACGTCAAATAACGTTAATGAGTACTTAACGTCAAAAAATGACAATTCAAAACTAGTCGCTATTCTTGCCGGGTCTATGGTCTAGATTTGAATGAAATTTATTGACATTAAATACTCATTAAAGTTAATTGACGTCTCTGAGTGCGTCAGTAGACTAGGCGATCGATCGCACCTTGACCTTCCATTAAAAATGTAAGAACCAAATGAAATTTTGGTTTTAACATTATAATAAACAAATTTTATACCGATAAATACATTAATTAAACTAACTTCACGCATGTAAGTAAGCATAGCAATATGCAATGGCGAAAGCGGAATATTTACTTTACGTTAATATTATTCTATAATCGTTTCTTTGGTAGAGATTTTTTATAAGAACTAAAATTGCTGTAACTTTTTATATTCCCGTTTATTATGCTTATCAGCGTATTAGAAATGTTAGGATTGTAAATGCTAACAAACATAAGCGATGAAACCGCACTAGGCCAGCGCAGAAGCCCATTCTTCCTATATTCTTCCATCCATAGAGAGATAGAGACGGCCTGTGCTAAAGCAGTGAGCATATTATAAAGGCTGGTGATTATAATATAAGTTTTATCTTCATTTACACGAGGTAACACAACTAGACGTTTGTGTCTTATTAGGTATATTTGTGTCAGAAAATTGTTACAAAAATCTAAGTAATCTTCGACACGCACAGTATGTTATGGAGCCCATTTTCCGGACGTCTCCTTTTTATTACAAAATCCTGAAGTTTTAATCATTTAAAACGCTAGAGTAGAACTCCAGAGTGGCAAAATTGCTTAGTTTTGGAAATATATAGATTTAAGAATTGGGTTTTTTCACAAAATATCCGGGAAAACTACCCGATTTTCAAATCGATATTTTTTCAAAATTTAGCATTTTTGCCACTCCAGAGTTCTATTCTAGCGTTTAAAATAATTGAAACTTCAGGATTTTGTAAAAAAAGCAGACGTCCGAAAAATGGGCTTTCTTAACGTGACACGGTCAAATGGGAGAAAGAAAATGCATTATCTCTATTCTCAGAGAGCTCTTAAACAGCTCTTTAAACAGCAGGTGTAGGCTGCATCTGGAGTCGTTAACACACTCATCAACTAGCACTTGAGCCTTCTCGCTATGTTTTATCCAATCCAATTCTAGCTATCTATGTTACATTGTAACAAGGCTGTGGAGACATTAGAGGGAATTGATAGATGTAACTTGACAGTGTTACATCATGTAACTTACAGGTCTCACGATTCACAGAGTAGGTACTTAATTACCACCGAAAAATGATTTTTTCGTGATACCCATGACTCAAGAAAAACAGAATTAAGTGAGATAATCTACACAAGTGATTGTTTCATCACTTCGCACAGCCGCAATGCATGGCGCATTAAAATAACTCAATTCTTTGTTTTGTGATCTAAATTTTTAAAATATTTAAGTTTCTAATTCAATCATCTTTTTATTCTAATATGACTGAAGAACAGCTCCAATTCTTAAGCGTAGAGTAAAGAGTGCCTTATGGGCACTGCTGAAAATAATATCAAAATTAAATATTAAGTCACACGGTAATATAGAATATCAAAATAGATCATTAAAATTATTGATAAATCACGCATTATTTAGAAAATTATGTGTATGTCAATTTTAGTACAATAATCATATAAGTCCTATATCTGTGAAAATTGTAAGTGATTTGATAACGATTCTATCTATTAATCATCTTCGTACCCTGCTTCCAGCTGAGGACGGCGGAGTATGTTTCATATTGCACTCATTTCGGACAGAGTTTATCGTGCCATCCAATCCTTGAGTCAGAGCTGTATCTCTTGTAGGTGTCGTACAAGTAGCCGACTAATCCCCGAATCAGGAAACGCTACTCAAAGTTTGAGTAGCGTTTCCTGATTCGGGAAAATCTGGATGGATAGTCAATTTGGATAATACCTAAATAACATTTGATATTATCAAAATTGACGTTTTTCCATACAAATTCTGGCAGGTATTGGCTAACTTTTTATGGAGTACTCAAAATTTGAGTAGTTTCTGTATTCTGTGATTAAAGTTATAATATGATGAGAAATGACAGCATTCCTGGTGCACTTGAAATTACTGAATTACATACATACATACATACATAAATCACGCCCATATCCCCGAAGGGGTAGGCAGAGGTGAAATCTCACCCGCGTTTCGCCAATTATGTTAAGTCCCATGTAATAGGTGGCGAGCCTATTGCCATTTATCGGGCACAAAAGTCGCAGTACATTGTCAGGACGGTAGTATAAGAGGAACGCTGCTGCCCATTACTGAATTGAAGTCCCAAAAAATGGCAATAAGCCCCCATTACATAAGACATGAAATAAGCTGAGGAAACGCAGATGTTAAAACACCTCTGCGTCTCCGTAGGGGATTAAGGCGTGACTTATAAGCATGTGTGTAGGTTATTGGTAGGACTGTTTTTAAAGTAGCTATAGCTACTCCAATCTTTTGCCTTCTATGCTGGCCTGGGAGCGAACAAATAACGTAGAATAGGCCACCCCAACTCATCCCATAGGTGTCGTAAAAGTCGACTAAGGGAGATTGCCCAGTGTAGACCAATAAGCACCTTGGGGCACTCGAATGGTGGAGGGACAACCACCAACAACAGCGTACCCAAAGAGGGTTGGTGTCAGGCAGGCGGCCGGCTGTAAAACCTAAGCTAAAACCTTGAGCAGTATGGATTGGAATGCTGTCATTCTAATCACTCCTCTCTCCGTTCATGGGTCTCTCGACATGGTCCGTTCCGTCTCTTTTCTATACATTCATTTATCACTAGCACCTTTACGGTGGGATGGATGATATGAATCAAAAGGGAGTGGATGGCTTGATGACGTCTGACATGTGAATGGAAGAAGAAACATACTGCGCCGACCCCAGATAGACTGGGAACAGGGCAGCAAGAAGAAGCTACTACAATCTTTTCCAAAATCTGTCGCCTTAACAATAAAGTAAACAGCATTATTGTGACTATTTATGATAAGGTAGCTATCAAGCATCAGCCCCCCTGTGGCTATGGACTCCAGGTAAAGATTGATTCCATCGCCCTTATTGTCATTACCATAAGGTGTATATATGAAAAAAAAAGTTTTACAGTTGTTGATCACAGTCATGACCAAATGCCTACTTAATACAGATTTTCAATGCTATGCACCACGGATGTGTCATAATAAGTTTTAGTGTACCTCTCAAGAGTTAATTGCATAGATGTCCCACTCTGCGTGGCCGTCGCAGCGACCAGCACAATGGCGTGCGCTGTGTGAAAATCGTGCTTAATCGCTAAACGTTGCACTAGAGTGCGCCTTATGAAGTAATCTAAGTCTAACAGCACATTTGGCAATAGGTACCGAGTTTAGGGTCATTGTGAATTTTTCTTTACAATACGACTTTACCCAGAACTTTGTGCTCTAATACCTTTAGAGCACAAAGTCTGGGTAAAGCTGTACCTTTTCGTTTTTATGCTAGACAGGCAAGCTCATGGCCTTTATCTATCCTGATGGTAAGTGACGATAAGGGCCGATGGAATGAAGCTTCACCTGGAACTCTCAAACACAGAAGGGCTGGCTATCTTATCACAAATTGTCGGAGCACATGATGGCGGACTTGAAAAATGTCCTACCACCAACCGAAACCGTTTATACTCGTCTTTAGATCATCTTTATCGACTCTTTTACTATTATAGTACATACATACATACATAAATCACGCCTATATAGACACCCACGGGAGAGATGGGGGTGGTGACAATTGTATTCTGCTCTGCCGTCACCACACGATAGTGCTTCCATAAATTATGTGCTTATCAATTAAGGTTAGCCAGAAGGGCTAGGAGCCGTGTAGAGAAGATGAGTGTTGATATTCACCAAGGGAACCCTAAAACAAATTGCCGGTAGCGGAAGTGAGTCCAAAGAGTGTACGTTTACTACTGCCTAAAACGGGCACTTTAGAGGCATCACTTATCATTTTCAAACCTCGTGAGCCTCTTTATCCCTTGATATAAATTTGAAAGTTTCATCTGTCCTCTTGGTTGTCATCATCATTACCTTTCTGCCCATCCTATGTTACCAGCAGGTGGTGGAGTGAAAAAAAAATCATTTATTGCTCAATAATTAATTACAACTAGTGTTGAGACATCCCCAGTAAGTAATACAATACTTGTGTTGGGGTTGACTCGCTCATTCCCAAGACTTAAAAAATATTGAGTACAATATTATAGTATGTTGGAGTATGTTTTATACTACTCATTGCAATTTGCAATTTTTTCGATTGGTTTCTGTTATAAATGGATTTTTTTAAACAATAGGTAGCTATGTAATTTTAGCACGATATCTGATTTAGTAATAATGTTACGTTGCTTAACATCAGATGAGAAACTGCGTTAGCTTTATATTTTTTTGCTAATACCAATGGTAATTTGTGCGTTCGTTGTGGTTTACCGGAATGTTTTTTCTATGTAATTTTCACATGTCCTAAAGTATTTTTGCTTAATCATAATTTAATTGTCACACATAACACTTTACATTGATGTTTTATTTACACATAAATTTATTATTTACACGCCTAAATATATTATTATCTTAAACAGATGTAAGTCAACTAAAGGAAATTGCCCTATCTAGCTAAACCAATAAGTATATTGGAGCACTCGAATGGTAGGAGGGTATATTATAACCAACATCAGCATACGCAAAGGGGGTCGGTGTAAGGGAGGAGGCTATATAACCTAAGCCAAAACCTTGGGCACTAAGGAAGAATGTTCTCATCCCAATCGCTGTCTCCGTTCATTATCCCTCGACATGGTCCTTTCAATCATTTTTCTTTACATTTATTCATCACTAGCACCTTTTCGGTGTGATGGATGTTATAATCAAAAGGGAGTGGATGGCTTGATGACGC
Organism: Cataclysta lemnata; assembly: GCA_963931975.1. Classification (NCBI taxonomy): domain Eukaryota; kingdom Metazoa; phylum Arthropoda; class Insecta; order Lepidoptera; family Crambidae; genus Cataclysta; species Cataclysta lemnata. The sequence continues at coordinate 9,561,488 of OZ008346.1, read as the reverse complement.
CTTGCTGATGACCCATATTTTGATGATGACCCATATGAATGGAAGAGGAAGCATAATGCTCACGTCAAAACGTCACATGGTGTAAAATAACGTCCAGTATCAACCAGTCCGGTAGATTTACGGCGAGTAAACCGAATACTGCCAATCAGGAAATTACAGAACGAAGTCCAAAAAATTTTATGACGATTATAATATTAAAAAACGAGGAATACACGATCTGTGGCCGCCCTCTAGCACTGGCGAACACGAGCAAATTTTAATAGAATCCGCTTCCGCTTTAAGTGTTAGGCAGAGGCTATACGTGACTAATTTTTACGTTAATTAAACTATTTTGCTGCACTAGGCCACTAAACTAATCAGCTGGGAAGGTTCCGACACCATCCTTGAACTTAACGGTGTGAGAGGCAGTTACGAAATATTGAACTATTCTTTATGACTTCTGCAAATGGTTAACTAATAAAAGTATTATCAGAAATTAGTTTATTATGATTGATGTGGTTGCTTTTATGAAAATCGTCCAAATTGCAAACATTCTCTTACAGAGAGTATCTAGTGCTTTAATGGTCCTCTCCGTTAAAAAAAAATGTGTTTGTATTGGAATTTTATACGCTCTTATACTTTCAATATAATTGCTTTCAACGCTTAATTATTACTTTAATAACTTTTTATGCCGTTTATGTGATTCCTCATATAATTACAACTGAGTCAATTTACTTGTTATTGTATTGTTATTGCAAAATTTTATTTCATGCAAAGGACAAATCAGAGTAGCGGATAAGTTAAGGCAAGCCTTCCTGTAAGAAGGCACGGATGCGGTACAGAACTCCTTTAGTTGCTTAGTCAATGTTGCGTGGTGAGCGTTGTTTAAAATGTTAACGACTGCCATTTTTTACTTTTGTGCTCAATGAGAGAATTGTGAAGTGCTGATACGCGGCGCGAGTAAATGCCTACATTTACCTATATTTCCTTTTGAATATTTATCTCGGTCGATAACTATATGAAAGATCCATCGATGTCATATGGAGCAAATGCGGTGGACATTTATAAGGACTACGAAATGAGCCAATTCAACGACCGGGAAAAAGTTTACCTAAAACCTGTTTACTCGCTCTACTGCAATCTGTGGCAGTGGTCTGTTTGGTAGCTGATATTATGTAAATTGCTTAATTGCCACTAAATCTGTGTTCATATTCAATATCTCCTGATATTTTTCACTAGTATATCCATCAAAAAATAAATTTTGCTAAGTTATATTGCATACTAACAGTTAAACTAAATTCGAGCTTAGGTATCTGTTGCTGTCAATGGATTTGTACGTGATATAGTATTAAGGATTATATTCCCTGGTGCACTGACCATTATTAAAAAAGTGCATTCTTGACCAAACAATCTGATTTGAAAAACAAAAAGTCTTAACAGAGCGTCCTACGAACCAACGACAAAATGGTAATCTGCAGTCTGTATCTACTGGCAGCAATGCTTTTACTAGAGACCTTACAAGTTACATTTGTAGGTACTTGTGCATCTTCAGTACTTTTCTTGCAGTTTTATGTAATTAACTAAGATGGTGGCGTTTATGAATTAATTTACTACTGTTGCTGGCGCCTTACATTTAGGTTTTGTCCTTGATCTACATGTTCGCTCGGACATGTAGATCAAGGACCTGTTAAAATATATTGACTGCACAATGTTCCATATCCAACATAAATTGGTCTTAAATGTGTCTACAATATATAATACTACTGTCTTTTGGAATGGACTTAGCACTGCCTTGGTGAGGAAATATTTAAGGTAAACTAACTTCCGCTGCGCTGATTTTGTTCCTCACATAAAATGATATGATTCTCACATATAACTGACACAAGTCGCACAAATTTTTTTCAAAGCTGTTTTTATTTAAAAAAACATTGATATGGAAATTTTTTGCAAACATTATTAGGAACAGAAAGAGGACAGAAACGTCCTTGGCCGAGTGGTATAGGTAGCCACCCGGACTGTGGAGTATGCGCATTAATTTCCCACACCAGGGCCACATTTAAAAACAAAATCCTGACTAAAATAAGTACAATGCATTTTCTATTCCCAGACACAAAATTACTCTACGAATGTGAAAAGTAAACTTACCTATCGTAGTTATTCAGATTGTGAGCTTCAAGAATTTTTAAACTAAGCAAGATCTCTTGATTTCAAGGTACCTTGCGTGAGATAAGCACGATGATGCATTACAAGTAAAATCTAAGTTATTTACTCATATAGGTACCTGTCTAATTTTGAGTTAAAATAAATCAATATGTAGGCAATTAGCCACGATTGGCAGGCGTATAATAGTACTAATGGTTTTATCACGACTAACATCATCTTACATAAAGGATTAAACTGTTAATTATGCCCACTAGATGCAATGATATAACATTTTGCTTATCTGTATTTTTTATAAATATAACTAAGTTTGAAATAAATTTTTAAATAATATCAAAAGAAATATTATCTCTTTTTCAGTAATTTTTTGTCGACATTTTCCACGCATATACAACTTAATTTTTAATGGAATTTTATAATTTTATACATACATACATAAATCACGCCTATATCCCCGAAGGTGAATTAGCACCCACATTTCGCCAATTAGTTAGGTCCCAAGTAATAGGTGGCGAGCCTATTGCCATTTATCGGGCACATAAGTCGCAGTAGGTACATTGCTAGGTGGTATAAGAGGAACGCTGCTGCCCATTCCTCATCACTAATTTATGCTTAGTCGCCTTACACGACACCCACGGGAGAGATTTGGGGTGGTGACAATTATTGTATTCTACTCTGCCGTATTGTGGTTAGAAAAAGTTAAGTACTCTACTCATTATCGTTAATTGACGTCTCTGAGTGCGGCAGTTAGTCTAATAGTTCCGAGTTCATCTGCCTTCAGCTCTCGACCAAGTAATTTAAATGGATCAATAAAACCGAATTGATCCTGATATAGCATTTTCCAGCTAAATATGTAATCAAATCATTAATGGTACAGATGAGATCAGACCAACAAACAAGGTCACGTGGTGTGTAAACACTAATTATGCTCGCGGTTCCGTTCCCAAACAATATGAAGCAAGGCTCGTCTGCTCAACATCTGTATTCGTAAGGTCATCACTTTTGGATAATATCGTTGCGATAAATCTGCAATTACTATTGTGTTCCCTAAGAAGCCAAGCCAGTTAAAGTGTTCACTTAAAACATTATTTTTGATGTTGAAATGCAGTGATTTTTCTTAGTCCTTACAACGAAAGATAAATCCGTGATGGTTGAATAAATATACATTGCATTTGTGTTGTGGATGACGGACAAGTTTTAACATACATAAATACATACATAAATATATAAATATACATAAATATTATTAATTGTCAACCATGACTCGAGAAAAAATATATGTATTCGTCACTAAAATTAGTCCCTACCAGGATTCGAACCGGGAACCTCTCGGCTGAAAGCCAGTAAGCTGACCATTTTATCAAACCGAACATCTACAATTAGGCCCAATTTTAATTTGAAATTTTCATAAGTATTTAGCGAGCAGACCATTCGATCAAACCGACTGTCTTACAATTACATCTCCAATTATGTCCAATTTTAATTTGAAATTTTCATAATTAGGTATTGTTATGAAATTTTAAGGTTCATAAATTTCAGCAGATAGGTATATCACGCGAAATAATTAGAATAAAGTGAAACAGTAATGATCCTCTCGAACTGAAAGTATCATGTTGTTTGACCGCCAAATCTACATCACTTACGCAATACCAATTACCCCCAAAAATTGATGTAATAAGACGTATTCGAGTTCACGAGTCCATTATTCAGATCGATACACTTACTATGTTACCATTATGCCACCTTTGGCATTTTATGTAGCTATAAAAATACACGATAGGTATTGTAGATCTAGACGTAATATCATCTATAGTATTTACTAGTAAGCATTTACCATTTATGTCAACGTGATCACAGGGCCCCGGAAGAATAATTGCAAAGTAACAATCATTCACCCTACATAATTCATCTAATTACATTCATTGTCAAATATTGTTTCACCATTTAGCTCTGAAAATTACATACATACATACATACATAAGTCACGCCTGTATCCCCGAAGGGGTAGGCAGAGGTGACCTAGCACCCACGTTTCGCCAATTATGTTATCATCATCATCATCAGCCCCGGGCCTTCCCTATGGATGGAAGAATATAGGAAGATTGGGCCATAACCCACCACGCTGGCCTAGTGCGGGTTGGTGAGTATTAACGACTGCAGATGCAGCCGGGACCACCAGTTTAACGTGCCTTCCGAAGCACGGAGGAACTCAAGATTATAAATTTTTGGTCACCCAGCCTAGCGAACATTGCTTTGTTTACGCAATCGCAGGCCAAGCGCGCTATGCCACTGCACTAGCGAGCTCCTTCCAATTATGTTAGGTCCCATGTAATAAATAGGTGGCGAGCCTATTGCCATTTATCGGGCACAAAAGTCGCAGGACATTGCTAGGTGGTAGGTATAAGAGGAACGCTGCTGCTCATTCGTCATCACTGATTTATCCTTAGTCGCCTTGTACGAAACCCACGGGAGAGATTTGGGGTGGTGACAATTGTATTCTACTCTGCCGTCACCACACGGCCTGAAAATTAACACTTGCAAATTAAGTATAGAATTATTTGTATGTAATTTGAACATTTAAACATTTTGGAAAGATTATTGTTACATAGGGATATCAAATGTCACGATTTTTCTGACCTATTACTTCATCTATAAAACACTTGAATGGTTTTTTTTTTACACTCACACCTATCATCTAGGCCAAAGTAAGTAGCCTAAGCACTTGTGTTATGGATACTAGATGACGGACATATTTTTAATATAATTATGTATATAAATGTTGCAAATATACTACATAAACATAGACACAACCATGACTCGGGAACAAATATTTGTGGTCATCACAAAGTTTGCCCCTACCAGGATTCGAACCCGGAACCTCTTGGCCAAAACCCAGCGATCTGAGCATTCGACCAAGGCGCCCGTCGAGTTGAGCAAGAAGTGTAAAGCGTAAGCATTTCACGAAAATAGAACTGTCTAATAGATTTCTGGGTGTTAATTTGAATGTAAAAAGTAGAGTTTAGACAACTCCTTGTTTATTGTTCGCCCGAAGGTTAGTAAATGTACGTCAATTATGCAATTACGAGATTTTTCCAGTTAGATCTTTCATCACATCGCAAAAAGATATGCCAAATATACGCAACAAAGTTCATGTCTCTGTACACAGCTTTTCAGCTACATTCGAATTCATCTGCGATAGCTTCCTTATTCGTATGCTGCAGAACTGTAATGTATTATTAGGCGCCATAACCTTTCAAATTAGTCGTGAACATCGATTTAAGACCTCATTATTGCTCACTTTAAATTATATTATATCTGATCGTAAAACTTGATCGTTGATACAATTGTGAAATTTTATTATGATAAAGAAGACATCAGTAAGGTCTTTATTGAAAATAAAAATTACATGAAAGGATTGGTACAGTGAACAGCGCGTCATGTTAACACAATATGTCAATTATTTTAAACCTACTTGATGTTCAATAGGTTGTCAAGTTGACAATCGACTGGAGATATTTAACAGTTTTGTATATTTTGATGTGCTGTTCACGTATATTAAGTTTTGCTTTTTTTATACTTACTAAATTAGAATGTTATCTAATATACAATGTAAACAAAATTGTGTTATTGTGTTATTTTCTTCTCTGATTGTTTATAATGTTGAGTAGGTTCGTCTGAGTCATCACTTTGCAAGTCCCTGCTGCTGGAACAGAAGGCTTTCCCAATGATGGTACTACATTCCTCACTTCAGGAAGATGGGCCATCCCACCACCTATTCACTCTTCGTGCTCAGCTCCACTAGACATGTGGCCAATCTATTCGAACGAATAGAAAACAAATGTCAAATTTTGACATTTTTGACACCATGTTATTTTCACTCTAATATTTCAGTATCATACATTTGTATTCTATTCGTTCGAATAGTTTGGCCCCTTATCTAGAGGGGCAGTGCGGCTTAGTGCAATTGTATTCTCTTTGGCTTAGTGGGTATTCGTGATTGAGAGTGCAGATGGACCTATGACTTAAGGCTCCTGCACACCAAACGCAGATCAGTAGCAGCGCAGTTTTGATGCGGGCCCGCGCAAGTTGTAAGACAAGAAACTCTTTAAATTGTGTTACACCAAATTTTAACGCCGGCCCGCGCTCAAACTTCTCCGCGCCGCGTCGCACTGCAACTGCCGGAATACAAACCAGGCGGCGCGGGAGCAGGGCTGAAGCAGCTCGAGCCCGCGCTGTTGTATAACTATGGCGGTCATGTTAGCATGGCTCACCGGGACAGTGCAACGCAGCGCGTCGAAAGCATTACTTGGTTTTCACAATCGTGGTTACCACTAGACTATCGTCTTCCTAATTGTCTTTTTAAAACTTAGTATAAGTTTTCTGGATATAATAATTTAAATTGCCTCAGCCCCAGTCTCCGACTCACCCTAGGGATGTTGTCAATGTCTACATCGGGATATTGCTCGGTGTAGACCAAAAACTTGGGGCACAACCTTGAGTAGTATGGATTGGAATGTTGTCATCCCAACCACTCTCTCCGTTTATCAGTCTCTCGACATGGTCCTTCCCATCTCTATTTTATATACATTCATCACTAGCACCTTTTATGGGTACCGAACCGTTTACCGTTAAGCCGTGTGGTAACGACAGAGTAGAATACAATTGTCACCACCCCAAATCTTTCCCGTGGGTGTCGTACAAGGCGACTAAGGATAAAGCAATGATGAGGAATGGGCAGCAGCGTTCTTCTAATACCACCTTGCAATAGCAATGTACTGCGACTTTTGTGCCCGCTAAATGGCAATAGGCTCGCCACCTATTACGTGGGACCTAACATAATTGGCGAAACGTGGGTGCTAGTTCACCTCTGCCTACCCCTTCGGGGATATGGGCGTGATTTATGTATGTACGTATGAACCGTTCACCTTGGGTGCCAGCGTGTTGGGTTATGTCCCAATCTCCCTATATTCTTCCATCCATAGGGAAGGCACGTGCCCCAGCAGTGGGGACATTACAGGGCTGGCTGGTGATCATGATAACCTTTCTGGTCTAATGGATGATATGAATCAGAAGAGAGTGGACGGCTTGATGACGTCTGACCAATATTAACGTGCTGATTGGTTAAGTGAATTTCATTCAAATTTTTGTTTTTATCCGATCAATGCAATAATTATAAAGAGAAGGCGGCAAGTTCAATGAAATTATTCTGTGGTTGTATAAATACATGTTAATGTAGCATTGGGTACTCCAATAAGTGGCAATGTGTTTGTTCACATCATTGACCTTTTGACCGACAGCGAGCCGTCTAGCCATTATTTACAAATGTCTTCTTCAGTACGTATCATCCTCCAATAATTGTATACTTCAAAGAACATCCCCTTTGCCTGCCCGTGAAAAATAATGTTTAGTTTTTTTTCTGTAAGTATTCTAAATTTATGTAACCTTGAAATCGAAAACCTTAATAATAAATAATCAGGCGATTATTATTTAACCGCCAGTTTTTGACATGGTATGGAAGAACTGTTAAAAACCAACGATTATCTTTTAATCACACGTTTTACGTTTTGGTGAATTCGAGCGAAATAAAAGAGTTGAGTAAAGCTATAGTATTTAGCAGAGATATTATAGTAAGCTTTAAAGACTGTTGTACACGGGTAGAGTATACGGTAGATTAGCGCAGGTACTAACTATCCCACTAAACAATACTAATGTAGTCAGTATTGGTCGAGTACTAAAATTTGGTATAGTAGAGCAGCTAGCACCGTTGGCAAGCTACTCTATTACTTTCCTTCCCTTTACCGACTAGTCGACCCATATAAACGGTTAGTAAAGTAAATATTTGTGTTCATCATATTTGCCCCGACCAGGATTCGAAATTTCGAACCCGTGACCTCTTGGGCAATACCCAGCGATCTGAGCATTCGACCAAGCCGGCCGTCCAAATTAGAAAGACAATTTTATATTTTACACTTTCTTTTGTTTTATAATAAGAATAAAACGATGATGAAAAAAGCAGGGTCCTTAAATAGATTTTAAAAGTATAGAGGTTAATCATGCTCTACCCTTCCGGTGGGTACATATAGTAACCTACGAAATAAAAATATGAAAAAACAACGTTCAAACATTTAAACAAACAAAACAAAGCCAGCCTACACGCTATATAGTAAGGGCCAAAATTATGTGTTAAACGTGAAAAAATGTTCTAAATTTAGCATAAAATACTAAATCGCCAATTCGGCAACACCGGTGTCGTTAAATTAAACTATTAGCTATCTATATCATATCACTCTCGCTTAGTTAATGTTTCTAAACAACTGACTAATATCAGACATTACACAACTGAACACAGACATCACAGTAAACAGTAGTTATGTAAAGTTATTACACTTTTGTCCAAAACACTGCATGGAAGTAAGAGGATCAGTCGTTACCCACACTTATGCAACGGATATTGTGAAAATTTTTATTCTGAAATTGCAAATTTCGAACATGAATAAATTCATAATTATTTATTCCTATGCGCAATATATTATTTATTGGGAAATATTTATATTATATGTTAAATAGTCCTTAGTCAAAATTACTGTCATTTCTTTTAAGACAATTTGATAACTTATTTTTAATTTTATTTTATATATACTTGTATAAGTTCAATTTCAGAAGTTATTATTTCTTGTAAATGACGATACTTCTTGTAAATTACGATACTCTTATAAATATAATTAGTGGCAATTTTGTCTACACCTCTATGTAAATAATTAGTCTATACCAACTTAGAATACTGTAGCATTTTAAATTTTTCTTTTGTTTAACATCGGCAGTAGAAGTATACATTATAAAAACTTGACAGATTTTGCATTCTTACAATAACCGATTATCTGATCGAACAAGAAGACCGAATAGGGTATTTTTTTTTCATTTAACATATTTCATAATAGTAGATTTAGGAGCGTGGTATATTATAAATTATTTCCTCTCTATTTAATGTTTAGTTCAATAAAATATCGCAACGTAATTGTAAATCGTGTAGCTACCTAAACAGTTGATATAAACTCACAGACACCTTTTTGATTTAGACGTACTTTATAGCCGCTTGTTAATGGCCAATTTAATTTACAGCTATCTTTAATAAATAAATTTATGATTGTAAGGCTATTTCGATATTATTTTATGACATTCACTTTGCGTGAAAATGTTGAGGTAGGAGTAGACAATCAAAATCAACATGTCATGATTTTGCTGCCCTGTTCCCAGTTTAGCTGGGTCGGTGGGGATGTTTCCTCTTCCATTCATATCGACCAGACGCCTCCACTGTACCTCGCTATTCATATCATCCATCACACCATAAAGTTTTTAGTGATAAATGAACGTCTAGAAAAAAGATGGAAATGATCATATCGAGAGACCGATTTACGGAGAGAGGGATTGTGATGATCATTCCAATCCATGACTTCTTTCGGAATGGATTGGAATGATGGTGGTTTGCCTTCAACCATTCGGGTGCCCCAAGATGTTGTTTGGTCTGGGCAATTATGGGCAATACTGGGGGCCTTGCTAAGTGGTTTTTCTATTCGAACGCATAGAAAACAAAAGTATGAAGCTGACGTTTTATTTTATCTGTAATATGTCAGTTTCATACATTTGTTTTCTATGCGTTCGAAAAGATTTGCCCCTTGGCTAGGGCCACTGGGCAATATCCCAGTCGACTTTGACTTTTGACTTTGACAAAACCCCTAGGGTGAGTCAGGGCTGGCGCATTCGTATTTTATGGTATAATTTTGTATAACGTTAATGTAATGTGCTTGTAGAAGTACAACCTTCCTTAGGTATATTTAACACTTTGGTTTATCAAATTGCATATCAAAGTCTTCTTCATTACTTAAACAAGCCAATAATGACAAGGACGAATAAACTAAGGATTAGGCGATTATTACTAGATGTATTATGTAACTTTATTCTCTACAAATATGATAATGTGATTGTAAACGTTATTTGCCTAGCCTTAAAATAATTATAATCTACATATCCTCGTGTTCGGAGTCAATGACTTCGCCTTGCGAAATTCAAGCTCATAATGTTCATATTGCTACGAAAGTGAGCGTCATATCGAAGCGTTGTGAGGAGATTGTGTTGCCGTGTGTGCAATTTACTAATTATGCTCAAATAAAGGTTGTGAACTGGCCAAAGGCTTTAATTTAATTTAGCTGTGGATTAGTGTTCACCTTGAATATCTATTCGCCATAAAATTATTCAACGTTTCTTGCTACTTTGTACTTTGTAGCACTATTGTTGGCTACGGACGTAGTGTGATTCCATAATAACAATTAAATCCATTAGGATCTTAGTTCCTTAATTTAAAGAAATCTTTTTCGGTTGCTGGTGCTGAGAAAGAGACATTTCAATCAATTGGACATGTTATGCAAAAATAACCAATATAAGACACCAATTTATTAATGGTAAATTACTCTTATTTATTTAAATTAAACGGATTCAATAATAGCTGCATTCATTCTCTAGCCAAGCCGCAACATTTTTGTATTATGACTAGCCATAATAAAGTTGGTTTGTATTCTTTCTGCTTAACTACGTCCATCAATTTACAGTTAGCATCAACAAAAAACGCGCCTGGCCTGCGATTGCAAAAACTAAGCAATCTTCGCTAAGGCCGGTCATTGGATGGGTGACCAACAATTTATTATCTCGAGTTCCTCCGTACTTCGGAACCGACTGCATCTGCAGTCGTTAATGAGTTATGCGGCGTGATGGGTTATGGCCCAATCTCCCTATTTTCTTCCATCCATAGGGAAGGCCTTTGCCCCAGGGGACATTAAAAGGCTGGTGATGATGATGAATATTTTATTTATATTATTTCTACAGTGTAGTGGGGACAAGTTGTATGCGATAACTATAAAGCACTTAGGAAAAAACCTGTTTTACACACCCACTTTTACACTATTCACACCCACTTTTAGCCAATTAAGTAAGGTCCCATGTAATAGGTGGCGGTAGGAGCCTATTGCCATTTATCTGGCAGATCTTGCTATGTGGTAGGTATGAGAGGAATGCTGCTGCCGATTACTCATCGATATCTTTTTCTTTTACCATTAGTCGCCTTGTACATACGACACCCACTGGAGAGATGGGGATGGTCACAATTGTATTCTACTCTGCTGTCACGACACGGCCATAGTTACTTATAGTAGTTATTACCATCACCAAAATACCTCATATTATTATGTAATAGAAAATTAGCATTTTTGGTGATATTGTAACACAATTATAAGATCGAAATATTAACATGCAAAACAACTCCATTATTTAATGAATTTGATTATCTTCCTAATAGGATGTAGAGATATCATTGTTGAAGACACACCCCACTCATCGGTCTAAAGTCAGCGTCAGCGATACACTGTGGACACACCGCTTAAAGCTCGCATCGCGCATCTTCGTAGCATATTTCACTGCTTCTTAGTTTAACTCGTAGAAGGGGTCAAATAGTTTTGTTGCTGCATAACTTGACTGCTGGTTTGGTCGAATGGTCAGATCGCTGGCTATCGGCCAAGAGGTCGCGGGTTCGAACCTTGGTAGGGACAAATATAGTATTAACGCAGACATTTGTTCTTGAGTCATGGTTGTTTATGTAGTATATTTTACATATTTATGTTCATTATTATGTATATTAAAAATGCCTGTCTTCTAGTATCCACAACAGAAGATATTTAATAGGTACCTACCTACTACTCTACTTACTATAACGCTACTCTACTTAATTTAGGTAGAATATAGGTGCGAGTGTAAGAAATATTTATCTAAATATTTCAATAAATATATAGCTTAGCTACCGCGGACATCTCTAGTGGAACGGCACCCTATGGACGGTACGGTGCAACGCGTTTTGATGCAGAGTTCGCGACGAATGACGTAGGTAGGCCTCCGTGTGCTAGGGAGCGCCCGCGCGGCAGATGCGTCCTGAATATTTACGCAATAATATAACATAATAACAAACACTTAATTTTATTCTAAGTAACCTTGTATGCTGCTTGACAAATAATTGTACTGCATAAATAGTGGTAATGTATTCTACTTATATAGGATTACACAATATCATCAAACTGAAGACATTGCATACATCGCTTGTATCTGACCAAATTTTAAATATCTTAATTATATATCGCTTCTTATAAAAGTTAAAGTGTTTTGTGTTACAAAAGAGCCACAACTAAAATTGCATTCCTGCAATATGAATGCAATTTTCCGAATGTTTCCGAGTAATATATGAGTTTCGCCTCATGTAGGTATTAAATTAATAATAGAGTTTGAAAAATAAAATAAATTACAAATATCATTTATCAAATCAGCTATGACTCATGAGTCATACATGACCATAATACGAACCTAGCTTTTATCTTAAACTAGTTTAAAATTATCACAAGTGTTAGTAAATAAGTAGAGCAATTTTCTTACATTTTTGTAGAATTAAACCACAGTAGGTATGCATATCATATTAAGTAAGTGGGTTCATGATTAGAAAGTACCCATAAGTATATCCTACTTAATTATTGTTTAAGAGCATAGTAAATCGGTAACGAAACCTAGAAAAAAGTCAATTGGTACTGGTAGGTGAAAGAAATAATAAAATATTGGACATAACATCAATTTTTAAATTAATTGACAATTAGTCTGAATCCTTTGCTTCTCACAATAGTTTGTCTATTGAAAAGATATCAACGCCGGTCGCAGTGGGCCAATAGAAGGAAATATCATATTTTGTTAGCGATGTCGGTCTAAAAACTGTGATATTATATAAGGTACTTTTACCGTTCTTTGATAAGGTATAATATGGGCATCCAGTCAAAGTATGTCAGGAAAAAGTAAATAAGTAATTAGTAATTACCTACGTCAGTTAATTCAATAATAACAGCTGAAACAGACATTACATTCATAAACTACAGAATATAGCTATTTAAGGGTAGGAATTGGAAAGGCTTGGAAAAGGAATAGGGTTGGGATTGGAATTGGCATTAGAAGATTAACATAATATTGTGAACAAAGTAGGTACGTAGGTACCTATACTCCGTCCAATCCTTTATTTTCCCTTAGAATGTAGCAGTGTGATTTTCGGAAAAAAAAAGCACTTTTAAATGGGAGTTTTATATCTGAAAGTATAATAAGTATAGATAGATTGACATGACGTGAAAAAATTATACAATATATAATATAATGACACGTAATAATAATCAATATAAGTATGATGGTCCTAACACTATAAGAACTGTCAAATAGAAAATAAAGGATTGGACGGAGTATAATACCAAATGACATGATGACGAAAACTCACTTTTGATCTTAAAAATAATATCTAGATACACTTTTGTCTGTGAGAAAAACAAAAGGTTATTAATTAGCTTTGTCAAAATCTGCGCGCTATTATACTGATCGCATGATTGGGCTAGGCACTTATTGCTTGAGCAACTAGCTAATTCATCACGAAGTTTTATTTGGTTCCACAAATGGTAACTAGAGGTTGCATCTTAATAGTACGTGGTACGAATGTAGTATCACCCGTAATAGGCTGGAGTACAGATTAAAGTTACAAGCATTTTCAACACACAGTAGGGTCAATTCTGACATGATTATTTTAACTTTAAACTAAATTTAAGATCAGTCTCTCCTCTTCATTCTGCATTGAGAATGAAAGAGAAACACTGTTCTCTAATTAATCTTAGGTTTAGATAACCATTGTCAGAATCGTCCCTATTATTTCAAGGTTAAGTACTTTCAACAGTTATTATGTATTTTGAAAAGAAATACAGCTGTAACTTTTAATTAAAATGAGCTATTTTATTTATTTATAATTAAACCTGTTTTTGGCCACGGTTTGTTTGTTTGTTAGTTGTATAAAAACAATTATTGTAAACCCGTCTTACCTAAATAAATACACTGTACAATATATAGGTAAGTATTATATTCATAATATTCAATCAATATTATTAATCAATATTATTACATGTAATCCTATCTGACGTTCTTAATAAACTTTGTCACACCATAAAGTGGACTTTTCCGCCCGCTACCCGTACGTAAAATCCCACTTCCTGGTCAGTGGGTGACATAAAACTATGATCTTACCTCGGGTGATAAAAAAGAAGGATATTTATTATCGTCAATTACTTGCGATCTGGGGCATTCTTTATTTTAATGTAGTAATATAAAAAAACACTGTCAAATGGGATTACATACATGCTTTAAAATTGTTATCATCATTAGTCTATTTTAGGACCTAAACATATTATAATTCCAATTGTGTAGATAAAAACACAATTAATTCTCATCCACTATTCTTTGGTAAGCTCGACGGAAAACACAAACAATTAGTGCTGACCTGCCACCACCACCTGTAGGATATTTTTATATGCTAAACAGGGAAACTCTTGCCCTTCATCTCAACTGAAACGTATAGGTAGGTAAGTAACGTATGATTGGCCCTTAGGTCAAAAATGGAATCGATCATCACCTGGAGTCTGGAACCCTTGACCACAGAATAGCTGGCTATCTTATCACAAATTGTCGGACCACAATTAATGCTGTTAACATTATTATTATAGCAACAAATTTTGATAGGATGGTGGTCAAATAAGACGGACTTGATAAAAGTCCTATCACCAACCAAACCGAGTACAAATTTGTAATCCCCTGGGGATCAAACCAGATACCTCGAGACCTTATTCCGATAGGCGAACCATTAGACAACGGAGGAGTTAAAATAAACCTGCAACATTACAATCACAAGCACGTTATAAGTATTTTTTTCTTTTATTTCGGTTATTATAAATTGCAATACTAATGTTATATGAATTGTATAGGTGAGTCCTTGAGGCTAGGGCAACGGAGACGGCCAGATCACGTTATTACGGTCACGGTGCACGGTGGTCAGTTTCGAAACATTCTAAAGGTCATAATACTATCGCTGGATGCACGTAATTACTGATTTTTATCTAAAAGCTACTTTCTTACTCGTGCTACCGCGTCAAAATAAAAGGTTTGAGCCATTCTGTTTTACTATCAGTTCGCTGTGAATTAGCCAATGTTTGAACTTAGCGACTCCTTTGCACCAACTTTAGGTGCTGCCCTCGCGATGGTTTTATTGGTACTTACCTTGCTTTGTCTGATGCTGTGTGGTGACGGCAGAGCAGAATACCATTGACACCACATCCCATCCCTCCTGCGGGTGTCGTACAAGGCGACTAAGAGTAAAAACAGCGACAGATTTTCATTTCGTCCAATATGATCGATGTTGTCACACACACTCATCATATCCGTTATGACAGTCATCGCCATCTCACCTCTGCTTTGGACAGCATAAAGCATTTGTCTCCCTTGAGGGTTCCAGCCAACGCCTAGCTTTGTTTTTAATTGATATCTAATTAATAAACATAATTATATAAAAAGTTTAGAGTAAACATATCGAATTACATACATACATAAATCACGCCTATATCCCCGAAGGGGAAGGCAGAGGTGAACTAGCACCCAGGTTTCGCCAAAAATATTAGGTCCCATGTAGGACGGTGGCGAACCCGAACAAACGTTGACCGGTTTGAATAATGTCGGTTACCTACGTTAAAACTGTTTGCCACCGCTACCGCTGACCGTTGACCGCTCGCTGTGTTTGAGTGAGGCGCACTCTTTGGTATAGGAATAGCCTGTTGAGATGACGCGCGAATTCTTTAGCGATTTCGAGTAGGTACCTACATTACGCTACGCAATTTTAATGTGTAATGCACAATGAAATGTACTGTACTCGCGCGTTCTTCTAAACAGAGCCTTACGGCTTATTCTACAGTCATACAGTGTTATAATTGCAGAACATTTTTAAATGTTTTACCTATTTACTTGTTAGGTAGGTAAAACCATTCTATTGTGGGGGCATTTTGCAATAGCAGATTTTGGCTCCAGATTTTGTAAGAGGGAAAGATTACAATAGGCGCTCAAACGATTGCGTAGAAACATGAGCCGTCTTAACTGAATAAAAAAGGACACTCATGACGGATACATTTCATAGACTCCAAAAAAAGTCGGCGAGTCTGTATTTCGAGGTCGTCTGGCGAAGATTTGTATAGAAACGTTGAGTTGAAATGCAAATACAAGCAAAGTACCTTATTAACCGCCTCTTTGGTCTAGTGGTTAGCCCACCGGAGTTTAGATCCAGAGGTCCCGGGTTCGATCCCCGGGATCTACCATCTTATTAAAATCTGTCGCCACAATGATAATGTTACCTATATTGTGTTAACAACACGGACATGCCCGTGAGGACCTCCTAGCTAGACTGACAGTCCTACACTACAGTGCGTCCACAGTTATTTTACCTTTGACACTCCTGGGCCCCGTAGCCAAGTGGCAATCGTTTCATAACGATAACGCGTCGAAGTTCGTCACGATCGGTCATATTACTTTGGTATCTACAGCGTCTTAGCTTGCGCTACCAACATAACTAGGAACTTACGAAGACGATTTTGGTCACGTGATTTTACGACGACTTACGTCAAATCCTATACATTTTGCTTTATCGAACTTCGTTATATTTGTCGGTATGTTACTTTGTCTAGGCCCCCAGCTTTAACATATAGAAATGTCAAATTAGTATCCTTCTCTAACATGAAAAGTAAATGAAAACATCGCACAGACCTAATAGAAGCGAGGTCCGGCGGGCATATCTGATTCTGCAGGCATGTCCGTGTAGTGAATTCCCCGCTTAATTGTTAGGAACTGCTTCCTTTGAAACCTTTATTTTTATTAAAAATTGTCAAATCTCCAACATGTAAGTGGATAGTTTTTGCAAATTCATCCGGTCTTCCGTCATGACCGTACCAGTGGTGGGTAGTACCTAGGTGGACCACTCCCATCTCACCGGGTTTTTGTTTCTCTTTTCTCAAAGGATTATTACGAATTTATAGGTTTTATCATTAATTTAGTTAGAAGCACATTAGGGTCGATTCTGACAATGGTTCTCTAAACCTAAGATTAATTTGACAACAGTGTTTCTCTTTCATACTTAATACAGAATGAAGAGGAGACTCATATTAAATTTAGATTTAAGTTTAGAGAATCATGTCGGAATTGACCCTATTGCGCATACTTGTCTACTGCATCTTGCGCTTAATTTAGAGATCATATCATTAGGTATTGCACACTGCTAGATCGTATAACCCGTACTGAGGATCAAGTAAACAGTTTTTCTAGTTTAAGCTTGCTCTATCCTCTTGTTAGCCACTTACTAGGTAGACCAGTATTTAACCTATTTTGAAATAAAAAAATTAACAACGCGTAGCGGCCGGCGTCGTTAAACTTAAAGCCAGGCTCTGACGCAACATCGCGCTCTTGCTCGGATTACTAGACCGAACGTATGCCGGCTGACTTATAAGCTGGGAAAGGATGGTTGTTGTTGTCTGTGAAATGATTTCAGATTTATGTGCGCTCGTATTGTGTTGTGTTGCACAAACGTAATGATCATTTAAATTTTGTATCTTTTAAAAATGGCACTTATTCGCTGCAACAGGAAATACAATATTCTACAAAGTAAATGCAGTAGGCAATTATTGAACCTACGCAATGCACCGACTTCTTTGGAATATTGTATAAAAAGATTTGGTAGTTTGCCCTTCAGCATTCGGGTGCCCCAAGGTGCTCCCTAAGTCGATTCTATATTAGTTACCCCGGGGTGAGTAGGGGCTGGCATAGCTACCTACCTACTAATATACGTTTTTTAGCTAGGCCAACACGAAAGTGAACTAGTAGATACTAGAAGTTATGTCTAGATAGGGGAACTACTAGGTTTAGGACTGCCAACATATACCTATCAACTTATTCTATGAGACGTATATACTCGTGTTGACGCAATGATACAAAACCATTATGTGAGGCGATAAATCTATCAAAATAAAGCCGCAAAATGTGTATTTGCTTGAACATTGATATTGTAGCTTCAGATGCATGTTTCGTATTACCTACAATTGTGTAATTATTGAGGAGCTCGCTAGCGCAGTGGCAGAGCGCGCTTGGCCTACGATTGCGCGAAAACTAAGCCATGTTCGCTAAGGCTGGTCATTTGATGGGTGACCAAAAATTTATTATCTCGAGTTCCTCGGTGCTTCGGAAGGCACGTTAAGCCAGTGGTCACGGCTGCATCTGCAGTCGTTAATACCCACCACCCCGCACTGGGCCAGCGTGGTGGGTTATGGCCCAATTTCCTTATATTCTTCCATCCATAGGGAAGGCCCGTGCCCCAGCAGTGGGGACATTAAAGGGCTGGTGATGATGTGTAATTATTCCGCAAAGGTGACGTTTACTTAGGTAGATGTAGGTTCATAGTAAGTACAAAAACTAACTTCCATAACGTTTGAACACGATCACTCTTTCGTAACTGAAATATTGGCTTCCGTAGGGTTACAGGTAGAGCACATTTACGGTATTACAGTATACAGGATGGAAATTTGGGATTGGGCATTAAAGCAGCTACCAGATCCCTTGCTGTCTTAGGAGACCTTTCCCAACTTTTTGAGTGATGACAATCTACATTCACAGATTTTTGATAAAATATATATGTATAAACATAGACGAACTCTAAAGAAATGAACATTTCAATGTTCCATAATTAGGAATTGATTTTATTGTTAACATAATAAGAACATACCACAAATTAATGTTTGCAATTTACTTCACAGCTACTTAGAACATAATTTAAGACAATAATAGGACTTTTATAATACACTATCTAATTAATTATTTAAAAGATAAGTTAAGTTTATCTTCTCTTCTTCCTTTCTGGCCTGCTACCACCCATATCTTCAAGCTGCTGTTTAAGGCCTTTGAGCTCATTGTCAGGCACATATCGCACCTCCTCATGTTCTGGTAAATGGTCATGAACATTGAGTGTACAGCCCTCAGGCAAAGATGCACGTGCTACCCTTAACAATGTGCCTAATGCCCATGCTGGTACATCTACAACCTGAAACATAAATACAGCATTTGACCACCAATTACAAAATGACATGCTAAATCAGAATATACTTCACATGAAGATTGTTTACCTGTATATTTCTTTCATATACATTGAATAAATATTCAGAATCTACTACAGTTCCTCCTGGTTTGAAACGTTGAACTTTTAATTGTTTTGCAGGTGTAGCCCAACTGTAAATAAATTTTTCAAAAATTAGGAGACTATTTGGTATTTGGAAGACAATCTTATTTGTTACTCCGTATTTGGAAGACAATCTTTTAGTCTTCCTATAGTGCGTTTCATCTTATAGTTCCTATGCCGCGATGATGGCTGCCCTGTCTGTCAACAACATCAAGCCGTAAGTCATAGTTGCAGGTTTTTTTATGTTTTATAGACAATCTTTGAGAAAATGATGTCCAATACATAGAAAAGTGATGAAAGATTAATTGTGTTAAAAGCTAAGGTGTTTTGTGAATGTGAAAAACGTAAGGTGGTGCCGCATAATCTATATTAGTGTGTACAAGTTCGGATTGCCGCCATTAAATTGAGTTACCAGTATCAGTTTTATTAAGTGTTTGATTAATAAATAAAATATATTTATTTCAGTTTTATAACTGTAAATCTGTATCCTTCATAAGTCAGTACAATTTATATTTATCTATCTAATTTCTTTCATACTAATAATGCCATTAACTAACTGTTCTCGCAAATTTTGACGAGCTTTGGCTTATAACTTTCATAAAAAACTAATATGTAACTACTACTTAGTACCGCGAGTAGTTATAAGTAACTTAATAAGATAGATGCATAATTAATTATATAGTTCATTGAAAAAAATCTCCCTGAATTAAAGGTATGACAATAAAGTAGACATGGTATCATTTTCTTGCAATACTACCACCATGACTGCATAGGAACTATAAGATGAAACGCACTATACTTACAAATATTACTTCATAAATATTGACAACTGTACTACTGCCTGCAGTAATTTCAAATGCAATAATTTTAGTTGTCATAAATTCATAAAATTATTTTCACTTATTTCATTGGTCAATCAATCAAATGTCAAATAAAATTTTGAAAAGTAAAAAAAATTATTTTCTATACAATTTATTTTCAATAATGTTATTATCATTAACAAATGACTTGCCATAAGAGTTTTACCCTCACACAAGTTGCCTACAATTTCAGTAAAAAACATTATTTGCAAATGAATATTTGCTATTAATATGTTCCCAGGTGACAACTCATGAACCTTGTTTGGGCATAGACTTAGTATAAATTGTCCATTAAATCTGTCTTACATCAAGACTTTACGTTGCCTGTCCCATTACAATAATATTGCGTATGTGATCAACAATACAGTGAATTGAAATATACAATCATGAAAATTATAAAATAATTAAGATATACCTCTCATCAACTTGAATACCCATGACATCAATAAATTTATGTAATAAACTCTGTGATGATTCTAAAACTGCATAGTCATAGCCTTTCAATTGTAAGTTCAAACAATCGTACACAGGCTCATCTGGTTCCATGCTCTACAATAAACATGAACGAATTAAATAGCTGGCATAGCATGGAAATGTATACAAACTTTATATTATATAAAACCTATTTAATCGTAATACTTACAATTAAATAATCAGGTTCATATAGATCACTTTTCAATCGTGATTGATGAGCTGTAGGAAGTTGAGTTTTGTTAAAATTGCTCCACTTCACTAAGTGCTTTGCATTCATCTGAAAATAAATAATGTAATGAGTAGGTTATGATGATCAGCATCCTATTAATGTAACAATTAATGAACCTATCAGCAAAACACTGTACTAACAATTTTTTTAATTCCCATTCCAATCATTTTCTATAGTTTTTAAACTCAATCACAGTCACAAAACCAATATTTAGTTAAAATTAGAGGAAAGAAATATTAGGGTCGATTCTGGCAATGGTTCTCTAAACCACTCTAAACCTAAGATTAATTTGACGACAATGTTTCTCTTTCATTCTCAATACAGAATGAAGAGGAGAGACTGATATATAATTTAGTTTTAATAGTTAGTTTTAAAATTCTCCCTATATTTTAGGGAAGGCAAAGGGTCTAGCCCATACAGCCAAGTCTTTAGTGTATATTTTATCTGTAGTCTTATGAAATAATGAGTGGGTGAAATGTATGAATGAAATGAATTTTACGTTAAAATATGGGTGTCACATATTTTAACGCATCTAGGGAGTGCTTGCCGCGAATTGAATGGTAACAGAGTTCATGATGGTGACTGATGAAATGGATAAAACCACTTTATATAGTGATCTTCACCACTACATCAAACACATCATAAGACTTGTTTTCGATGATTCTGCATAATTGCATATCAACACAAATGCTTGTGCATCAAAATAACACCACTTTCACTGCACAAAATCCACTCTGTAACAATTTTAGAATTAGCGAAAATAAATCTGACTGACACCACGAAACGCGCAAAACACCCATTTAGCAAAGAGAATACAATACAAAGAGAATACAGTACTACGTAAGAAGAGACGGGACTCCATAGAGCAAAATTAATCCGACCAAATGTCAAAATTAAGTACCTCAACGTAGCCAACCTAAAAACTGATAAACAAAGAGTTCTGCCAACCTAAAGGGCAAAATAGAGATGTGCCACCTGCTATTCAAAATTTTATCGATATCGATGAACGCATCGACCTGCACTTTATTAAAAAAAAAAAATTTAAAATTTCTACTGACTATACCTCGTTTTGTAACTTTAAAGTACTGAATCAAACAAGTAGATGTTATAAATAAATTATCAAGGCTAACCATAATCTATGGGCAGTACTTTTATTAAAAAACGAAGTATGTGTTCACTTTGATATTTGAAATAAAAAAACTTTCTGTTGTACTGTTTATAATCTATGTTTGTATTTTATTAATTTTCAAATAACTTTCTTCTTACAAAGATTTTGGTGGTTAGAAAAAGAAGAAGAAGATCTTTGTACTAATTTTTCTAACATTTATATAATGTTAAAATTAAAATCGAATAACTTTCTTCTTTCAAGGAGTTAACTGCATGTTAGAAGTTTCAGAATTTGACTTAGGTCGTCGCTTTCTTAAAACTGAAATTACATAAATATAAATGATTAAAGAACTATATTTAATACTGATAATTAATGAATATTATATTTAAGATTTTAACTGACCATGCAACACCTTACTCTCTTTTCATATCTCAATTTTTTCGATTCATCTCGAACTTCAGAAACCGAAAAAATGCACGAAACATCTGTAATTAAACAAATTATTTATTTATTTAAATCAAATTGTATCAAGTTTAGCTTTGATGACGTAAAATGAATAAATTATTATGTATTATTATTGTTACCAAGACTTTGTTCTAGTTTACAACTTTAATTAAAAGCATCGATATTGATTTTTAACCATGTGATCATAACATCACTATTTTTGCACAGGTTAATGTTTTGAATAAAATTATTAATATTACATCCAATTGTATTATAAAAAATACAAAATAATGTAAAATTGTTAATGAACTACTCACCGAAGCTCATCCAGAGTAAATTGGGCCTTAAAAACCGTTGTGTTGTTTTTTGTACAGATTTCAAACCACAAATTTCACACTTTATATACTTCATGCTGAAGAAGATTTACCAATATTTATGTTTATATAACACGCTTTCAGAAGCTGCTTAAGAATTTGCAATTACATTTAACTGCCGATCAACACAGAATTTGATATAATATAATTGTTTTTTATTTAAACTATACGACTAAACGACCGTTGCGCTGACAGATGAATGACATTTCTCCAAGGAACGAGAAAGGTTGAGGAATAGAGTGAGACAGATATAGTCGCCATTAAAATTCACTTCCGTTTCATAGAACGTTTTTTTTTGTATGAAGTTGTGACAGACTGCCATTTAGTTTTAAGTTTAAAGAATCATGTCAGAATTGACCCTTATATGTTTGTTTTTAAATTCTCCTTTTTTAGGGAAGGCACCAGTATTGCCAAGCCAACCTTATATGAAGTTAAATCTGTACAGCCATAAAAATCCGTATGAATTCCATATGTCTTTAGTAGGTAAAAAATATTGGAAATAAAACATACAAAATACCTATTATCTACGTTTATTATTTATTATTATTGTTAATCGAAAGACCAGTCGAACATAATTTACAATAAGCATAGGAGTCTCTTTTTGTACTGCGTGCTAGCCAAGTCTTAAATCCAGCTTCTTCTAACTAACATTGAAACCTTGCATGCTACGTTGCTTTTTAGTTGAAATAATGCACACTGTTCACTATATTAACACTTGATTAAAAAGGACTAAAGATGCAGTGACAAAAGAAACTAATTGATTGAAAGGAAACAATCCAATAACCAAAGCTCTTCTATCGCCTTCGTGCATAGGGAAAATGGGTAATTCCTCCCAAAATAATGGATAATCACTAAAACTATAATAAAAAAATGCGAGGCAGGGCGATGATGATGATGATGCGACATTGAGTGCGACATAGAAAATCTGTATAAAGACCTCAGAGTAAATAGGACTAGAGTATATAGTCCTATTTACTCCGAGATAAATACGGATAAATCCGTATAGTTGGCAGCACTAAGGCACACTGGCACAGGGATCTAGCCACGGATGTACCCGTGTCACACGTTTTAGTGTACCTATTGAAAATACAAGTGATGCGTTGTGTTATGTTTGACGTTGAGAATAATAAAGAAGTTTTCACCACCTCATCAGTCGTCATCATGAATTCTGTTCTATTACCACTCGATTCGTGCTAAATGTGTGACACCCATATTTTAATGTAAAATTCATTTCATTCATTCTTTTAAATGTATAATAAATTAAATAATAAAGACTTGGCTGTATGGGCTAAAACCTGTGCTTTCCTTCAGATTACTCGCAATTGGTGAAGAAATTAAAAAAAATTAAAGAGTGTTTGGCGCGTTTCGTGGTGTCAGTCAGATTTATTTTCAATAATTCAAAAATTGTTACAGAGTGGATTTTGTGCAGTGAAAGTGGTGTTATTTTGATGCACAAGCATCCGTGTTGATGTGCAATTATGCAAAATCATCGAAAATAAGTCTCATGATGTGATGTTGTGGTGAAGATCACTATAAAAAGTGGTTTTATCCATTTCATCAAGCACCATCATTAACTCTGTTATCATTCAATTCGCGCCAAGCACTCCCTAGATGCGTTAAAATATGTGGCACCCATATTTTCATGTAAAATTCATTTCATTCATACTTTTCACCCACTCATTATTTCATAAGACTACAGATAAAATATACACTAAAGACTTGGCTGTATGGGCTAGACCCTTTGCCTTCCCTAAAATATAGGGAGAATTTAAGACTACTAGACTGAAAAAAAAAAAAAAAGGTATAAAAAAAAGACTGGCGTGATTAGATTTTGAGATTTGCACATGATTTTTGACGTCTTTTACCTTCCTACAGCTGTCAAAAATAATCTATGTTCAGCGTTTCGTTCCATTACTGTCAATAGCCAGTCCGAAAGAAATGGAAGTGAAGATAAAAATTTAGAGTATCGTTACATCGTTTTCAGTAGTCAAAGAAGTAAATGGTGTATCGTACACTTTATTATTTTAAGTAGGGTTTTGGAAGTTATGGCTTCGACCGGCAGTACTCCATTTCCGAAATGGCAATTGGCCATTCTTCTTGGTGCACCTTTGGCCATCGGCTTAGGTTACCTTTATCTAAGAAATAGATTAGAAGATCCCGAGAAGAAGAAAGTAGCTGACTTGAAAGCTAAGACCACAATTTCATTAGATAATGAAGATAATAATGCCAAAGTGTCGGAAAATGCTCTCGATCGGGCTATGAAATTGAAGGGTGCCGGAAACCGCGCTTTCCATGCTGGTGAATATGATAAAGCTATTGCACTGTATAATGAAGCGATCGAAGCTTGCCCCCCAGACCGTTGTGTGGACTTGGCTACATTCTATCAAAACCGCTCTGCGTGCTATGAGAAACGTGAAATGTGGGAGCAAGTCAAGGAAGATTGTACCTTTGCTCTCAAGCTGAATGAAAAGTATGTGAAAGCATTTTTACGACGGTCACGGGCAGCTGAAAAGAGTGGCGATCTTGTACTAGCTCTTGAAGATGTAACGTCTGCCTGTATTCTTGAGAGATTTCAAGTACAAAGTTCACTAGTTAATGCTGACCGAATTCTGAAAGCACTCGGCAGACAACACGCGCGTGAGGCTTTAGCAAAGCGTTGCCCTGTTATGCCATCAAAGCATTTCATCAAAACATACTTTTCAGCATTTTCCGAAGACCCTGTTTCCAAAATTGTATTAGCAGACAAAACTGCCAATGGGTTTGCTGAAGCCAAAATCTCGCTTGAAAAACAAGATTACGAATCAATTGTTAATGCTTGCACAGAAGAACTAAATGCTAATGGCAAATACAGCAATGAAGCTTTGCTGTTGCGTGCAACTTTCTATTTGTTGCTAGGAAGGCACGAAGAAGCACAAGCTGATCTTGGCAAAGTTATTGACAGCGATGCTGATGTTAAAGTGAAGGTAAATGCTCTAATCAAGCGTGCATCCTTGTACACTCAATTGGAGAACACTGAACGCTGCTTAGAAGATTTTGCTAAAGCTGCTCAGCTGGATCCCAATAATTCAGACATCTATCACCATCGCGGCCAAGTTTACTTGCTGCTGGAGCGTATGGATGAGGCAACCTCAGAATTTGCTAAGGCGGTTGAACTGAATCCAGATTTCTCAATTGCTTATATTCAAAAGTGTTATGCTGACTATAGGCATGCTCAGATTAACAAAAATGTTGGAGCCCTGACACAAGTAAGGACCGATTTTGAAAAGGCTTTGGAGCGATTCCCAAATTGTGCAGAAGCATATATTTTATTCGCGCAAGTCCTCTCAGACCAACAGGATTGGGGACGATCTGAAGCTTTATTGGACTCTGCTCTATCTGTTGATCCAAATAATGCAACATTGTATGTCCACAAGGGATTAGTGCAACTGCAGAAGAGTACAGATTTTGATAAAGCTGTGAAACTCATCAACAAAGCTATAGAAATGGACGATAAGTGTGACTTTGCATATGAAACACTTGGGACTATAGAAGTGCAAAGGTAAGTTCAATAAATACATTAATAGCAGGATATTATTCAAATATTAACTAATGATTGTTGATGAACTATAGCTAACTTACAAATTAGTAGAGGTAGTAGGTGGTACAGCCCTCTAAACATATTTATTTATGCAATGTATAACTAAAGTAAAGTAACTAAAGTTGTATTAATATGAATATTTATCTGTTGTTTTGAATAACACAGTTTGGAGCCTTACTAGTGATTATTTCCTATCTTAGATAAACATTTGGGTTTATGTAACATTAAGTATTGGGCAAACACTTATTAATTCAAGAGCATACTGATAGTTTAAGACATATCATTGACAAATTCATATCAGTCATACATTTTCAAAATAGGTAGGTATGAAATTAATAATAATAAAAATTTACTTTTTGTGTGCATACATATTACCATAAAATGGATTTAAATTGTTGATGTTAATATAAATATTGACCTGGTTATCATTAGCATACCCATAACTCATGATACCAACAATTTCATTCCTTTTTCCACAAGTTTTTACTAAGACTGGGAATTAGAAGCAATTTCTTTCCTTTAGAAGTTTTTACTAAGGCTGGAAATTGGCTCGTCCCCTATTACATAAGACCTGTATTAGGCTTCATTTAGGCCTTCATGAATTTATTTATTCATTATTGGATTTTTGTTACAGATATGTTAATTGAAGTTTTATATATTTTCAGGGGTAACCTGAGGCGTTCACTGGAGCTGTTTGAAAAAGCAATAGCTTTAGCTAAAACCGAGTTGGAGATGACACACTTATTCTCACTAAAAGACGCAGCAGCTGCCCAACTCAAGGTATCAGAACGCTGGGGACTAGATTGGACCGCAAGCTAAGTCTACATTCATTGTCCCCTTTCAAGGAGAATAAAATCTGACCTGCTGAGTAATACGTCCATGTTACCCAAAGCAGGGTAGTTTCCATTCCTAGATCATCTATTCAATACAGCAATGACTTGATGGTCCAAAATTATCAACCATTTAAATTTGATACTATTCTCCTTGTAAATGAACTTAGCCGCCGCCAAAACAAATAATGTTGTTATAATTAAAAACATTAAGTAATGAAACATACTAAGTTGTTACATATGCAACTTTATTGATTACCAGCACATAACTCATGTGATTTTAGTTTTGTTGTTGTCAAATAGCAGTTAAGAATATTCGGCTTGTGCACTTGTAATGTAGCAGATATGCAATAATGAACATCTTCAATAATATTTAAATTTTAATTTCATAATTCTACTTATGATATTAATTAAAAAAAGAGTTTTCTTGTTTAAAATGATGGCTGTGTAAAGTCGTGGATTAGGGACAAAGCTACAAGGTTATTCTTTGAATATATTCAAGAAAACAATCATTCATATTATGATTGCTCTTATGACGTAAATGGGGCTATAATAAAATAATGAAGCTGGACACAAAAGGATGTAATAAAAAATAATATTTTCAATATACATTTTTGAAAAAAACAATTATTAATAAACAGAAATTTACCTACTTTTTGTTTATCTACAGGCAAATGCTTTTAAGTAGGTTCTATTGAAATGTTAACATTCATCCTTGATCAAAATAAGTTATCCAAGTGATTTTATTACATTTATGAGCAGCAAATGGCTTATCTAGGTACCTACAGACATTTTATTCGATCCAATTACAAAAACGACAAAAAAAAGACGTTTTATTATTAGGGATCTGAGATACAGTGTGTAACAAAATATCTTATTTTAGAACTATTTCAAATAACTACTTCCGTCTCTGAAATAGAAACTTTACTAGCAACATCTCCAAATATATTGTTTACATACCTCATTGCCTAAATTTGAATTTGAGAAAGTGGTTCAATAAAAGACTGAGCGATGGAATTATAACTTGATTTTGTGTCATATTATTGTATTACTTATACTTTTTAAATTGACTACTGTTGTATTGATTATAGTATGTATTATGGTGAATGTTAATGCGTGTTTTATAAGCTATTTATAGTTCCCATCAATGTTATTTGTAGCATTGTAGAACACTGCCTTTATGTCTTGCCCTGTGAAGGTTTATAGTTTGTAGCTATGTCGTAATTGTATATTATATAAATACATAGATTAGGTGACCCCATAATTTGTTATTTACAATGTCTAGTCTACATATATATTTCGCTCAGTCTTCAATGAATGACTAATTTAATATACATAGAATGAGTATGCCATAATTATTTCATGTATGACAATGGAAGAATAGATGATCGAAAAATTATTTTGTGATTACGTAGGTCTATTATATTAAAGCCTACCAAATTTTCCCTATCTGCGCTTTTCTTTGGGTATCTTTGTCAAGAAATATTTTATTGCCTAAAGTCGATACATACAATTGACGTAATTTTAAAAAAGTTTATCATGTAATATAATTCATTTTAATATTAGAATAACATTTGCCATTAAAAAAATGTTTGATGTATATTTCCTTTAGTCATAAATTGTTTTAGCAGTGTTAAGTCTCATTGTGGTACAGCGCACTGTATATTATATTATACAGCTTGAGTTAGTGGCGGCGGCAGCGCGTACGCACGCGACTGGGTGCATTCGGCCCATAAAGCCATATGTCACTTCACTATTTTTCGAATTACGACCCTAGTTGACCTGTTCTTGAAGTACAATTCACGATGTTTGTATTGTATGCGCCCGCTAAATATCGGGTAGTTGTGAATTAGGATTAGCCTGCAGAGATGGTTCTACAAGAGTTGTTACCTCACCGATAGTCGATTAGTTATCAATTTATGAAAACCATAAATACATAATATTATTGAAATAACATCGTTTTATTTATTTTGTGACACTGAGTCGTCTTTTTATAAAAAAATATTTTTTATTTAAAAACCCGAAACCGACGGGCTTGCATGATGACATTATTGAGACTGGATGAAGCGAAACAAGCATATAAGGATATCGTAGTATCTAATTGGAAGGAAGTAATGTCGCCTACCCCTGTGTGTGGGAGAAAGAGTTACGTATAGTCTGTACCATCTAACTTGTCTTATTTGGTAAACAATCTTGGCACACCTTTTTATTCAAAATTCAGCATTCAAAATCAACTGATAACTAGATTCAATAGGTTTCAGTCTATTATAACGATTTATTGTAATAGATTATTGACTTTGTTATTATTTTATTTTTAAATGGGTGATTTTTTTTTAAAGTTGTACCAAGATTGTTTACCTAATAAGACAAGTTAGTGGTACAGACTTTACATATGTTTATTTTTGTCAAATATTTATCTGTCTAGGCGGTCAAATAAAACGTTGTACAGTTTATGAATTACCTGTCGGTTTACTTTGCCGCCGTGTGGCGCCGGCAGAGCAGAATACAATTGTCACTATCCCCATCCCTCCCGCGGGTGTCGTACAAGGCAACTAAGGGTTAAAACAGCAATGAGTAATAGGCATCAGCGTTCCTCTTAGACCACCTAGCAATGTACTGCGATTTCCGTGCCGAATAAATGACAACAGGCTCGCCACCTATTAGGTACCTACATATGGGAGCTAACCTAATTGGTGTTAATTCACATCTGCATACCCTTTCGGGGATATAGGCATGATTTATGTATATATGTAATATGTATGTATATGCTTTAGCAATCCAAGTTCCTTGGTTTTAATTAATATTGCGACTTATCGATTTGTCACTTTCTGGTGGCTCGTATGTGCCTATGTGTCGAATCTATTGACATGCTATGTCCCGTTCAATAAACCCGTTGGTTAAGACTGCCATGTTGTTTCATATAGTAATACTATGTTGCATCCTTGTGAACGGAACGTACTCAATTTTTTGTTACAATGGCACTTTCAATCATTTGAGTCATAGTCAAGATCCTTTGCTGTTCAATAATTTATTCGGCTACACGCGACAGCAAGTGGCAAGGCAACGGTGTTCTTTGGCGGTAGCATGTGCAGGTAAAAATATACCATAGCAGGTATTTACATACATAGAAAAATCGCAGTATATTCTATCCGGATTGATCATAATTCACATAAAGCACTGCCAGTGTATAGGTACTTTTCCTTAAAGCTAACCTAACCAGTAGGTATGTAAATATAATAACTGGGCCCGTAGCCAAGTGGCAAATGTTTTATAACGATAACGTGCCGAAGTTCGTCACGATCGGCCATATTACTTTGGTATCTACAGCGTCTTAGCTTGCGCTACCAACATAACTAGGAACTTGTGAAGACGATTTTGGTCACGTGATTTTACGACGACTTACGTCAAATCCCATACATTTTGCTTTACTGAACTTCGTTATCTTTGTCAGTATGTTTCTTTGTCTAGGCCCCCTGGTGTAATCACGACGCGTTAGCCACCTAAACATATAAGCATCTAATAGTTTCTGTAGTAAAATTTAAAAATATGCTAGCCGCATTTTACGGTTTTCGGCTAGTGAATGCACTTTGATAAAAAACTTAATTCCTATTAGATAATTTTGGATTTGCTAATAATTTATCATCTCGTTTTTTTCTACCAATCACTCCTGTTAGCTGTCATCTACTTACTCATTCAATCCATTCACATTATTAAAATAAATAAATATAAACCATAGGTAATGAGACGAAATCAAAATTAAATGTCCGTGTTCACCACACAAATATTTTCCCCTCCCAGGTTACAACCCGGGACCTCTTGTCCGATAGGCAAACGACCTGCCCATTTGACTACACCGACCGGTCGCCAACTAATATTAAAGGAATATCTATATTAAAATAATATGTCTTCTATGCTGGCCTGGGAGCGAACAAATAACGTAGAATAGGCCAGCCCCGACTCATCCCATGGGTGTTGTAAAAGTCGACTAAGGGATATTGCTTGGTGTAGACCAATAAGCACCTTGGGGCACCCGAATGGTGGAGGGCATTAGAGCAATAGAGCTATTCACCGTCCTAGATACAATCGTATGACACCCAGTACATATTTAGCAAACCTCTTTACTCCAATTACATAGGCTAGGCACACTACACTCCGATAATCTATCTTTGATTCTTTTCCTCGCCTTGTCAGAGATTGTGTGACATGATAATTATCTTATCTGTGAAAAAAATTCTGTACTCCCAACTAAACGTAGTGTATTATATACTCTTTGCTCCCAACTGTGTCGTGTAAATAAAATGAAAATAAAATTTCAATGAATAGTTAGGCGTGTGGTTGATTTATGGCAAATGCCAATACAAGTTGTTTCTTGAGAGCAAATGATAAATACATTGCAGTGGTTTCTGGTGATTAGTTGGTTTCATGGAGCAATAGGTCTACTTTGCTTTAATTGCTCCTCTACACAGCGTGAAGGCTTCAACAACTGCGGGGGAGAATTTGAGCCTCTAGGGCTGCCCTTTAACAACAGTCGAGGATTTCTTATTAATTGTACTGGAGGTTAAGCCATCAATGCATCTAATTTGTGTTGAAAATTGTACCTTTTAAGTATACTCATTAGGTAGTACTACTATAGCGAGAGAAAATGTAAATAATTTCTCAAAAGTAAGAATGATGTATGTATTTTTAATTAATAACGATTAGCGACTTGTTTACATTTTGTCTTTTGCTATACATAATAGGTGGCTCATAAATTATCCTCACTTGGAATTTCTTTAAAAATAAAAATCCAGCTTTAGATTTTACCATCCAATGATTGTGGATGCTTCACTCACTTCATTGGATGAGTGACCAAAAATGTATTATCTCGAGTTCCTCTGCGCTTCGGAAGCCACGTCAAGCCGTTGGTACCAGCTGCACCTACAGTCGTTAATACCCACCAACCCGCACTGGGCCAGCGTGGTGGGTTATGGCCCAATGCGCTTATATTATTCAAAATTATTCCATAGGGAAAGCCCACGCCCCAATAGTGAGGACATTAAAAAGGACGACAGGCGACAAAATTATAAATTTCGCAATTGACTTTGTGCCTTACTTCTTCTTTTTCTCCCTGCCCTGTTACCAGTCTATCTGTGGTCGGCGCAGTATGTTTCCTCTTCCATTCATATCGGTCAGACGTCATCAAGCAATCCACTCCCTTTTGATTCATATCATCCATCACACCGTACAGGTGCTAGTGATGAATGAATGTATAGAAAAGAGAAGGAAAGGACCACGTCGTGAGACCGATAAACGGAGATAGTGATTGGAATGACAACTTTGTGCCTTACTAATAACAACTTAAGGTTTACAATCGATCAAAGAAATTTGACAGAGTAGTTTGTAGAGTCGCAGACCGTCATCAACCATATGTATAAAGTTTTATAACCTCATATTTTCATATTTACCTACCACATTTTATCCTGTTTAGATGCATCTTCTCCAACATTTCATTTTCACTCCTACTCCTTACACTATTGATGAAAATTTGTTCTATACCTTCTAGTAATTTAGGGGCATATTTTATGCTGTTCTGTAGATACCAGTCTACCTATTATTCGACATCAATCATCGATAGCCGTCCAAATGGTGCATACCACTAACAAGAGAAGTAATTTAAGCTCAATGAATATGGTCAGATCACATATAACAACATGATCATCATCATCATTTAAGAGTTAAAAATTTTTGTCATGAAAATATGTCAGCTTTTCACGATAGCTATGGCAGTATTTAAAGATATGAGATCTTTAATCTGTCTAGAATTATTCAATCATATCAGCCACCTGCAGGCCTAGCACGGGGACGTGGACAAGTCTCTCCTTACCACTGACAGTGTTTTATCTCGGGATTTAGTGGGAGTTAGAGTGAGAGCAAGAGATTTTCTGTCCCCCGAAGGAGATGTGTCCACGTCCCGTGCTTCGGGGGCTGATAGTGTAAATTGTAAAATAGCAAGATTGCGCAGACGGTGCTATATGTTTCGTGCGATCGTGGGCCGCCCGTAGCCGCTTCGCGTGGATAGTGCAGCGCGGGTGCTACCTGGCCCAGCCTAATGATACTCTTCCCCGCACCATGACCATCCCTACCAGATCAATGTCCTGTAAGCACGAAAGGTATCTCGCCCCTTAAAATATTTTGTTCTATAGTATCCAATAGCATGTGACAAAAAAACTTACATAAGGCGGCCCAATATTCTATCTATAAGTTCAAAATAAGCATAATAAAGTTTGGTTGCCTGGTATTTATTTGTTATATTACGATAAAGGCTCCTGCACACCAAACGCAGGTCAGTAGCAGCGCAGTTTGAATGCGGGCCCGCGCAAGTTGAACTGCCTTACACCAAATTGCTCCGCGCCGCGCCGCACTGCAACTGCCGGAATACAACCCAGGCGGCGCGGGAGTAGCCCGACTCCCGCGCTGCTACTGACTTGCTCTGTTCCTGACCCGCGTTTGATGTGCAGGAGCCTTTAATAACAGAAGTTGCTAAGCAACTAAACTGTAGTACCTACCTACGTCTAAGACGTCTATCTTCAACTGTTGATAGAATATTGGGGCCCGCCGTTAGTAAAACATGTAGCATGCATGTTTCACTATGCTGAACTGTTGTCGCTTCTTCAATATAAAAGAGGCACATATCAAAAACGCTTATCATTCGAAAATGAGTCTTGCTGCCGCTCTAGGGTTTGCTGGGTTTTTAGGGTCGACCTGCTACCCTTCTAGTGGACGTTCCTATGGTCGCCCGGTCGGTAGGTTAAGTAGCCACTGCGCAATAAACACAGATGTGATGTGATGATATGCACAGAAAACTTACGTGTGGTACCGTCTCCAGCAACCACAACAATAGCATTGAAAGGTCCCCCCTAAATACGGTTTATTTCCTATATAAATGAAATTAAAATGAAATCAATGCTCTGTTTTAAAGCATAAGGTCGCATTGTCGTTTGATTATGGAAGCAAAATACGAATTGTTTAATTCACATTTCTCTATAGATGTTATTTTCATGAATGGGTCCTTAAAGTTAAGAAAACAAGCAGTGAATGGGGTGGTGAAAATCGTATACTGCTCCGTCGTCACCACACCATCCGGCGGAGAGCAAAGAATAAAAAACTGCTGTACCTACCTTTCCAAATGAAATGCAGTGCGTCTGAGAATGTGTTATTGCGTTTCATTGCTCTGCTGTTTAAAGCAGGGGAAATAGACAGAAAATCATAACTCATTCTTACAACAGTGGCATGGATATCCCTTCTTAAATACCTAGAAAAGATAAAATTCAAAAATTGTACAAATGCAACAGTAGTCAAGTCTCCATTCACTGTTCCGTGGTGGGTTATGTATGGCCCGCTCTCCCTATATTCTTCTATCCAAAGTCCATTTAAATATTATCATCAAAAATGTAAATCCATGACATTGCGCGGGTGTCATACAAGGCGACTAAGAGAATATACAAGGGTGGTGAGGAATGGGCAGCAGCGTTCTTGTTATACATACCGTGGAGTAATATACTGTGATTTACGTGCCCGATAGATGGCTATAGGCTCGCACCTTATTTCATGGCACCTAACATAATTCGCGAAAGCCAATCAGTGTGGTGGATTATGGCCTGTTCTCCCTATATTCTTCCATCCGTAGGAAAAGTATGTGCCCCACTAGTGGGACATTAAAGGGTTGGTGATGGTGCTGTAACCCATGATAGACACTATTTTGTCAGAAGATGATAATAAAAAGGTATTAACTATTGCAAATAAAACTTATAATTATAAATGGTATTTATATTAAAAAATATACAATGTTCCTTTGTACAGATTACTTACGCTACTTACTTAAATAGGTGTGTATAATTAAGGACAAATACCACATCAAAAATCAGTAGGTATTTTATAAAAGATTTTACAGTTGGGATACAAATGAATGTCAATCAGAGTTCTTTAAAAACTAACAACATTTCATAGCCATCGAGATTTATTAGAATATATGCGTTTTGCGTCCTTAAATCACTATACATAATTATTATAAAGTAATCGTACTTAACAGTAATACCTAATCACAATTTCACTTGACATAATTATTATTATTTTTTATACGTTATTACATTTTTTTTCGACGCATTGATGAGTTTAGCATTCAAGACACATTATAATGTTTTGAAGACAGAATATTAAAAAAAATACTAAAATGTTTTGTTTATTTAGGTACCCTGATGCAGAATACAAAGTATGCTTTTGCCGGGCAGATTGGTGCAATTCTACAACAAATCACGAAACCAAATTGAATTTAATTAATTTATTAATAATAATATATTTTGCTGTCAACAAAGTCATGTTCAGTTAATAAATATTTTCATGTTATCTGACTGGTTTATTATTAATTTGCAAGCTAAGTTTTGTTAATGATGGCTTTATAGGTTGCGGGGATCGCAATAAATGTGACTTTATCGGCTGATAAGCAGCTTTCACTTTATATCCAAGGTGCCTTCGTCTATTTCTACGAAAAGGATGGTAAGAAGTGTGTGTGTCAGTGGGCCGCGTCCGCTGCGGCGCATGCGTCTTTTTTTGTAGACATGCGTCAATGTACACCTACATAATTAGAAAAATAGAAAATTTTCCTTTACCATAATATCTGGTGGCACTTCGGTACCAAGAAAACTTCTCACTAGTGTATCGTGCTTGTTACTAGAACTTAATCCAATAAAAAACACAATACAAACAAGAGTCTTATCAGATAACTCCCAACACTTTATCTTACGGTCTTACCATAATAAATAAGTATTTTTTAATAAATTAATTACTGATATTTAATTATAAAAGTACGTAAACTGCAGAGACTTTTACCACATCAAACCTTATGTCTTTATTTAAAAACATTGATTTTTGTTGTGCTCAACACACTAAATTTATACGAACACTTATGGGTAACTACATCTTCACCAAAACCCTATTTGGCATTATGCTATAGTGCACTATTGTGTCCTTAATAAGACACGAAAGCTCATCTTTCTTCTTCATCATGTTCGTTGTCGTCGTCGTCATCGAGATCGTCTACCAAAGAATCTTCTTCACTAGCCACGGCTTGTGCTAGTAACCCAGTTAAGCCAGTTGAATTACGTTTTTCATTGACGAAATTATAAACATATTCTTCTAAAGTATCTTCATCAAAAGGTAATAAGTCTTCTAAATCAATTTGCCTTTTTATTCTTTTTACATGCTTGTTTTTTTTTACCAATGAATAGTCATTTTCATCATTATCTACAATACCTCTTGTATAAATTTCTACAGGCACTTCGCTGCCATCACTTACATCGTATTTTATTCCAATATCTGCTTCTTGAATTTCAATTGATCCAATATTGTCATCGATCAGGGTTTTTAAACTTTTTGATCTGCTATCTCGTATAGAGTTTTTTCTTTCAATTTTCTTTTCTTTAATTGGGTGGAGATGTTTTACTTCAGTAGTCTCATTCGGTTTTGGAATCTCATTGCTAATAGTAGCATGTTCATCATTAATATTAGGCTTAGAGCTATAAGTTTTTACTTTTGAATGGCCTTGTATTATTAAATACATTGGCACTGATGTAGCTTCTGTTGTAGATATAAAATTATCATTATCAGATGTTGTAGATGATGGTTTTGTTGTATAACGCATATGCAAATATGGATCATGAGTAAATTTTGAGGGCTTTTTATGTATAAAATTATTACTGATGTATGGATTTGTTTTATAATACTGTGATTCTGTAGTACTTTCTGTTATATGCGCGGGTGGTGGTGGTTGCATAGTTTGCATTGTTTCTAATGTCTTAGAATCTTCGGTAGAATGTTCTTTATATACGTGTAAATTTTCTGATGCATGGGCATAAAGATTATCTTCAAGTCTTTCTGGTCCATTTACTAAAGGCATTGACATCATAGGACCTAACATAGCTATTATACTACGATCTGGCAGCGAAGCTGTTGAATTATTGTTTAGAACATTGTATTTGTTAGATATTGGTAATTTGATAGTTGTTTCTTCGTTCAATTCTATTGTATTTGTCGATGTTTCTGTAGTCATTTCATTAATTTGTAATGGGGCTTGAGTAATACTTGGAATACGTGTGGTCTCTGTCGGCGGTAATGCCGTAGGAACAAATGTTGGTAAAAATATGGTGTTAACTGTCGCGTGTGGTGGGGAAGATGTCGGTGGTAGGGAAGGTGGCGGAGGTGGTGATTCCGACAACATCGGCTTATAAAACCTATATGGATGTTTAGATACTTTAATATTATCATTTGTAATCAAGTTATGGGTATCATTAACACTATCGTTGTCATACAAAGGAGTTGTGGGGCCCCAACCAGCATAATCAGTGCTTACGGCACTTATAACAGGCTTAGTTTCATTCAAATCAAGTAACCAATTGTGATTTGTGGAAGTGGATTGATAAATTAAATTCGATTCTTGAAGAGCATAAAGTGAAGTAAGCTGTTCTGAGGAAGGCGTAGAATCATTAGCTCCGAATGTCTGTACCGATTCGGTTGGTTTTATTTGTGCGTTAGATGATAAGACTTTATTTTCCGTGAGTACGTAAAGAGGTGTTTTATGTCCTGGAGGAGGTGGGGGTGGCGGGACCAATATAGTCATCGGATAATGATCGCTGACTTTGTATGTGAAATCTTCATATTTTGAAACAGGTGGCCGTGGCTGTCTTCTTGGCGGTGGGGGGTGAGGTGCAACACTTGGTCTACGCGAGGAAACTCCGAGCATGAGTACTTCTGATTTTCGTTCTGGATAATGTTCGCGCTCCAGACGAGTGTCATCAGCCCAGTAGTGGACACGTTCTAGAACGGGGGGCTCGTAATCATACGTGGGGTCATTCCGTAATGGATCCCCGCGACCTGTCAGAGGTTTCCATTGATCAAAGTCCATACGAGGGCTAAATATAGACGCAAGTGCACTTAGGTCAGGCACTTTGTTTGTTTCAGATGCATCTGTGAACAAAACAAATTTTGTATAAAATAAATCTGTATTGTTTATAAGTCACACACCGAGATAAAGAGTGCGTAATTCTAAATACTTTTTTTCAGAAACAGCAATAAATGTTTTCTGTATTTGTTATGAAGACTGAACTCACCTTCTACATCTACTCTACATTCTGAGTAAAGAGGTTAAGATAAGTTATCGGTTTCGGCAATTTTTGATTAAATATTTCGAGCCGTGAATGCTAATATCTAGGTGTGTGATATTATTATAAGTAGGTATTAACTAAAATACACATTATTTGTATATTTGAAATGTCTAGGTAAAATAGAAATTATTTAATTATATATTAATCTATCATACAACGACAGATAGTAGATCAAAATATGCCGGTCATACGCAGCATAAATATATACGATTATTTAAATTAAATAAAGTTACTCACAAGACACATTCGCAATATGTTTCAAAGAGAGAGAGTCCAGTGGCTCAGGCATCGCGCTAGCTGATCCCACGAGCCATATCAACGTCCATATGAAGGCGAAGCTTTGCGTCTGGAAAGAAATGCAACATAAATTAATAATTAAAAAGTTGCATTCAACAGAATACAAGCATCCCGTCTCACAAAAAGATACAAGAGTACGAATAATATGAGCAATTAGAGCGTTGATGGGCTGTCAACAGTTTTTTGATGAGATGCAGTTCATATGAGGGGCTCGTTAAAATGCCAGGCGCCGAGTCAGGAGAAGAGACGAGCTAATTTAATATTTTAACCATCCTTCTTATATCGCGAAACACCTGACCCCAATATTATCTCGTTAAGGAAAAATGTTTATAGGCAGTTTTAAAATAAGAAGGTACACAGTTACGAGCTCATTTCAGTTATTAGTTACAATAATATTTCCCTGAGTTATTTCCTAACAGTTTTCTATTGGGGAATAACTCAAGTAACAAATAAAATAATTCGCATGATTTTTAGGTTTTAATAAGTCACCATCTGCAATCTACAAATATGCGGCTTGTTAGATATAAGTAAGATTTGAACATGGTATCATATTTATGAGGACCTCGCTAGCACAGTGGCATAGCGCGCTTGGCCTACGATTGGGTAATTAACCAATTTCGCTAAGGCCGGTCATTGGATGGGTGACCAAAAATGTATTATCTCGAGTTCCTAAGTGCCGCGGAAGGCACGTTAAGCCGTTGGTCCCGGTTGCATCTGCAGTCGTTAATATCCACCAACCCGTTACAACAACACCACATTGCGGAGGACGCGCAAACTACTATGTCCGTCCTTACTTCCCATGCTGGTTTTGTATTTCAGAAAACCTTTTTTTTTCTATATAAATTAAAGAGATGCAACTCAAAATTGCATTCCTGTAACTGAAAGTCTTTCTCTCATAACTTTAGGACGCGATGTTTCTAAGTGCCTATTATTCTATTCTATACTATACTATTCTAGTGCATAATATTTTTTGAGTTCTTGTATGACACCTGCGGAAATAATTAGTAACGGTTCCAAACTCTGATAAAACTGTTTTAATTATATTCTTTAAAAATGTTTTCTTTGATATTCTTTATCAGAATCATTCCGGCATCGGGACATCATTCTCCTTATAATGATGAAACAAACTCTCTGTTCGACAGTGTAGCCTATTTCATTAGTTATACCTATTAATTTCGGTAAATCTTGGCTAGATATAAACTTAACGTGTATTATGACTTTACTTATTTAAAAAAATACAACATATTCTTTCGACTCTGTTTGATATTGTAAACATGTAATTCGGACACCATTTTC
This sequence comes from Cataclysta lemnata, assembly GCA_963931975.1. Taxonomy (NCBI): domain Eukaryota; kingdom Metazoa; phylum Arthropoda; class Insecta; order Lepidoptera; family Crambidae; genus Cataclysta; species Cataclysta lemnata. Next base: position 9,521,522 of record OZ008346.1, on the reverse strand, counting down.
TACAGCTGTATCAGATTACGACTTTCTACGACAATGTAGTCTTTAAAAAACATGCGCTAGTTAGCTTCTGTAACGCTATAAGCAAGTACAATCTTCGTTAAATATTAAAACTTTTATTTGTCAAGCATCATTAATATTTTCCCGCGAAAAAAAGTTATTTAGCAATCTAACTGCCGCACTCAGAGACGTCAATTAACGATAATGAGTACTGGATGTCAAAAAATGACAATTCAGAACTAGTCTCTATTCTTGTCATGTCTTTGGTCTAAATTTTAATGATTTTTTTTAATTTTAAATACTCTAGTTAATTGAAGTCTCTGAGTGCGGCAGTTAGTAACGATTAATTAAGGACCTAATGATCAGGTTAACGAGTCCAGTGTACAGTAAAACTTGTATAGTACAAATCATTTTTCAATTACCTTATGTAGTACTACCAATCAATCAATTCAGAAAAGTTTCTTGACGTATTTTCAAATTCATACGTTCATGCTATAATTATTATGATGGCTACATCTGCGAATCTGCGTGAGGTTTTGATCATTGTAGATAGGCACCAATTTAAAATAGACTGCAAAGTTGTGTTAACTTACAGTTAACACTGCCGAATTTGTGTTTAATTTAATGTTTCAGTTAAATACCAATCTGCAAAGTAGAATATTAACAACACTAAAATGTTACGAAATAGAATGTCAACAATATTTATTATAGGTAGGCGCAATACGCATGGTATTGCTAGTTAAATTAAATTCTACAAAAACGATGCAACACCTACAAGACACAGGCAAGAGAATTGCGTATTCAACAAATAAGACATAAAATGGCTCTTACAATGAAACGATTTTGAGTTTGTGGCGATACTATACATAAATTACTACAGATGTAGGTACTAAAACATCTTAAATTCTTTACCCTAACATAACAAATTTAATATCGAGAGTCCTATTCCGAGAATGGTAAAATGTAAACCTAAGGATTTAATGAGCTGATCAGTAAACCAGGATACGTTGATGTGCCGCAGTGAAAGCGAGGACGCGTGCCCAGAATCACTCATGCGGCCGTTACATGACAGGAATCATACACAAGACGCTTATGGCTAAGTGCCCTCTTTCTATTATCCTTTCACTCTCTACGTAATAAATTCATTATTACATATTTGTTTTTATCTGAATATTACCTATATAAATCTTAGAAAAAACATTACAAAGAAAAAGAGGTCAAAATATTTCGAAAAATTCTTGTCTTGCCAATAATTTTACGAAATTTTAAGGACAATACTGTTACGAAATGTTTCTAAACTTTTCTTAATAATAATAAATTCATATTAAAAACTTAAAATTAAATTTAAAATAAAAATAAAGCAGAAAAATCTCACCATTACAAATAAATTGATTTAATTTACGTAAGATTAGATTATTTAAAAATAGGGATGATGACACTAACAAAGAATCACTGATATAAATGATTTATAATAATAATTTAAGATAAGGAGATTGGTTAATAGTCACTTGTTATCAGATTATACCTGTGATTGATATTTAGTTTATAAAAATAAAAGTACAAAACTTAGCAATACGCCGCGTGACGTCATTATTTAGTTATCTCCATTTTGACATTTTATTTGCCAATCAAACTCACTAGTTAAAGAAACTGGCCTTTTTACCTTTTTACGGAATAGTGCTGATATAATAATAATAATAATAATAAATACAGATGCCATTGATATTTTGGCGTTTTGGCGGAAAATTTAAATTGCATTATTCAAAACATGTTCTTTTCTATCAAAATCGAAAGTTTTTACAAAAATATAATTTATTTTGGGTAAAGTAGACATACATACATAATTTACGCCTACATCCCCGAAGGGGTAGGCAGAGGCGAACTAGCACCCACGTTTCGCCAATTATGCTAGGTCCCATGTAATAGGTGGCGAGCCTATTGCCATTTATCGGGCACAAAAGTCGCAGTGCTTTGCTAAGTGGTAGGTATAAGAGGAACGCTGCTGCCCATTCCTCATCACTGGTTTATCCTTAGTCGCCTTGTACGACACTCACGGGAGAGATTTGGGGTGGTGACAATTGTATTCTACTCTGCCGTCACCACACGGCCATAAAGTAGACACGTGAGAAAAACATAGTGTAGTTTTTCAAAATTAGTCATCATGCCTATTGGTATATTTTTTCGTTTTTTAGCATCTTGTTATGTCTAACATAATAATATTATGGGGCTTCACTGAATGTATTCAAGCGCTTGGCGTGTGATTGCGAAAACTAAGCAATTTTCGCTAAAGGCCGTTCATTGAATGTTAGATCAATATAGTTAATCTCTTTGCGTGCTTTGGAATATCCGTTTAAGATCTTGTCATTACCCACCCAATGTGCATTGGGTCTGCGTGTTATAATAAATAGTATTTGAAATTTTAATTTTAAATGTGCAGTAGTGCTCGTGCAAGCTAGGTGTTTTATAATATCTACTTATCAAAATTCAAGCACACAAACCATTATCAGGATACGAATCCGGCACCTCTTGCCGATAGTGCCAGGTGGCATTCCACCGAGCCGACCGTCGTTTACATCACCCATATTGTGAAATTTAATTGTTTAATGTAAAAAACTATTGACATTATTACATACATACATACATAAATCACGCCTATATCCCCGTAGGGGTAGGCAGAGGTGAACTAGCACCCACGTTTCGCCAGTTATGTTAGGTCTCATGTAATAGGTGGCGAGCCTATTGCCATTTATCGGGACACAAAAGTCGCAGAAGGTACATAGCTAGATGGTATAAGAGGAACGCTGCTGCCCATTCCTCATCACTGATTTATCTTTAGTCGCCTTGACCGACACCCACGGGAGAGATTTGGGGTGGTGACAATTGTATTCTACTCTGCCGTCACCCCACGGCTATTGACATGTGGTTTTAATACTATTAGCCTATCGAGCTTCGTACAGACAAATTTTAATACATGTTTCTCGTGCGATAATCCTCCGCAGAAGTTGTTAACATTGTAATTAGGTACTACCTGTTGGAACAATAAACATATTATTATTATCATTTCTTTTGTGGCAAATGAAATATATTCGCAGGGTTGTAGCCAAAACGGTGTTTACCTTTTATCATTTTTTTATGTATCCGATCCGATTTACGTGATTATTTTTTGTTCGATACGCAACAGTTGTCATGTAGTTAGTCCCATACATTTTCATTTAGTTAGGCCCAGTAGTTTTAATTTTTTGAGCATTTTTGTTTTATAAAAGGACGATGTAATTTTTATGAGACTTTGTGTATGGTTTTTTTTTATTTATCAAATCAATAAGAATTTACGTATGATTCGGAGGTGTTAAATATAGCAGCTTATTATTATTATTCTTAGTCGCCTTGAGCAGACCTGCTGCGTTAGGTTTTTATACTATTTTACACGGTTTAAATTGATACCCATTAGTTTTAAAAACTTGTTGGCGTTAAGTGTCCTCTATAGCGGACGGCACGTTCGGTAAACATTGCGCCGCCCGTGGCTTTCCTTTTCTAGTTACTACCCATTGTGGTTAACCCGATCCTATGGCTCACTTTGAAATTTATATCTCTACCACGTGTTATCAGGTAACGGGTGAAAACATTACTGTCGCTTTATATTGTATGCTTAGGCAATATTTGTTCGAATCATCGAACTACAATCGATGAAATACAATCACTTCAATATAATATCCGTCTGTCTACAGCGCTTGTTCCCACTATTTTATAAACTCATCCTACTAGTAAAAATAAAAATTTATTGTCTCGAAATTATTATCTCATTGTAAGTAATTGCCGTGTGGTGACGGCAGAGTAGAATACAATTGTCACTACCCCAAATCTTTCCCGTGGGTGTCGTACAAGGCGACTAAGGATAAATCAGTCATGAGGAATGGGCAGCAGCGTTCCTCTTATACCACCTATCAATGTACCTACTGCGACTTTTGTACCCAATAAATGGCAATAGGCTCGCCACCTATTACATGGGACCTATCATAACTGGCGATACGTGGGTGCTAGTTCACCTCTGCCTACCCCTTCGGGAATATAGGCGTGATTTATGTATGTATGTAAGTAATGGTAGGGAAAATGAAATATGTAGTAAAGAAAAAGGGGTCAGAAATTTTTCAAAAAATTTTTGTCCTGATGCGGGAATCGAACCCGCGTCCTCCGCAATCCGAGCGACTGTCTATACCCATTCAGCTAACCAGTAGGCCTATTCCCTAACTTTTTTTGACAGTTGGAAGTGATGATCACCGAACCATTTACATATCCATTACTACTTTACTATAATGCTATTGTGACACTTTTCCTATGATAACAGCAATGTACTAGTAAATAGTTCGGTGATAATCACTTTCAACTGTCAAAAAAAGTTAGGGAATAGGCCTACAGGAGGAGTTAACTTGCCGAAATGTTCAAGTTGTTAGCCAACGGATAGGAAATGGAAGTTTTAAGACCTCTTTTTCATTGTAAAAAATTCTTATACTTAGGGATAACATTGTTCACCCCGTAAACAAACATCGTCCAATTATATTTTTTTTGGATATGTTAGAAATATAATATAAAAACTGGGTTCTTACGTATTTATTTTTACAATAAAAGTTATGATGATATATGATGATCACATAGTTATCTGAAATAGTAGCGATCAGTTTGTATTAATAATTTTTTTATTGATTATTCTGTCTAAATTGACATATTCACACATATCACGTAATTGATTGGTAATATATTATTGTGCTTTGATAACTGTTTCATCATCATCATCCGGGTCATCCGCCTGATGGCGGGCTACGGGCATCGAGCGGTAGCTCATGGCCCGGGCATGAACTCAAGGGACCCCCGGTGGTCTGGCCGCCGTCTAAGACGGCGGGGCTCCTCTTCGGTCCCCTGTGCTCAACCCCGGTCTGGTGGCGAGGCCCTCGGCGCAGTCTAACCATATGCCGGGTGGTTTGCCGTGGGGCAAGGCCCAGCTAGGAGCCAGCGACCGGGCCTCGACTTATGCCATGATAACTGTTCGGTCTAGGCATGGTAGGTAGGCACATAGTAATTAATTAGACCAATTGATCTAGAAAGTTTCATCGTCGTAAATTTACAAAAATTACCTGAAACTCATTTCTGGGTAGCAATGTATATAAATTATCGCTTTTATGGTACTTAATTTGGCGCATAAAACGATATTATCGTCATTACCGTTTTGCATACGGCACTTCTTTCTAAGTAGTTATATAGGCGGGCTATGTAAAAATGACATTTGCTTTGCCATTGTATTACGAAAGTAAAAACGTCGATGTCACCTTATCCAGTACCCTATTAACCACGTACTTTATTTGTTTTTGTATTGAAATGTTTCTGTAACATAAGAAGATAGGACCTTAAAGTGTTGAAACATGAAACCTTACAGTTGGCTATTTAAAACGTAGATCCAATCGTTTTCTTGTATATAGCTTGACACTGTGCTTTATTTAAACTCAGCTACGGTCTTAATAGGCATTATATATTTATAAAGGGTTTGTTTAGATAAAATTGGTCCAAAATCAAAAGTACCCGCCAGTAAAAAAAAGTGCCCCATCTCAACTTTCCTTCCTGTGTATAGGACTACTA